>OY748288.1:8136459-8521730 GCA_963556515.1 Nudaria mundana | reverse complement strand
GTTGTTGTCTATCCTCCTCAATCTCCGACCGCCCCGCCGCAGGACGAGCCCAGTAGCTCCCGTGCAATGTGCTGTCATCTGCATAACAATGAATGTTCCCGAGGGATAGCATATGATTGATATGCAGAAGGAAGAGTGTTGGTGACAGCACGGACCCCTGCGGCACGCCGGCATTAACTTGCAAAAAGCGAGAAGCCCGGCCATCGCAGAGGACCCGCATTCGGCGTTCGTTCAGAAAGCTGCCCTTCCAGCTGCAAAGTTGAGGAGGTAGACCATATGCCGGAAGCTTGGAAAGGAGCGAAGCATGCCAGACTCTATCGAAGGCTTTGGCGATGTCCAGGCTAATCGCCAAGGACTCGCCGTGCCTTTCCATAGCCTCACCCCAGACATGCGTTACGAATGCCAGAAGATCACCCGTTGATCGTTTTGGCCTGAAGCCGTATTGCCGATCATTAATTAGCGAGTGATCTTCGAGGTATCGCATGAGCTGCTTGTTGATGATGAGCTCAAACACCTTGCAGATGACTGAGGTGACAGCTATGGGTCGATAGTTGCCTGGATCAGACCGATCCCCTTTCTTGGGGATCGGTTGTACGTTCGCCTCCTTCCAGACCTCCGGCACGATTCCTGTGGAGTAAGACAGGCGGTACAGACGAGTTAGTACAGGAGACAACTCAGCTGCGCAGCTCCGTAGTACCACCGCTGGAATGCCGTCAGGGCCACGGCTTCCCGCGTGTCGAGTGATCGCAGCACTGCCCGTATATCGCATGGCCTGAGTACAATGTCAGGCATAGTGTGGCTACAGTTGGCGATGGCGGGGGGCTACGGTCGTCGACCCGGGAATTAGCCGCAAAGAGGTCTGTGAGCATATCCGCTTTCTCTTGGGCTTTGTGAGCCAGTGTTCCATCTGGGTAACGCAGCGGTGGCAGCGAGGGCTGACAATAGTTAGATTGCACGGCTTTGGCCAGTTGCCAGTATCCACGGCTGCCCGTGGGATGGGAAGTGAGCTCCTGACCAAGCCGCGCGACGCGCTGGGCATCCGCTCTCTTAAAGGCCCTCTTGCTGGATTTTGTGGCCCGGTTGTACGCTGCTTTGAGGTGGCCCACGTTTGGGTCGCGCACAGCCCGGGCCCTGATCCAGGCGCGATATGCCGACTGTTTTTGTCGAACAACTTTGGTACAATCTCGCCCGAACCAGGGACGGGCTCTGCGGATACTGGCGACATCAGTGAAAGGGAAGTAATGTTCCATCCCTAAACTGATCTCGCCAGCAATCGCAGAAGCGCTTTCCGAAGGAGCCTTTCCTACAAAGCAGCGCTGGGTCCAGGGGACGGACGCATAATAATCGCGTAGACCGTCCCAATCCGCTGACGAGTAGTGCCATATTCGTCGTGACATTTGTACAACACGTGCAGGAGGTGACACCTTCATGCCAGCGTGAACAACACAGTGGTCGGAACTACCCAATGGGGCTCCTACCGAAACACTGTATTGGGCTGGGCGACCCGTCAGCAGTAGATCCAGCAGAGCGGGCACGTGATCTGACCTGTCTGGTATCCGGGTGATCCCGCATACCATCTGGGTCTGACCGTGGGAGAGAGCGAACGCGTGGGTGGCCCTACCCGCATGATCAGTCCTGAGGGACCCCAGCCATTCAATGTGATGGCCATTGAAGTCCCCCAGAAACACTAGGTCAGCGTTCGGGAACCGCACCTGCGCATCATCAGCCGTTTCGCTGAGGTACTGGAAGAGTTTTGTTGTCTCAGAATCCCCTTTGTGGGAACGGTAGACGCACACGTAGATCTGGCTCATAGAACCATGGTCTACGTGCAGCCAGAGGACGGAGTTGGAGGGGTTCTCTAGGCAGCGCAACTGGCGACGGCAAACATCCGCCGCCCTAACGAACACGCACACCCCGGCTTTATCTCAAAATTGTTCCTCGATGACATAGCCAGGGTAACACAGGTAAGACGTGTCGTCAGGGCGGCGTATTTGTGTCTCCGTGAGGAACATCACAGCCGGCCGTGCCATCTCTAGGTGATGGTGGACGGCATCGAGGTTCGCATGGAGTCCACGGATGTTGGTGAACTCCACCTCGAAAAGTGAAGTTGTGGGGTTTCCTGGGACCGCTGTGGAACGTTTTCTTATTTTATGTTGCACTGTCATAATAAATTTGAAGAAGAAGCGTGAAGACAGGGCGACATTTGGTGCAGCAGTAAGTGACAAAGTGCAGGGGCTAGCTTCGTCTGGAACCGTGTGGTTAGGTCGGAGCCGACCCGCCGGACGGAAGGGCTCCCAAACCCCCCTGATGCAAGGCCGCCGCTACCCCACACCGGTTACCACCCGGAGCGGCGATCCCACATCAGGATTATGCACAACATGTGGGCCAGCCTCCTGGGGTGGTTGGTCCCAGGCGGGCCCCATGACTGTGTTGCGGGCGGCCGCGGCAACGCCGTTGCTAAAGGTCTCCCTGGCCGGCGAATCGACCCATACCACCCACACTAGACTCCGCTTCGTCCCCACTGGTCCCATGCCTGCTGCACCATACATCGCCCCGGGCCCGGTGGTGCAGCTGCTGAACCCCTAACGCAACCCAGCCTGAGCTGGGTTACTTGGGGGGCTTTAGCACAGCTGCACGGTGGTACTCCCCCGGACCAACACTGTTGTACCACCTGGTGGTATACCTTTCGTTAACATAATACATGTAATCCTAAAATGGTTTGGCACAATGAATTTGGCATATTTTTTTTGGCATAACTATACTTGGTCATAAATGATTTTTAGCAGCATATGTACTGTGGCATAATTATATTTAGGTCTAATATATTTATGCATAGTTATAATTTGCACAATGTTTTTAGGCATAGTGTACATTCGCCTAATAGTATATATTACTAAAATTTTATAGGTATAAATTAATGTAATGAATGAAAAATAAAAAAGTTACTTTAACCAGTATTTCCTATATTATATAGTGGCAAAGTAGGTTTAGGTGCGGCGGTGGTGGCCCTTGGGCCACCCCTAAGCCGCCTTTTAATTATTTTACATAGTTACTTATTGTGCCTTAGATGATTATGACTATATTCATTATAGTTTGATACGTTTATGCCTTTATATATATGCTATGCTTATAAATTTTATGCTTAAATATGATTATGCTAATTTTATTTATGATTAAGGCAGATATGCTAAATTTGTTATGGATAAAAAAATTATGCATAAATATCATTAGTCTAAATTACCATATGCCAAAATATTTTATGGTTATTTTTTTTATGCAAATGGATAGTGAACCCCACCTGGTACCCACGTAGGGGCCGAAGCCACTCCATGGGTACCGTAAATTAACGAGCCTCGTCCGTTGATCAGCAGGTGCGCCACTAGCAGGTGAGGTCGCTGGGGCCCTAAAGATGTTGGTAGAGCCCCTTTGCACCCAAGTTTTGTCGAAGAGCAGTGCGTGCGCGGCGCAGTGGTGGAGCAGGTAGGTTCAGCGGGCCCGCGTTTGTTCAGTGTGTCATCCCTCATATAACTACATTATTTACTAACATAGACGCACTGCGGCCGCACTGCTACCGCACTGCAACTGCTTTTGGTTTGCCCAAGCCTTTAAAAAGTGCAACCTGGGTTGATAACATAAGGCAAACACTCTTTATTGTGCACAATATATATGCCTTAAAACTAATTTATAAAGGCGTTATCGCTAAAGCGATCTCTTCCAGACAAACTTTTTTGGTTGCTAATATATAAATATTAAGATTTAAGGTATCCTTAATATTTGACTGTTTAATTTGGAACATCGTCTCTATAGATTTCTCTTTCCATAATTATATCAGAAAAATGTAAGGTCCTGTTTGTACGAAGTGTACTTTTTTATCTGTAGCTACGGTTTAATTTTGATCAATAATGTATTTACAGGTGAATACTTATATCTACTTGAATATAAAATTAATGTGTTATTTATTATTAATATTGTTTTAAGTACATAATAAATATTATTTATTATCGACTTCTCAAAACAAAGAGATTCTCATTTGGACGATTTTTTTTGACCCGTTGAAATATATTGATCATGTGCGAATGGTCATCATAATGAAAATTTTTCCTTTTCATCACGATCGTCACGAAAAACGGGAGAATTAAGTAAATAGATCTATCTATTTAGAAGATTCTCTCTGTTTATTATTTGTGATTATAATCTCTGGATAAAAATCTGATACAAGATACCTAAAATCTTTAAAGTCAAACCTTCCTAGGATTCATTAAATAGCCGATTTGAGAGCGAATTCCTCGTTATCATTTAATAGGACTTTTCGAATTTTTAATTACACACATACACATCGAATTACCAATGTCTTTTTTAAGGCTTTGGCCAGCCCTGGCCAGTCATGGCAGTCTTACCACTACGTTCACACCACTACCACTTGTATACAGACTGCCCTTTTACCGACCCTTTATTATCAGTTATACACGATGAAAGTATTACCGTTTATAATAGAAAGGGTTCGCTCTCGGAATAATATTTGGATCCCTTTTTTGATCTAGATTTTTTTTAAGCGGTTGTACTTCACGGTGTATATCGCGGTTGCACTGCAATATATATGTTTCATAGAAATATTTTATGTAATTATGACAGTTTTAATGTTCATTAGTTGTCAGTGTCTGTTTGAAAATTCCCCAAGAGTGTTATTAGTGTAAGCGACAGATTAATTTCGTGAATAAGTTAAAGCTCTTTGCGATCGGCCGCTTTTATGGGTCCACATGGTAGGTACTTATGGCAGAAGGAACCATAATAAAGGCTTAGTGACTCCTGGATGAGGACACAGCTGCCCAGGGGGGCGGGGATAACGGTATACAGCGTACACTTTTGAATGTTTACTACTGCCATTGCCTCGATATGTTGGTATTTATAATTTAGTACATGCATATTATAATTTAAAAACTCCTGTTTATATTCTTCGCGCATAAGTTGGTGTAATAAATAATTCATTAGATAATTTTGCGGTCAATATAATTTGATATATCGTTATGCTATTATCGTGACTTATATTTTTATTTTGTTCATTGAGTTTGCTTAGGTATAAATAATCTTCCTCTTGTATATTGTAAAGGGGTGATATCAAAGTTTTTGCGTAACGATACAATTTTAGTAGGTACCTACAATAATAAATGTATACCTGACTTCTAATTACTACCTATTTAGTCATGATTGTCATGTGCAGCCAAATTCTTACCATTTTCAACTCACCTGCTCGACTAATAAAGTGATAGACAAAATGGGAGTGTAATACGTTTATTACATAATAATATGCCTCTGACTTCATTTTCGATACTAAAGACAGAGAATAGAATATTTTGTGTGTTTTCAAAGGAAAAAGTATTAACTTACCAGTTTTTCTGGTATTAGAATGACATGATTTGAAAAAAATTGCTAACTTAAACTTAAGGGTGTGGCGTGTCATTGGAGAGGCCTATGTCAAGCAGTGGACTGATGTGGGCTGATGATGATGCTAACTTAAACACAGACTCCTGAAGGACAGACGACAGGAGATAAAAACCAAAACCTGTAGGTACTTGTAATATAAATACTTGAAGAAACAACTTTATCGCGTAGTTGGAATGGGTGGCCTTAGATTCTGTTTGCGCTAAGTAAAACAATGACCATAAATATTTAAAAGTACTGCAGAGTCTTCGATTATCGTAAAACACAGCGGCAGATTCAATTCCGATAGCATGACAAAAGTTTCAACATGTGTACAGTCAAAAGCAAATGTGTTGTTACAAAAATAACTTGTGTATGGATTTTGTACCTTATGAATAAAATGTTAAAAGTGGTTATGGTCAAGCAGAAATGATAAGAACTATATGTTCTGTCAGTTTGAATTAAAGAAATAGGTTCGATACAGATCTCCACTGACGCTGTTAAAAGTAGACTCCAGAACATGTCTGTAACTACTGTTTTTATTAAAATGGTTTTTCTTTTATTAAAACTAAAGTAATTAACTGCCTTTTTAATTAATAAATTATCGCTGGACTTTGAACTTTACTACTTTTGATTTGTGTACGAGAAAACGTATTATTATTCGAAACCAGGATCGTAGGTACAAATTGTTTTTCCCTAATCGTCTAAATTATATTACTACAACCCTAAAACACTTAAAAGGTTCATTTAAATCAAATGTAACAAGGTGTCCAAAAAATAGTGTTCAGTAATAATTTTACAAACATTTTTTCAACAAGTACCTTACGTACAATGTAAATACGAGTATGATAATAAAAAAAACTAATCATAAACGCAGCACTCATAATAAGATAAAAGTACGTGTTAAAAATTAACATAAGTAAATAAACAATACCATAAGCCACAGTCAGAAACTTAATCTAGATTACACTTATAAAATTAAATGGCTCAATCGAGCTCGGGGCTAATAGCGAGTACAGGTTATCTCAACATTAAGGCAATTGTTAAGTAGTTGAAAACGACTAGGGAGCAAACCTAACACCGTATTTTAACTTTCTAGATATCCAATTTGTATTGTCATTACATTTTGAACTACAGGTTAAATAAAAAACAAATTCAATTGCGGAAAAAAACATGGCAATCAACATTTTGTATTATTTGTTTAGTGACGAATATTATGAATTTTTTAATTTCTGTAGTGGTTCCCCTTGATAATTGGGAACGAAATTGTTCACAAAGATAGAACGGTAGACATTTATTAGCTTAAAAACCTCAGTAAACAATAATCATCCATTGAGTTTTTACCCAAAACTGAAAACACAACACTAAAATTCTATATTTTTCTTGAAGCGACAGCCATCTGACCTCTACAACAACTCATTGGCGATAACGTAGTTCTCTATTTAGAACAGATGGAGTTTTCAATGCTAAAACAACGTAACGACTACCATAGATGTTCGTATAACAAATGGAACGTGGTTTCAGGGGCACGGATTTATATAAATTAAAAAACAAGGTACCCACAGAACCTACAGATAACAATAACACATGTTTTTAAAAGACCAAATGTGATCAATTCAAAGTGTAATTAAAACCAGCCTTTTGGAACAGAATACACGCGACCTCAACCGCTTAAGGACTTGATACATCTTCACGCAACAAAATATAAATCAGACCATGTAGAGTAGGACGCCCCTTGCGAGCTTTGAGCGGATACGATCGTTTGAACGAACAAATACAATTAGCTCATTTGCACTTACCATTACGTTGATAGAAGATATCGTTACTGAACTACAGTGTACATAGAATCTGCAGTTAAATCTGTTATAGCCATCGATAAAGTCGTAAACTACATGATATATTATCTATCTCAACGTACGTTTGTAATCTAGCTTCGATATTTTAAACTCTAATTGAGATAAAATTGCTTTCATTTAGAGATACATGCGCTATTTTAAACTAGGTTGATGAATATCCACAAATTATAACGTAAACATGTTTAAGTCCTCTGGATGGAACACATGGAGTCAGAAGAAACTGTGCGGTTTAGTCGCACACAACCCAAATTTTACAGGATATAAGTGCGTCCGTGGTTTTTCTTCTCAGCCCCTTCTGGGGTGGGGAAACTATTGGGGGCCATGCCCCTTATAGTGACGATCCACGTGGCTCATCAAAATGAGCCGGTCTTTGTGAGTACGCGGCGCACTTTCACCGGCTTAGGGGCCGGTGAGGCGCTTGCGAATTGCCGGCGGCTCATATGCGTCCATGGACGCTGGGGCCCCGCTCGAGGGAGCTTGGATTAGCTCCCGAGCAGGGCGTGGATATAAGTGCGAAGGGATGCATGTTTATCCATAGGAAGACAGCGGAACACCAGGTCCACCACACAACTACAGCTAGTGGGGAAATAAAAATAACCGTATCATGATCACAAAGAATTGTGTAGAATGGCACAGAAATTACATTGTATTTTTTCCACTTTTTTAAATTAGGTTAATACGAGTAAAATTGTCTTCAGTTACTTAGTAAGTAAATCAATACAGCCGTTGGCTAACGTAAATGATAACTATAAAACAAACGTACGAATGTCTTTAAGATTGAAATTGTGAATTTTGATATCTCAATCTGAGCAGGGTCAGAGACGCCGCAGTCACGACACCCTTCGGTGGTCACGAGCAGTGTATCCCTTTAGCTTAGTAATTATTATCAAGGGAGTGAATTAACAACACTAAAGGATGTAACAAAGCGGTATTCATAGTGCTAAAGCTAAAAGTACATTGTTTTTAGACATTCTACAAAAAATATTTCTTTAGGCAGGTTTGACGAGTGTCAAATGACATACCTAATAGCCAGGTATGTATTTGGAATTCTGTTTGAATTTAAGTTTCGAATGTCATTACTGTCTAATTAAGTTTAAAGCCTGTACGTTTAATGTCAATCGTTTTTGTGGACTGTTTAGGGACTTAAAACCAGTCACTTAAACAATCACTCACACCTGTATGCACAAAAGACACTACAAGGCATGCAAACGCTAAGCGCTGAAATAACAATACGTTTTGACAGCGCTTAGCATTCGCGCGCCTCAGTATCGTATGTGAATACGGGAGTGTGTGAGTGAGTGATTGTATAGTGACTGGTTTAAAATTACAGACAATACAAGACTGTTCACCGACTCAATTAACGTGCACTAGAAACGTGGTCACCATTATTCTAAGATCTACCAAGGAAACAACGCAATGGAATTTAAAAGCAAGCTTTGGAATCTGTACCACGTGAGTAAATACAAAAGACGGAGTCAGTTTATACTCTTTGTCTCTACTATGAATACGTACGCTCATACGATCGAAGAGAAAAGTATCGACCCGGGCCGCCGAAATTAAATACAGCACATACTCCCTTAAGGCTCGGATGCGATAAATTTATAATTGTACTAAGTGATTTCTGACTCAAGTAGACCCGACCCATTTATTAAGATTTCCGTTAAGGACGTCTTTTATCATGTACGATTAAAACATTACTACTACTAAATACAAGCACTAACCGCTAGTAGTTCCACATCGATCTACAGCGCATTCAGGCGGAGGACCAGTCCCCGCTAATCCAATGCAGCCGCTGTCTGGATTACGGCCACACCAACAGATTCTGCAAGGAACCGGCCGACCTCTGCAGCCACTGTGGAGGTCCACACCTAAAGACAGCCTGCACGGATTGGAAGGCGGGTGTCCCACCCAAGTGCAGAAACTGCGTCAAGACTAATCAGGATGACAACGAGCACAATGCCTTTGATTGAGACTGCATGGTGCGCCGCAGGAGGGACGAATTGGTTCGCCTGACTGTGGCGTACTGCTAAGGGCGCACAGAGCGACTCCACCTCCTATAGGGTGCTCCAAGCAAACCTGCAGAAGAAGAAGCTGGCAACCACCGAGATACTCATTGAGGCCAAGAAACGCCAAGCCGCAGTGGCACTCCTCCAAGAGCCAGCGGTTGATGGAAGCGGGCTCATGAGAGGGCGCACCGGCGTGAGAGTTTTCCAGAACACCAAAGTAGGGGAGGGTAGGGTGAAGGCGGCAATTGCCGTCTTCGACAATGACCTTACGGTCATTCAATACCCAAAACTCACCACAAATAATATCGCAGTGGTGGGGATCCGAACGGTGTCCTGGGAAATAGCGCTGGTGTCCTTCTACTTCGAGCCGAGTCACCCGCTTGAACCGTACGTACTCCAATTACGTAAGGTCGAAGAGACACTATGCTCAAAGAATTTGATCGTTGGAGGAGATGCTAATGCAAAGAGCACCTGGTGGGGCAGTCTGAAGATCGACAAGCGAGGCATCGAAGTGGCCGAGACACTTGGGGATATGGGACTCCATATCCTCAACAACGGAACAACTCCGACCTTCGACACCTACAGGGGAACGCAGAGATACCATGGCTTCATCGACCTCACTGCCTGCTCGGAAGATCTATTGGATCTAATCGAGCAGTGGAGAGTGGATACAGGTCTAGTGAATTCCGACCACAACGGCATATTGTTCAGCATACGACTCACAAGGGCAAAAGGTATGGCAGTCGACAGAACTACTCGCAAATTTAACACAAAAAAGGCTAACTGGACTGAGTTTGTGACCAAACTCAGCCAGTTAAAAACAGAGCGTCAACTTTACACAGAGCAAATAAACGCGATTAGTTCTGTCGACAAGATCGAAGAAGCGGTGAACGCCTACACGGACATGCTGGTGGAGGCATGCTTGCAGTCTATGCCTCTCAAAAAGACCAAGGAGAATATCAAGGTGCCGTGGTGGTCCGAAACGCTCACGAAGTTGAAGCGAGAGGTGGCGACCCGAAAAAACCGCATCAGGTGCGCTGCACCGGTGAGAAGGGCCAAGGTAGTCGAAGAGTACCTCAAGAAAAAAGCAGAATATGAGGCAGAAGCCTCACGGGCCATTATCGATAGTTGGAAGAACTATTGTGCTAAGCAGGACAGGGAAAGCATGTGGGAAGGGATTTACAGGATCATTTCAAGAACGGAGCGGAGAGGCGAAGACATACCGCTGGAGAAGGAGGGAAAGAGCCTTGATTCTAAGGGGTCAGTCGCCTTACTGGCGAACACGTTCTATCCGGAAGATCTACCGGAGGAGGATAACGCACGCCACAGCAGAATAAGGATAAAAGCGGAAAAAGTGAATTATGGTAACAAAAATGAAGTTTGCGATCCACCATTCACACTGGCAGAACTCCGAATGGCGTGCGGATCCTTCAACCCTAAAAAGGCCCCGGGGGCTGATGGACTAACAGCGGACATTTGCTGTCGAGCTATCGATGCGGATCCCACATCTTTCCTTGCCCTGTTGAACAAATGCCTTGAACTCCACCACTTCCCACGAATATGGAAGGAGGCAACCGTTGTCATCCTGAAAAAACCCGGTAAAGAAGATTACTCCGCGCCCAAGGCCTATAGACCCATAGGGCTTCTCCCAATCTTGGGAAAGATATACGAGAAGCTGCTTATGTCCCGAGTTAAGCACTACATCCTCCCAGGACTGAGTACCCGTCAATACGGATTCATGCCCCAGAGAAGCACCGAAGACTCCCTCTATACCTTAATGAAACATATTCGCCGAAAACTCGATGAGAAAAAACTGATTACAGTGGTATCTTTGGATATAGAGGGAGCCTTCGACAGCGCATGGTGGCCTGCCATAAGAGTCCGGTTGGCGGAGGAAAACTGTCCACCTAACCTGAGGAGGGTGATAGATAGCTATCTCGATGATAGATCAGTCCACGTCCAGTATGCCGGAGAGGAGTACACTAAATCGACGAACAAGGGCTGTGTTCAAGGTTCAATAGGGGGCCCCATTTTATGGAACCTCCTATTGGATCCGCTCCTCAAAGGCCTGGACAAAAACGGCGAGTACGTGCAGGCATTCGCCGATGATGTCGTCCTAGTCTTTGACACGGAAAACTCCCAGCAAATTGAGGCAAGGGCAAATGCCGCCCTCGAACATGTTAGGAAGTGGGGTGTCGAGAACAAACTAAAATTCGCTCCACACAAAACTAATGCAATGGTAATCACAAGGAAGCTGAAATACGACACCCCATTTCTTACTATGGGAGGGGTCGACATCCCGATGGTAGGGGCGATCAAGATGCTGGGTGTGACCATAGACGACAAGCTAACCTTTAAGCCGCACGTAGCAAACATAAGCAGGAAGGCCTTGGGCATCTATAAACAACTTTCAAGAGCCGCGAAGACCACCTGGGGACTAAATCCGGAGGTTATCCGAACAATATATGTGGCGACAGTGGAACCGATTGTGCTATATGGCGCCAGCGCGTGGGAACCGGCGGTTCACAGGAAGGGCGTCATAAAACAACTGAACACCGTGCAACGCCTCATCGCGCAACAGATTGTTAAAGCCTACCGCACGGTGTCGCTCAACTCGGCGCTGGTGTTGGCTGGGATTCTTCCCCTCGACCTCCGTGTGAGAGAGGCAGCTGCCTTGTACCGAGCCAAGAGGGGGGCAGTCAATGCTACGCGACCGAGAGGTCGAACAGATGTCACCGGCTCTTGCAGCTCCACACCCGTCCGTAAGGAAGGAAATAAACTTCGTCAGCCTGGTAAACCAGGAGCAGCTTGCTGCCAGCGGTGAATATGACTTGCGCATATTCACCGATGGCAGCAAGATTCAGGGAGAGGTCGGAGCCGCCCTTTCCATCTGGAAGGGCGAGTCCGAAATTAAAACCCTCAAACTGAAGCTTGCCAGTTACTGCACGGTTTACCAGGCTGAACTTCTAGCCTTACGCAGCGCCACACGGGAGGCGCTAAAATCACGGGCGACATCGTGCGGTATCTATGGCGACTCCATGGCGGCCCTTCAATCGGTCCAGAACACGGATTGCCTCCATCCACTTGCGGTGGAGACAAGGCAAGATGTAAACACATTATTGCAACAGGAGAAAGCTGTGTCTTTCTTCTGGGTCAAAGCCCATGTTGGATTGGTAGGCAATGAGAGAGCGGATGTTCTGGCCAAAGCGGCCGCCATGAACCGAAAAAAGAAGCCAGATTACGACCTTTGTCCGGTCTCATTCGTCAAGCGAAACATTCGAGGGACCTCGCTTGGCGAATGGAATCGGAGATATTTGACTGAAGACACTGCGGCCATTACAAAATTATTTCTACCGGATGCGATGGCGGCATATAGCACAATACGGATGACAAACATAGACAGGACGACTACACAAATTCTGACTGGAGACGGGGGCTTCTCGGATTATCTCAAGCGTTTTAAATGCAAGGAGAGCTCTTCGTGCATTTGCGACCCATCAGTCGACGAGACAGTCCCACATATATTGTTCGCATGCCCTGTCTTCGCACAACATAAATTCAATCTCGAACAGGAGATTGACTGTGATGTCGGGGTCAACACCATAAGTGACCTTATGCACAAACGGAACATAGCTAAATTTCTCGAATACTGCTTTAAAAGTCGCCAGCGCGGTAATTGACCGTAACAAAACTCGGTAACAGCGCAAGAATGTTTTCATAATATTATCATAATATTCAATGAAAAGCATAGTGCACACAAAACCACAGTCACTAGAGAATTAGAACAGTCACGATAAACACGCACAACAAAAACCGACACACAAATCACTTAGACAACATAACTATGACAAAAGACGTTGTGTCTTTTGTCATAGTTACTTAAAGAAGTTAATTATGCCACTAGCAAAAGCTAGTAGTGAGGCAGGCAAAACCAGAAATAGAGGATAAATGAAAGTACTAATAAGCAAAAAAAAACCATATAGATTAAATATGTAAAGAACAAAATACCCTATTGGAAGGGAAATGCAGAGTGAAGGGAAATGCTAGACAAACCAAAATTGTAAAAATGTAAAACTGAATTAATATTGTTAAAAAGTGTAAAACTATATAAATATTTAAAATGTAAAATTGTATAAATATTGTTAGAAATATAAAACTGTGCAATGATGTGAAAACTGTATAATTTATTGTTAAAAATGTAAAATTCAATTGTCAAAAGTGTAAAATTGTATAGTAAAAATTAAGATATAATTTAGTAATAGTAAGAAATGTAAAGTAGGGTACCACAAAATATAATAAACTTATATGTTGCATTATTTACCCCAGGAATATAAAACAAATAAACAAATAAACATTAGTTACAGAGAGTAGGGTTTCGAAAATGGGAGTCCCACCCATAAAAAGACTGAAAGAGATGTATGAAAGAAAGAAATAGTATGCGGCATAAAAGTGCGAGAGGAATACGAGAAGAACTGGAATGACAAAGAGAACTACTTAAGGGGGAGGTAGATCGTAAAAAAAAAAAAAAATAATAAAAAAAAAAAACAAAAAAAACCGCTAGTAGTTAGTAGTAGTTAGTAATAGTTTACTTTCAGGCTCTGTCTACAAATTAATAAACAATAAATAATAAACAAAGAACACTTGTGCCAAATTTCATGATAATCGGCTGAAAAATGCGGCCTGTAGACCGGAACTGATACACATACCAACAACGCCAAATCGGCCAGTCCTCGAGTTAAAACTGAGACGCTTCGCTCGCTCGGTCAACAAAGTTCTATTCAAAACATTGCTGTTTTCGCAAAATAATTTTGAACATCGATTGGAACTCAACTCGTTAATGTTGAAAAAAAGCCGTGTGACCAAGTATGTTTTTATTGGAATCAAATCTGCGTCAACGGCGCCATAGCTCAGTTATTGCATGAAAAAACAAATAAGAATAGGTTAGAACTAATGAGTGTGTAATCGTGTTAGTCTCGAGGGTGGCTCTCGGCCGGCGGTCCACCCTTACCTGGAAGGGTATATCCATCATTACTACTGCGGTATTAATCAAAGAGTTTCTGATCATTAAAACCCTATTTATGTTGGAAATACTGTTATAGATCAAATTTTAGGACTAAGTACGTAAAACAAAATCCAACTAATTTATCTCATGTCAAAATCTTGCATGGATTTGGAAATGCGATTCCAGTATTACGTAGACGCTGTGAGATACAAGAATTTTTGGTATATAAATATCAACTCAAGATGTACAAGTATTCGCTAATCGATGTTGCAACGCAGTCAGTATTTTAAGAACCTTCTCATCTAGTAATATTGTTCGTACACAATTTTTTGTTTGTGCGAGCGTAAGTAAGATCTATAGTGCCCAAGCTAACCTTTTCAGCCAGATTAACTGGAGACACCGCAAAATACTGTAGGTATGTGACACTTCTCTAAAATTTCTTAGCATTCAAGATCAGCCCTATGAGTATGGAGTATGCAGTGTCGACTAAGGTCTATTGACTTCATCATCATCCATCGAGCCTTTTCCCAACACGCTGCGATTCGGCTGACCTTCGATACTTTCGGAGAAGCGACTGCCATCAGACATCCACAACCCATAGGCGATAGTAAAGTTACGTAGTTAGACCGGTCGGTTTTTTATGTTTAGGGCTCCAACTAACGACTGCCATAGATGTTTGTATGACAACCGGGACCGACGGCTTAACGTACTCTCCGAGGCACGGAGGAGTCTCAATGTCTTATGAATTTTTTTAGCCATCATAAGACGGGCCTGGCTAGATGTTGCTTAACATTTGCAATGTGTAACCTGGTCGATTGCCACTAGACCACAGGCCCACGACCAAAAGTCTATCAACTTATTCAACCAATAATATCCCAGAAAATGCCGGTTACGTGACCCAAATAACACATTTTACGAAATGTTTTTACGATATTATTGGTTATCGACTGAAGTCTACGCTGATGTAGTTCCACGGGTCTTAAATTGGGATAAGATATATCAACTTCTGATTGAATTATTAAAATTAACTAGTGATAGTACAGGATTGAAGTGCAAGGTGGCTCGTTGAATTCTTTTTTACGTAGTAGTCTCCGCGTGTAATGAACCTGCTTAAGAATGTGGTATTTTTAATAGTTATTATAAACTAACCAATTAGAGATAATGAACTTACTACCATTGTACAACACCTGCTTCTGAATACTTTGGTTGCTCCTGGTTTATTAGTATTTTTAATTTTAGTTTATCACGATATTCATGATGCCTGGATTTCTGACCTTAAACTACTTTTTTTTTTCATTAGAGATGATCAATTTTAATTATCTAATGTTGCACCATTGAAATATGTTTGATATCGAAATCATTCTAGTTAAATTGTTACCTGATTAATTGCTAGTTACAGATCTCGCGTTCTTGACTTCTCAGAGCCAGATAACAGGTTACTTTCTGACTAAAATTATGTACACTTTACACCCCGCCAAAATTTTTGGGAAATATTTGTTATCAGTTTATTGTATTAGTCAACAATCTGGTAACCAAAAGAACCCCTGTAAACTATTAAACAAATTGTATACTTACAAATTATGTATACTTACCAATATGAATTATTTCAACATGAAGGGTTCGTTCTGAATCGTGATTCATCATTCACCCCTAGCGATGAAACTGTCGATAAATTAGTTAAATGAAATAGAACGTTATGTGTAGTTTTTGCTCAATAAATTTAATGTAATGAATGAAATGCTTAATATTAAAAAAAAACTATAACCAACGCGTATGTTAATAATGATTATCCTTTTAAATATTGAACCAATAACCATCTAATTACATACGTATACAGTGGTCCCGGCTTCGGTGATCCTATAGGTGGGGTGAATAAAAGTGGTCATCTGAGAGTCACAGAGCTTTAGTGCGAGTTTTTAAAATGAAATCCCGTTGAATCGTTTCCGTGTCCATCTCCAGCACCTACCCACCGAGGCACCGTACTGGAATAAAAACTATTATATGTGACGTTTATCCTATTCTGTTCTACAGTTTATGTGTGATTAAGTACCAAAGATAGTACAAGAAAGTAATTCAAACCAAATTATTATAGCGAAAGTTAGCAGCAGCTTTGGATGAGACATTTGTTGTTCGATTAAGATTGTAGATAATAGAGAATATCCTGTCTCTAAATATGTATGTACCTACCAAAACATTTTCAATTTTTAACTTTGATATCTAGTACTTGTTTTATATAATCACTTAATATGTTTGTTCTTCTGTATAAACGAGTATTATGTCAATAAGGAAGTGTTGAACAGTAGGCAGTCGTGTGCCATTAATCGGTACTTATGTAGGGGTTAGGTAACAATGAGCACATTGAGATCAGTTCATTGGCAACAGCTTTAACGCCGTCCACCCACGCAACTCAGATAACAAGTGATACATCTGCCTGTTTGATTATATAATACACTAGGTAGCGTCAGCCCGTAAACCTGGTAACCCATTCTTTTTTTTCACCACTATACTTATTAATAGTAGCTGACGCTTCCAGTTCTGTTATTGAATCGATTTATTGTTCCCGATCATCATCCACTGAGCATGTTCCGAACCCAGTGTTGGGGTCAGCTTTCCAGTCTAACTGCGATGCGGCTGCTCCAATATTCTCCGTGTAGCGACTGCCATCTGACTTCCTCAACCTATGGGTATTATTGAAACTCTGTAGTTAAACCAGTTTGATTTTGTTTTAGGGCTCCAAATACCCGTAACGACTGCTATAGAACCGATACCAACGGCTTTGCGTGCTCTATTGCGTGATCTATTCTCTTTCTTGTTCCTGCGGTAATCTATTACCTGAATAAAAAGTAGCCTAAGAGCTTAATATTTTCGTCATCTTTCCAAAATTGCATAAAGATCGATTTATAAGTGGACGCGCGCGGCTACACCCACTTGACAATCTATATACACAAAAACCTTCCTCGAGAACCACTCTATCCATTGGTGAAAACACGCATCAAAATCCGTTGGGTAGTTTTAAAGCTTTAAGCGTACATACGGACGGAAGCATCTTTGTTTTATAATATGTAGTGATAACTGATGACCGTACAAGCGAATATAATTATTATAATAAACTAAATAGCTGATACCCGCGGCTCAGCCAGTTTGCCACTTAAACACATTTATGATCTTGAGTACTCAAGTATAATGAAGTTACATAATATACAAAGATTTTATTAGAGAATTTAGAAATTATAACAATTGAAATTTTATTGAGTACTTTTTTTTTTTTTTTTTTTATATTTGGTTCGCCAAATTGACGCCGCCCGCCTGGTGGTAAGTCGTGACGACGTCTAGCGATTGTGGGCCACTCTCACAGCACACATTACTATTGAGAGTGGCCCTCAACTTGACGACCTACTGATGTGCCTCTTCACGCTCCGCTTAAAGAACCCAGGATTATATGTGGGAGGAAACACGTGCACAGGCAGGGCGTTCCAGGCCACTATCGTTCGGCAGAGAAACGAACGTTTAAAACGTTCGGTTCTCGCGAACATGCTATCCACTGTGTGGGGGTGGCATCTCTGCCCGGCACGAGTCGTTCGGGATCGGAAGGAAGAGGGTGGGATCAGATTGAAGAGCTCTTCAGAACAATCACATAATCACAATAACAGTACAATCAAATAAGTAACATCTGAGTTCGCATCATTAAGCAAAAATATATAAAAATGCGTAATATAAGCTGTTTGAACGCTGAAATTAATATCACATAAAATTCTGGAAATAGTCTCCATCTGAATCGTAAAAACTAAATAAGTACTCCAATTCAACGTAAGTTAAGTAATAAAATTAAAAAGTAGACCAATAAAGAATATAAAATCTGCCACACACGGCGTAAAATAACTTCTTTGTTACATTTAATTGCGAATGCCATATTATGCCATATAGAAGCCACTACGGCTGGCTAATTAAAACAAATTTTCACATGATCACAGTTTGTAAAGAAATCTCTAGTTTTATTGTACCATTTAGAGGATAGAACTTTTAAATTGTTTGCTTAGAGGAATCATTTAAGTGGCGTGGCCATTCAAAGGGCTGCGGTGTCATTACAGCCATTAGGATCACTCTCCACACCAACAATTACTTGGGAAGGTTTTCAATTTACTTTATTATTTATTTATTTATGCGTTATCTTGGAGTGATGAGCGATGAATATTGGAATATATTAAGAACATAGAATACTATGGAGGTGATGTATTAAACAAATATAAGGGAACCCATGTAGCAAACCGGTTTACTCTTATTCGTATGATCGGTGCGTTGTATTCAATACTAACAGAACTACAAAATGAAATGTTGTATTAATTTAAAAGATTACTACTTATGTTTGTTTGGATTATATCTTCGGGCAACACGCAAAAATAACTGAACCGATGTTATTATTGACCGATTGATCATTATTGACCGAGCGAGCGAAGCGTCTCAGTTTTAACTCGAGGACTGCCCGATTTGGCGTTGTTGGTATGTTTGTCAGTTCCGGTCTACAGGCCGCATTTTTCAGCCGATTTTCATGAAATTTGGCACAAGTGTTCTTTGTTGCAAGGCGCAACTTTTGTCGAAGGGATTTTTCGATTGGGGGGAAAATGGGGGAGAAATGGAGGGAAAATGCATTATTCAGCCGATTTTCATGAAATTTGGCACATGTTCTTTGTTGCAAGGCGCGACTTTTTTCAAAGGGATTTTTCGATTGGGGGGAAAATGGGGGAGAAATGGGGGGAAAATGCGAAAATTACGCGACTACTATTCACAGAACCACTAGTATTATATGAACATACATAGGTCCAGTAGGAAACAGACCAGAAAAGGACAATGACTTAGAGTCGTGTGAGTTTAAGAAAACATGAGCTGCTGCTGCGTGTTGCCAATATGAAGGTTCAGGCCGTTCATATATAGGTATATAGGTAAAACCCCAACTATCATAAAATCCATCTCATAATGTACCACATCCTGTACCAGCTCATCTTGTTTTCTAAACCAGACTCTCGAATAGGTCAGTAGATGGACGGTAGTCCACACTGAAGTAAAACTTAGGTTACACGTCGGAAATTTTAACGGTGACCGACAAAAAATATGAGATAATCGCATCCACCCCTTTCTGTAACATATTTGTTACGTAATATTATCCTATCTGCCTACTATGATTAAATAGCATTATGTTTATAGACCCGAATTGCTCCAGCATTAAATGGATCTAATGGGAAACGTTTATCTTAATTTTAGTCTCCCACGAAACGTTTGACGCGACTTTAATGCGACTTGCCATCGTTTGATGATATTTGACAAAAAAGTGTTCCATATCTATAAAAAAAAACTTTATGGGACATTTACGACCCATCAAATTTAACTTTGTTAATCTAAATGCACTAGGGTCAAACTTTATATGTGACTAGCAAAAAGTAAGATTAGAATTCGAGAAAAACAAAATACTAACCAAAACAAACAAAACATAATTAATAGCTTCCATGTTTTCATATTCTTTCTAAATTAAATTTAGGCGTGATTAACTCACTCGAGGCGTTTTCTCTGTTCATCAATCACATTGTGGTCACGAAGTGTGCATGTAACATTTACTTCCTAAGGATTATCTCTTTCGTACCTACAGATTTATTAATAGATTAGAGCGGGATGTAGTATGCTTGATTAGACAGTATGCAATTATAATTTTTAGAGTTCACACGGGTGCCTGGGGTGCGGTCAGACGGCTGACTTCAGAAGCCACCAGTAATCAATTTTATACACAAACGGTGGTTAATAATTGATTTTTTCTCTCTAATGACTAAAAATAACATCTGCCAAATGCACAGGATCGGTCGTTAACGAACGTGCCAAAATTTTTTTTTATTTTTTCCTGACTTTCAGCTCTCAGACTAGTTTTAAAGTACTTGTGGTAAGATTTTAGTCAGTGTATTTGGTATGTGAGTCAGTATCATACAGCTTGAAGAGTCTTATATATCTTAATGTTTACTTAAACGCTGTATTAATAACGCCATAATTGAGGAACCAAGGAACATTCATACTTGTTCCAGTATTTTGGTTCTTTGTTTTAAAATAGAATACTGTACACCAGTTTTACAAATCGTGCATTGAATAACTGTAATTAGACATTTGTACAGAAGGCGGCCTTTTTAATGAAAGTAATATCTTTTAGGTAAGACGGAGAGTTTGTGGACTTTCAGTTATTGATACTCGTAATGATGGCAGGTTTGCTTGACGTCGCAAAAATATATGTCTACTTTGCACTGCCCCGCGCCGCGCCGCTACTGCCGCGAGTCGGACCCACTGCATTAAAAACGTGATTTACGGCCTAACAATTGTAACGTTACACCTTCTGCATTGCGTTATCCGTTTTTCTGTTAGATTGATGGAGAGTTGCTATTAGATCTTCCATATCTGCGAGTTTCTGCAACGTAGTTTTTAATGTTTCTTCTAGCTTAGTGCATAGTTCTTGTTGTATTGCGACGGTTACAGTTAAAGCTATATTGGCTTTGTCTGCTTGATTGATTGATGCTCGATGCAACTTTCTTCCGTTATTCACTAAAAGAGAATTAAGAGTGCTCCTCAAATCGGTTTTTGACGAGTTGGTCCTAGGAATTGATCCCTCCAGGACCCAGGTTATAGCTGTAGACTGTACTTTGATAGTAGACAACTTAGTGATTCCAAGGGTTAAACGTAATAAAAGACTAGGAGATGTTTCTCTGACTGTAGGCGGTGGTATAATGTCTCGAAGAATGGAGTGAATTCATAATAACACATCGGTAGAATGTTTTTGAATTTAAAAGTAAATGGATGAGATACAGAATGGCATTGATGAGAAAGGAGTTTAAAAATCAACAAACCTAATTGCCAAAAATAGAATAATAAAAAAAACAAATCAGTAATGACATGACATTTTTTAAATTTCTTTTCACTGTAAATATTTTCTTTTGATGCACACGTTGCCTATCTTGATGCACATGTTGCCTATCTTGATGCACACGTTGCCTATCTTAATGCACATGTTGCCTTCCTGGACACACACGTTGCCTTGGACCTGGAGGCACATGTTGCCTAGTATCTTGTAAATTTCTTTTTAAATAGGTGCGGGTTACGACACCTAAATTAAATAAATAAGCCTACGTTAATCATTGGGTTTTTAAACAGGTGCGGGTTACGACACCTAAATTAAATAAATAAGCCTACGTTAATTATATTGAATATTGCCTTTTGGAGTATGCGTCATTGAATGTGAACCATATCCCCTCCGTATGCAAGAATGTGAGTGATTGTTGAGACGAAAGATGTGTGTGAAAGGGTTAGGTATTTATTCTGTAACCTCAAAATTTTTAATAAGTAAAAATTTTGCAGGGCTTTTTGGGGTATGTTATGTGCATAATTACTTACCATTTGTAATTATTTCATCCTTTTTATATCTTGTTTGTTTACGTACCATTGAGTGACATGATATGTCATGTCATTACTGATTTGTTTTTTTTATTATTCTATTTTTCGCAATTAGGTTTGTTGATTTTTAAACTCCTTTCTCATCAATGCCATTCTGTATCTCATCCATTTACTTTTAAATTCAAAAACAGTCTACCGATGTGTTATTATGAATTCACTCCATTCTTCGTGACAATATACCACCGCCTACAGTCAGAGAAACATCTCCTAGTCTTTTATTACATTTAACCCTTGGAATCACTAAGTTGTCTACCATCAAAGTACAGTCTACAGCTATAACCTGGGTCCTGGAGGGATCAATTCCTAGGACCAACTCGTCAAAAACCGATTTGAGGAGCACTCTTAATTCTCTTTTAGTGAATAACGGAAGAAAGTTGCATCGAGCATCAATCAATCAAGCAGACAAAGCCAATATAGCTTTAACTGTAACCGTCACAATACAACAAGAACTATGCACTAAGCTAGAAGAAACATTAAAAACTACGTTGCAGAAACTCGCAGATATGGAAGATTTAATAGCAACTCTCCATCAATCTAACAGAAAAACGGATATCGCAATGCAGCAGGTGTAACGTTACAATTTGAATGGCATTGATGAGAAAGGAGTTTAAAAATCAACAAACCTAATTGCCAAAAATAGAATAATAAAAAAAACAAATCAGTAATGACATGACATATCATGTCACTCAATGGTACGTAAACAAACAAGATATAAAAAGGATGAAATAATTACAAATGGTAAGTAATTATGCACATAACACAACGCGGTGCATGACAAAGCTAATTAATGTTCTGGGTAGCTATTGAGATAAGGAATACAGACATATTATATGTACCTATCTATTACTCAACTGTTGTTTCTGGTATCAAATGAGCGGAAAACGTTCCTCCTGAAAAGGAAACAGTCACTGGTTCAAGTCCACGATCCAGTCTAGGATTTTTTTAAATGATGATTAAGCGAACTGGTTTGACTTGTGACTCTAACTAATTTCTAGATAAAATGCGATAGAATACAAGTCAGAAGGTAAAAGACCGCCGGGCGCCACTAGAAATACCTTCTGGTGCTTACCAGAGACGCGTGGCAATGGACGTAAGAGAGGCCGCACTTGAGCGGACTTAAAAAAGAAGAAGCTAAAAGAAAGGAAAAGCATTGTGAATTTGCATTATCAGATTAAAATCATGCTCTTCACAGTGGGATAGAGCTCTGTTTTATACAGCAACCGCTATAAATTTTATATCACTCGCGTACCGAAACCGCGTGTAGTCTTATTTATGGGCCAAAACTCAAGTTTGATAAATATTCACCCTGGGTGTTTAACTGAACAAAATTGGATTAATCTACAAATGTTTCTAAAATGATTTAATAGTTATTTTCTTTTAATGTAATTTACATTCACGGTTATATTATTATGTGTGTGTACACTGTGAAGAATGATATTAGTTTTTGAGATATTAAACGACTTATTATAAACATTAGTTAATTATTTTTGATTTATACAAATAGTAAGCTTTGACTAGAGCATATTAATGTTATAATATACCTACACATTGAATTTTAATTACCTAAACTTTCCCTGGTATCTAACCTACATACATATCTTCATGACTGATTTCTCCAGGTGATAGAGAGAAGCATATTTTAGGCCCACTCATCATCTCTCATCAACAACATCTCAGCTTATTTGGCATAGGGTTTTGTGTCGAGTTTTCCTTCTCTAAACATATACTTTAATAAACATACTTATATATATTCTAAATACATACTAAAAATACATAGAAAATTTCCGAAACATGGATCTCACCAATATTTGATTCGACTAAGGAATCATTCATAAGGCCAAGTGTTACAAGTAATCTTGTTTATTCCCATGTCTAAGCGGGCTGTTTCAACCGACTTTCAAAAAAGGAGGAGGTTCTCAATTTAACTAAGTTTTTTTTATGTTTGTTACCTCATATCTCCGTACTGGGTAAACCGATTCTACTTTTTTTTTCTTTAAATGAAAGCTACTACTTCCGAAGTGGTCCCATTTCTATTTGGTACCATTACAACAATTATTTGGTCCCATTTCTGTAATTTGAAGTCGGTTGTTCTGTCAATCTTTGACGTGTATTTTTATTAAGTTTGCCAAAGCCTCTTTCGGTGATCGGCAAGTGTAGTTGACTTGAGCCTCTTAAATATTGATGGAACCTTTTTGTATTACTTTTTCTGTTATCACTATTATCAATGTTCGTTATTTAATTTGTAAATATTATTCGAGTACTTGTACTGTAGTTCTATCAGTCCCGATAATCTTCCATATTATATAGAGGTATTTCACAATAACTGTTCGCAATATCGCAGTAATGATTGAAGTAAACAATTGAGATTACAATTCGGATATGCAAACCGATTGGATATTATTCGATGTTTTATTCGATACTTACTCTGTTTCGTCAGGGATGTATTTCCTTAAATCACTTTGGAGTCGAGACGATCCCGTTTTGCATCCGTTCGTACATCAAGATTGCTATCGAAGATTTACAAGAGCCGTCTTCGATGGGAGAATGTTCTTGTACAATTGAAACCGACGAATTGTAGTTATATTATTTATTTCAATTTAACGATTATATATAGGTATACTATGATTAACCCGTCAATCCCCAACCGGTATTATGTTGATATAAATATAATTCGTCAACTAGATTATGTAACATAAAATCATATCGAACTCCTTTTCTAATATCTCTACCTTATTTTCTTTTCGCATATGTACTCTTAAGCTCTATAAACTGAATAGGAAAGCTTCTTATACAGTGTCACACATTGCTATCAAACTTGCTCACCTCAATTACTTAGACTTAGTTCTCCATCTCAGATGATGTAGGTACTGTCATGTTTTCTGTATATAAAAACTACTTCTTAAACTTCAGAAGGTCGTAAAACAAATATACAACTCATTAATGAGTTTTCATTCAATTTATATGTATAAATAAGATCGCGTGTGGTGTTATCGGGGTCTAACTAAACAAATAGCACGTCAACTTGAACTTGAAAAAAAAAGTAACTTGATTTAGAGCTTGGCCGCGACCCTTTGACCAACCTGTCTTCACCTATGGGTGGCCGTTACCCCGTCAAGCCTCTAGTTTACTACTATTAACTGACTTTTAAGGTGCAATGTAATTTACGATAGTAAAACAACAACGTAAGTCGTGTGATTAATTTATTTTAATTAACTTTTATTTTAATACACTTATATAACTGCTTCACTTATAATTTTTTATGTTACCATAACAAACTTTAGCTATATTTACATATCGATGGAAGAAAACATATTTGGCGTAAGCGCCAGAAAATCAAAAATACGTTTTTTACATCATATTTGTTTTCTCATTTCAGAAAAGTTTTTTGGCTCTGGCGAATACTTCGTATTTTGGCGCTTACGACAAATATGATTTCTTCCATCGAATATTTTTATGATACTGGTAGGTACCTAATTTAGAAGTGATTCTCAGACGTACGGTGGCCAGAGGATCACTTCCAAAGTTTCAACACTCTTGCAGTTTTGCTGTTTTAATTATATGAATAGCACTACTCACTAAGAAAAATGTATGTTTGTAATATTTTATTTAAACCTCGATGAGTCTAAAATCTCTCATTTACACAAAATCCTCGCCAAATAAAGATAAAAATCTAGAAAAGTATATTTCTACTTAATGAGTAGAAAATACCAAAATGTATTGTATGATCTTCCAACAACATCCATAGATTTTTAAATATTAGTCTCTTAGTAAATTATTTTTTTAATACATCGATTATGTTCGAAAAGGTTCCTCTTTCCACTTATCAGTACATCTACTGAAGCTTGCCCTATTTGTAATACTATCCACGAAATCTTAATCAGAGTGAACAAGAGACAATACATTAATCACCTTAAGCTTAGAATGAACACCGCTTCCGGACACCCAATAAAATCAACGGAATGAAAAAATCATGGACCCTCAAGATTCCCAATAATTTTTATTCCGCATGCTTTCTTGTTTAGAAGTTAACTGACACACTGACTACGAATTTAGCAAGCTGTTTGTTACCAATACCAATTCTGTGCCAATACTTGATTGATTTACGACTTTATATGAAATTTTTATTTGGTATTTGAGTGTTATTAGGTTTTATTTGCAAAACTAATTTCTGTGTCTGTGCTTATTACTTGTAGAATTAATTTGAATAGGTAATGAAAATATTGGATTATATGAGTTTTAAATACAGATGCACAAAGTCATCTGTTGCAAATAACCTTTATTATTATAATATGTAGTGTTCTGTAAATCCTCGTATAAAAATCTTCAGCAAAATTTTGTGTGACTGCGTATACCACGGCTCTAACAATGTAAATTAATTAATTTTAAAATTAAAATGTTATTTTACTTATTACTTGTTTTGCTCGTACCCAGTTGAAAATATAACTTTGGAATAGGGTCTAAGCCTAAGTTATAAATCTCTGAGTTATAAAGTCTTTTAAAAAGTGTTGTACATCGTTTCTCTCAGTATGTCCCGTTGCTTACGCAACCACAATATCAAGGCAATGGCGATCCATGCATTGGAAATACAGAGCAGGTACAAATTACTGTGGATGGGACTCGATCACAAAGATGGTGGTCGTCGATAACACCACACCGTCACATAAAGACATAATTTAGTCACCACAAAAAGAATAATGAACAGAACTAGATGAACGATGCTGCCTCCACATTTTAATTAACGATAGCATGTTCCGATTGAAATGTCTTCGACTGAAAACTGTATGAGATTAATTTTATTATGCGTTGTTGTTTTGTGAAAGTTGAGCATTGAATAAGAGCTGTTTAGGCATTAAAAATTAATGTTGATATAATATTAAGGAATATTTTGCGAGTATCGACTTGCTATAATAAGTTTAAGTAGTAAATATACCTACTACTGGAGACCAGCCACTTCAAACGTCATTAACTTTTGATCTCCAAAAATTCTCTCTTTGTACTTTCTATTGATTTTTGTTTCACGTTTGTGCAATATTTCAAAAGAAGCAAAATAATTCCTCAGCGTTAATCTAATATAACGCTGAGGAATTATTTTGCTTCTTTACAAGTAGTAGATGTATACATTTTGTGTGCATATAAATATACCTAAAAACGATGTAAAAAATTATCTATAACTTGATATTTTGAGGAATGAGGGAGTTCTGGTGATGAATTTTCTGTTTTTTGGAACTTAATTTGTAAAGAATATTTCAAGTTCAAGCAACGTGAGCATTGTTACAAGGTAATTTGAATGACCGTACACCACAAACTTTGAGTTTAAAGTAAAACGTGACATCATAAAATAATATTATTTGGGTTTAAAGTGACATTATTGCAATCATTTTAAATGTCGGCATGAGTAAAAGGGTTCATATTCAATTTTACTTAAAAAGAAATGAACCATTACATCCTGTGCATCGATTGAATTCGCAACCCGGATATATCTTCATTGAATTAAGATATTGAACACAACACTAGAATGTAAGGAATGAAAGGGTGGATTGGGAAGTTAAGTGCTTCATGTATATTTCATTATTAATTTATATTAATAATGGATTTCTTTGTGGTCTGCTTTCTACGGAAATAAAATGTTTAAGTATGAAATTGATTTAAACTTATACGTTACGAAAATAGCTCTAAATAACTAGCGATATGCCCGGGTTTGAACAAAAAAAATGTCATGGTATGGGAATTTTCGCTATTACGGCGTAGATAAGTAGTTGTAAGTGTTTCGACCATGTCGTACTTACAGGATGACATGATCAGTCAGTCATTTCACGCTAATTCCCGTATATCTACAGTGTAGTAAAGTAGACAAATTTTTAATGAATTGTGTAAGCTCCCAACCGTTAGATGTTGCCTCAGCATTCCATCAGGAGGGCAGCGCCACTTTGGCGATTCTAAAATAAAATATAATCACGCATAATTTTATACATACATACATACATATACATATGGCCACGCCTCTTTCCCATAGGGGTAGGCAGAGACTATGGAATTCCACTTGCTACGGTCCTGGCATACTTCTTTCGCTTCTTCCACTTTCATAACTATCTTCATGCACGCTCTCCGGTTCTGGGTGCTCTTGACCTGGCCTTTGGTCAAAACATCTCCGATTTGGTCGAAGTACGTTCGCCTAGGTCGACCCTTACCTGCCTGTCCATTCACGCCCGCCTTATGTATCTGTTTCGTCAATCTTCTTTCATCCATCCTTTCTACGTGCCCGAACCATCTAAGCATCCCTTTTTCTATCTTACTCACTACATCTTCTGATACACCGCAAAGTTCTCGTATCTCGCTGTTCCTCACTTTCTCAACCAATGTCACCCCAATCATACTTCTCAAACTTCTCATTTCCACTGCATTTATTTTATTTTCATGCTTCTTCTGCCAAACCCAACATTCACTTCCATACATAAGTGTAGGGACCAGCACTCCTCCATGAACAGCCAGCCTAGCCCTCCGGGAAATCTTCTGACTGTTCATAAAGTTATGCAGCATGCTTAATTTTATGTATGTAAGATATAACGTGACAACTATTACTAAACCATCTTACACAATGCAGCATGCAGTGTAGGTACCTGGTGTTACGGCTGAAGCACAAAGTAAAGCTACATAGTTTTAGCTGGCTACAACTAGGTTTAACCGTAGTTCGTGTGGTGAACATAGAAACACGTCAAATATTGAAATAAAAAAAACAGTCCAATTGATCCTTCTCCTTTTTTTGAAGTCAGTTAAAAAGTGGAATGACCATAGTAAGGTAGGTACTTTGTGTGTGAAAATTTAACCTCGATACACAAACATTTCTGCTATGTTTGGCCAGCTATCATGTTACATGCGCCGCGCCCGGTGGGCAAACCGCAATATTTATTTAGGTCAACTTTTTCATGCCTACTGTCAACAACAATACTAGCGTTACGGCGTCACGTCACTCGTATGTAAGGTACTACAAACTTATGTTTGAATAGCTATGGGCTGCTTGTGTCCAGAACAGTCAATTCACTATCTGCCTGGTAAGTACTTCTAATACTACAAAGAGGAAATATTTGTGTGTTTCGTATACGAGTAAACTCAAAAACTTCTTAACCGATTTCAAAAAATCTTTAAACATTAGAATGCTTTCCTGTCTGTTTGTTCCAACTGATCTCTGTTGATGATTTTAACAGGTCTTTTACTGGCAGATAACTGCTGTTATCATTATAACGGCAGTTATCTGCTAGTCAAAGAAAATTAGGCTGCTTTTTATCTGAGGAAACTATTCCACGAGACTCAGATCAGTATCAGACAGTTTAGTACAATATAAACGACATAAACATCGTCTGACGATAACTCCCCAACTACCAATTCAAGTTCATTTTACAATTAAACAACAACCTATCTATCACTTCTACCACAATAGAACGGTTGATTTGCACACGTGGCTTCACCGTGCAAAATTCTTAGTGTTAGGTTACACTTATTTACCGCGAAGTACCCCTATGAATTGCATTGCAATGCACTCCACCCTTTCATTTTATATCATTGTGCAAGCGATACGTCATCTGTCAGCGGCTTCCAAGCCTTTGAAATTTCACCGACGAATCCATCAATACTTAAACCCAAAAATGTTAGCTTTATACTATGTATATATATAATCAGGTTTATCAATAACAATAATTACTAAAATACATTTTCAACCCGTTTCTAGATGACTAATAGTGAATCTCTTTTTCAAGTTCTTTTGGAAATATACCTAAATATCGATTCTTCCATTCGGTTAGCCTCTTGACGGAATCATCATTCAATGAGACTTTTTCCCAAACCAATTGGGGTTGGATTTCCATTTTACTCCGATGTGGCTGAGCGACTGCCATCTGACCTCCACAACTCGTGGGCGGATATCGAAGCTCTGTAGTCGGATGTTGTTTTACGGCAAATACTTTTAAGACTTTATAGAGTTTTACATAGACCACGGAAAAAATATAAACTCTTCACCTAAATACCCTTTTGCATATTCCATTGCTATTTCTGTCTCTATATCACGATGGAATAATCAGTAAGTATCTGAATACATTTCAAATATATTTTTTCACCTAAAATACCTAATCTTGGCTTGTGATAGACAAGATAAATATTTCTACAATATGTCCCCAAATGGAACCGCACATGCCAAAATTCAAGTACACCTTGTCATCGTTTCTATAGAAATCATAACAATAATAACACATACAATAACCCTTTGCATCTGCCATATGAATCGCTACATATTGATCTATATTTAGATGAAAGGTAACGAATACTATCTTTGAGACACAAGGTGCTACTGGATGATAAGGACGGTTTGCAGAGAGCGTGCCAAAATATTTCACCTGGACTCATCCGATAGAATATCGTCTTTCAAACACATTTGATTATTAATTCTTATAACATCACCTTGCTTTACAATTGTTTGAAACAAGGATTATATTACATTATCTTTATAAAAGTGATCCGTAATTAAGCGCCCACATCTAGACAGTTCTTCACAATGAAGTGTACAAAAAATGAAGTATTGCCCCCAGCAGATGCAAACGTTCTGCAAACACTACTAAAGGCAGCAAATCAATTTCAAAAGTAATTCAATAACATAATGTTGATCGCCGTAAAAATAATATATTGCTTCCTTCCACCTTGGAATAGGTATCGAACCGCGGAAGCGACAGGGGCTGCGATACAGTTACATCCAAAAACTGTAACACTTTATAACGGAGCAAGCGAGTACCGTTTTCTAATATCAATAAGTGCACAAAAAATTGCGTTGTATCGTTTTATAGGGACGTTTCTGAAAAGAAGCGGGGTAAAAAACGTGTAAGGTGTTCATACAAGATTTCTTTCGTTCCGTTATATCAATAGAGATTAGAGGCACGCGTCTTTGCACTCACGATTGTAAGTTCAGGGTATTCTGTCGGGTACATCTTTGATGTGGCTGCAAAAGACGTCCATTTGGACAATGGATTAGCGCGGTAAATATTGGTCAGGTGGAAATCCGGTTGCTAGTCCTTTTATAAAGCCGTTCGCTTAACGGGTCCGTTTTGTTATTGTCTATGAATGTAACTGCAATGTCGTTGATTATTTACAAACGACACAAGGTTGAGTTTGATTTGCTGTTGCTCTACATATAATCAATAAAAGATTCTAACCACATAATTTAAGACGTAGATATGTAATGATGTCAATTGGAAAAATAGTATTGGTGCAGAACAATAATATTTTTCCAAGTGACATGATTATTCGTTTCCATAAAAGAACTTTGAAATTGACAGTGGTTAGTAACGATAATATTAATAGTATTCGAGGAGTCAATCGCTGTGGTAACTAATTACTAGGGATGTAGGACATTTAATATCATCTTGAAGCACCAAGGAGTCCCGACTCTTGCTGGTCCAATTACCATACACTTATTAATTGAATACGAGATTTCTTAAAAGGTCTCAATTAAATAAAATGGTTTGATCTACAAGTATAGTGTTGCCGTACCTGTGGTTAATGGTCAAATAAATATTATCGTAAGATAAATGGTGTTTTCGGAAAAAATTGATTTGAGACTATATTATTACCATAGTTTTCTGTTCGGAACTACTTTATATTATCTTGTATTTCTACTAAATCTTTCTTTTGCTATGCTATCTCAATGAGCAGCTTCGAAAATTTCTATGGTCAGTTCCCACCAGGTTCCCACACGATTAGTAATCATTCATAGAATTAATTTTGATAACTATGACACCGAGCCTAGATACAGGAGCTAAAGCTTTTACCTTCTATCTCACGTCTTAATTAATAATGCGTTGAAGTATAATGACAAATGAACTGTCTCTTGATAGCTGCAATCAGGAAGGTGTCACTTAATTTTGGTGGGCATTTTTTTGTTTAAGTTTCTATTCAACCTGTCACAATAGTGACAGATAAGAATCTGTTTTTGTTCTTCGTCCCTTGTAACTTGTTTCGCCAATTAAGTTGTCACGTGTTATAAAATTTAAAAAAACCTAAACATTTTTTCACATTTTAATTAACTAGTTCGGGTTGTTTCTTTTATTAAAAAAATATGTTTGAATTTGAGTAAAATTTGTTTTGTACCATTTAATACGGATGGATAAAAAATAGAGCAATTTTTTTATAATTAGAACTTATACTCGTACCTATTGATTATGAAGTACACCGATTATGATGTATTTATGAAGAAACTTTTTAGTGCTATAAAGTTTAGTCTATCTGTAAAAATTGCAAGAAAGTTCGCACATTTGCTTCTAAGATACGTTTATAGAGTGAAGATTTTTAGTTAGATTTACTCAAAACGATGCGAGGACTTACAAAGCTTACTAAAAATCTCTAAACAATCAAACGCTTACACACAAAAATGGCTAACAATCTTTCCCTTCTGTTAGATTTTCCTAGCCCAAAATTGGCCACGGCCACAAGGAGAAGATGGTATTTGTTAAAGTGGGTATTTACAATAAGAATTAAAATGTACAAAATATACATAATTATTATACTAAAAATATTTACATTACAAAATATCGTTTAAAAAATCCTCCACGTCATTGCCGACTGGGAAGGGTCCCAGAATGCTGGCTGTGTTGCCACGTTGGATGGCGATACTTATTCTTTGGGCCAGAAAATAGCCAGCCTTCTGGTCCTGAGAAGCATCGATTAGGCGTTTAGTAATGTCTCTATAAAGGCGGCGAGCACTCGGACCCCATGACCCCAGTGTCTCAACCTCAAACGGCTCAAATATGTAATCACCTGCTAGGTTAGCATATTTACGCCGTTTGAGGCCTTCAGCCGATGCAGCAGCAGCGCCGGCACATCCGGATGTGCTTGGAAGGTGTGAAGGTGCTAAGGTGTCAACGCATGTAGCGTCCCACACCAAAGGCCTTCCCATCTTCCACGGTAGCAACGACATACCGTCCATCGCTTCGTGCTAAACCATTTGGTTCACGTACGGCCGGAAGACCTGCGGTGGAAAGAGCCGGTCGACATAATTCGTAGGCGAATTATGTCGTTTAGAATAGCGTGCCGAGGTATACGACCTGCGCTTCTACTACAAGAAAGACCATGGTGTCCCAGATTATCGACGGCTACTCCACAGGTGCAATGATGCGGGGATACACAAGGTGTACCCAGCCGAAGGCAAGTGACAATGCGGAAGGTTGTGTCGTCCAATATTGTACCGATATTGGGCGATGGGAGCGCCTGGATCCATAACCCTGACTCCCATTCTCCAACAGCTAGTAGGCGTGCACGTTCTGAAATATTGACAGAAGTGTCAATTAGTGTATTAATTCTCAATTTACAGAGCGGCAAATCACACAGTCGCTGTGAGCATAGGCGTGAGGGCAGGTCAGTGTCGGGACAAGACATCCTCCAAGCATTTATGGCATCGGTCTTGCATCGAACCTCGGAATCAATCAGTGTATTTGACAAAATTTTCCTGACTAATTCTTCGGTGCTATGGACCGACGACAGAAATGCTGGCAGACTGACATCTGTGACTTTACGAATACCTAGCCCGCCCAACAGAACTGGAAGAGACGCTTGGACCCAGGCTCGGTCATTAATATTTACATTTAAAATTTTACATAAAGAATTTTGTATTAAGTTGTCTAGTCTGCCCAAAATTTCTACATTTTTCAAAATTGTCCTGAACGGAGGGCATGCGTAAATTTGGGTACAAAAAGACAAAAACGAAGACTATCAATAACCTGATCAAAATTTTGAATTTTTTCCTCGATAAAAGTGGAAAAGCCCTCTTTTAAAATCGGGGACCCCAGGAGGCGTAAAGAAATTTTATCCAAAACTTTTATGTTGGGGGCCAAACAGTTGAAATTGGAGATAGTTGTTAATTTATCTGTGTTTTCAGATATAAAAATCTCACATCTATTCGGGGTCAGTTCAAAGCCAATTGACTGAAACTCGTTCTTTATTAGGGTTAAATCTTGTAAAACTGTCTCTACTTTTCCCCCTAAAGTCCCGTCATCTAGGTACCAAATATTGAATTTTGATTTAATTTTTGAATTATTGGGTTAATGGCCAAACTGAAGATGACTGGTCCCAACGGATCACCTTGCTGACATCCAACAGCTGAATTCAAAAGGTGGTCTTTATAAATTAATTTTGTTGGCTGACTATAGCATTGCCAAAGAAAGTTAAAAATTTTGGGTCACTGTTTACAGAGTTGAAGGCGTTTTTCAGGTCAACTTTCAAGATGACCTCTACATCTGCGCTACTGTCAAGGTATGTGGCAAGCTCATGGATTGCGGCCTCACAACCTCCTTTTGAACCAAAACCTAATTGAAAGGGCTGAAATTTAGTAGTAAGCTCCGTACTATAAAAACGACAACAAATTTTGGCTGCCAAACGCCGCAAAGTTCTACCTACGGCAATGGAACGAATGCAACCATCTTTCTTGTTAAGGGCACATAAATTGACCCCATACAAAATATATGTGATGCCACTGGCCACATTGCCTGAGAGCATGAGGTTGACTAGAGCTGTTAGCTCCCTCAGAAGTGCATCACCAGCTTCCCCAGCGCTCGGACACAAGAGATCCTTAAGGTGCTATGGTGTCAGACCGTCAAGTCCACCAGCTGACCTAAAACGAAAGGAGTCAACAGCTGTGCGCACATCCTTGGCAGTAGTCTCAAGATTTTCTGTATCGTTGTTCAGAGGATTGGGGAAAGAGAGGTCAGCTGCGGATGGTGGGTGCTTACTCTGCAAGCCCGTCAAAGTTTCTACAGAATAAGGAGCCAGCACGTCGCTACTAAAAAGTAGTCTTGCCACCCCACTGACGTCGCCTTCCCTTACTTTATTCTCTACAAGTTTTAATTTCTTGGCCTGAGAATAATCAGGGGCCGAAATGTGGATTGAATTTGAATTTAAAATGTTAAAAATGTTTGTACAATTTTCTTTGATTTGGACCGTCAAAGATGTCAACAGCCTTTTCTTTACGTGTAGGATTCTATAAGGGAAGGTAAACATTTGTTCCCAAGCGCTAAAGGTATTTTCCCGGACTACTTGACCAATGCAGGAGGCTAAACATTGAGCCACAGAGGGTCTCGCACCTCGGGGGATTCTTTTTAAAACCAGAATCGAATTTTTCATGGTACTTAACCTATGCCAAAAGGGAATTTCGATATTATCAGAAATTTCTTGTTGATTTCGAAAAAAATTGGGATATCGTTGACGCGCTTGAAGATACATTTAGTACTTTATGATTTTTCCAAAATGTACTTTCAATCCGCGTTCACCTTTAAAAAAACGGGCTTGGGGACAATGTGGACACCGTACAAGACCTTTTTTGCTGCTGATTGACTGATTTGCTGAAGATTATTTTTTGCTGCTTGCATTTATTTACACTTTTCACTATGAATACACTAAACCTAAACAGTAAACACAGAAAGCTTTAGAGTTTATATGGTTTCGAGGCACTGTCACGAAGCGCAGCGCTGCCCCGGCGGCACCGAAGCGGTGACGTCGTCGTCACGCCGAGGAGGTAGACAGCAGGCTTCGCGGCACCCGCACCTATAAGAAAAAAGTTGTTAGTATTCAGAAAAATAAAATAATATGTGGTCGATTTGAAATAAAAAGAAATTTTATTATTTACGAGAAAAATTTGGACGTTGTCATTTGACATGACCATAGACCATCATGGGTATTAATCGTACATAAATTTCCCTAAGTATCTAAAGAGTAACTACGTAGCCCTGTAAAATTAAAACCATAAATGCTGTTTAGTATAGGCCATTGTGACCTACCTATAAACCACTACTGGACAATCTGGAGCCAATACTGACTGAAACATAATTGCCTGCATATTTCTATAGTAGCATGAATTATTTCGACAATACCCTCCGTTACAAAAGAATTACAGCAAAGAAAACAAACAAAAACAGGATTTCGTTGTAATCTTCTTTTCTTCTCAGCTTAGGCGTCGGTTCGTAAGTTACATTTTTGTTTAAAATCACTACTGCGTTCAAAAGATGCGATAAAATATCCAAAACTTCCGGTTGGTTGCTCTTCATATAATTGGTACGCCATTTATTTCCTTCCACAGGAATTTGTTCGAGATTTAAATTTACGGTTGTTATTGTGCTAAGGCATAAATCTTTCTAATGGCACGAACTTTGGGCGTGAGTGATTGTTGAAAGTATTTATTGTCCCCTATAAGTGCGTGTGACATAAATTGCAAAAACTTGGATTGGTTAATTTATTAGGGTACTTGCAATTAGTACAATTATTTTCACAGACTATTGTGATTTTAGAAAAAATGTTCAGCAACGTGTCATCTATTCAATAGATTCTAAAACTCAGACTAAAATCCTATCTCTTATACATTTAACATTGCAGGAAGCATTTTTTTTTCTTATATTCTAAAGGGAAATGAGACAAAAAAACAACTGTTGCACAATTAATACGTCACAATAGGCGTTAAAATGGGAACAGATGATGTTTAAAAGTTCTCTATTCATCAATTTTACGCTTCTTTATTTTTAATTTGCGATCGCTAATCAAAAGATGATCAGTTAATGATAAAGCATTTTTGTTGTTTGAATCACATTCAAATACATAAAATGAATAACTGTCAAAATTTATTCATATTTTCTGTGTATCAATCATTCATCAGTATCTAGTCACAGAATAGGGAATAGTACTTACATAATCTAGGTAAGACATGGTTCTCATTACAGCAGACAACTCAGAGTTCACTTTTATTGTCTATTTGTAAACATAACTATTAAAAGCTGTTCAATATTTTTTTTATAATTGGGCCTGTTTCCATCGTATACTACTTCTATAGTTTTTTTTTATTAATTTAATGTTATATACAACTGCAGAGCCATATCTATATATCTTAAAATTTAAACACCACGATGAAAGGATTTCAAGAAATTTTATAAAACTTTCTAAGGCGCCGAAACGATTAGAGTTAACTAAAGCATTAGGCTCAGTCCAGAAAAGGAATATAAAAAAATCCACAAAATCCAACCGCGTTCTATTGACCGTGACGCAACAATTGTTTAGCAGTTTGACGAGAACCCTTAAGTCCATCTTGTTGACTTCGACGACGAAACGAAATTAACAAGAAAAAAATTCAAAGATTGTTAAGTAGATTGAACGAAGGGTTCTATTGTGAATATTGTGTAATGTAGCGAGACGACACGGGACCGTCTCGCCATAGAGTCTCACCATAATATTGCACTATTAGATGGACTTTTGTATAAACTTTTGACCGCGATTTTTTGTCGCAGGTAGAACCCTTTTTGCACAATTCGTCGTAACCGATAACAATGTGGTGCGGAGATATTGTCGCCACACTTGTTTGCGCCGGTGCAACTCAAACACTTCAAATTTCACGTTTGTTGAGCACCTGAATGCCTGTAACAAATTTAGTGTATCAATATCAATATACAACAAAGCAAAATATATATTTTAATTATTACGCTTGTAACATTTTGTAATTTGGCGTGAAATAGCTGCTTCTAGATATTTCAGTTTTTTTTTACTCAAATTTGTTAGACAACAAGAACAGACAGGTATATAACGGTTCGTATATATCTATCTATATATTCGTAAGGTAGATGAGTAAAAATTTTTTATTAACTTTAGCAATTCCGAGTGTTTAAAGTTTAAAAGTATAATGTCACGATTTTGTAATTGAAAGTGAATTTGTTTATTGTTATCAAGTAGTGTTTATTGTTTTAAACAATTCAAATAGCTAAGTCACGATACCAAATATCAAAAAGAAAAAGTAAAATAAATAATTTGTATTGTTCATAAATCTTTAAACATTGAGATTGTTTAGATATTGTCTAAAACTATTTAGATCCTTCACTACAGGTTGAGAAGGAGTATCTTTAGGTACAATCATTATAAAATAATACCTAATCGGTTTTAGTGCGAGGGTTGGTCCGAAAATTATATTCACACGATCGATTTGGGTTTCGTTTCCGATAATCCAATTTCGTAATATCGGTTGCGGTAACAAATCATTAAAAAAAAATGAGCTTGATTTTTTCGAAACGGGCAAAAAGTCGGCTTGCTTTACGTGGGGCGGACCTTAAATCGTATTATAGAATTACGGCAATTTTGACACCTAACGAGTGCTAAGTTTTCATTGCCCCTGTAATTTTACCAAGACGTGTGTAGTCGGCAAGTGAGGGTGAAAATCATTGTGTGTACTACGTGCTTTCGAAAACTGCTTCCAGATCATAACTCTCATGTTTTATAATAATATTGAAGTTATGCACAGTCATTGGATTTTAATGATGCACCCAATCTTATCGTACAAGCCACTGATCTAGCGCTCTGTAATTTTTGAAAAGGTAGACGCCATTTTTGTGATACGCAATCTAGATGAAATATCAGATTAAGTGGAATTTGATTTATCATTTACTAGGTAATAATCAGAAAGTACTTAATTTATTTAGTTGAAAAGACATAGGACTGTATATTACTTACTTAATTTTTGTCACAAAGTTCTGTTTTATTTTTATATATTTGAAGAATAGTTGGTTCGGAAGAATATGGACATCCTATATAAGCCAAGTACAGGCCTGTGAAAATATATTTCTAAGACAAAAGGTCTCCTACATCTCATTCCAGGTTTACAGTAGGTATGACAAATTTAAGAATAAAGAAATGCAGGCTCAAACAAATACCATACAATCAAACAAACATCCTAAAATTCAAATTTATGTTATAAAGATTCACACTTCGATTGAAAGAAAAAATGTGTTTCTGTCTTGTTTTTTTTTTACAAATTGCTTAAACTCACTAAACGGAAGGAGTAGCAAATTTCTAAGGCGGGGAGAGAGAGAATTAGTTTTTGTAGATAACAAAAAAACAGTAGCAAAAATGAAGTATTGCTGATTGCTACACCGCTATTATCGTAGTGTATAATTTAGAGATAGACCTATGATTAAAAACACTGCCTACCTGTTAAATTAAATTAGGCTTTTTAAGGGTGGCGCTGAACATTCCTCTTTACCATCGAGTCGAATGGAACAAAGTTAAAAAGGAAATAAGAAAGTATTAATTTACCGACTCATCGATTATTGAAGCGCACACGTGTTAATGGTTTTTAAGACTATTCTTTTTTTAGTTACATTCATTTTATATGAGTTACCCGCCTCTACTGCTGCTGGGATGTAAGAATGTAGCTACATACAAATTACGATGCCCAACTTTAGATTATTATGTTAATTACACACAAACATACATACTAACTGATTATATTTTTATTAGATGTCACTGATAAATTACACTGAGGTTTTAAATTAATTAACAAACTTACTTTATGATCACATATTTTTTATTTAATGTTTGTTGCTACTTACTTTATTATCAGAATTTAAAGATACATTGAGGACTACGCTTGATTACTCGAAGGGCTATGCAAGTGCTACGTGGTATGATGTTGTATGTGTATAATTATCCGTAAATTCTTAACCAAGATATCTAAAGATAAAGTTGCGGTAATTCAATAGATTTAGTAGTTATTTATAACATCATTCATAAAAATACACGTCAAAAATTGACACAGACAACCGACTTCAAACTACCGAAATGGGACCAATTTGAAATGGGACCTCCTTTTTGGAAGTCGGTTGAAAAGTATTGCACCACCATTGTTCATGGCGCTAGTTACTCGTGTTTACGAACGAAACTTTTAATAACGGAATAATTAACGTGGAACAAATAACAAATTCATTCAATGGTGCAAAGGGGCTCTACCAACATCTTTAGGGCCCCAGCGACCTCACCTGCTAGTGGCGCACCTGCTAAACGGACGAGGCTCGTTAATTTACGGTACCTATGGAGTGGCTTCGGCCCCTACGTGGGTACCAGGTGGTACAACAGTGTTGGTCCGGGGGGGTACCACCGTGCAGCTGTAGCCCCCCAAGTAACCCAGCCCAGGCTGGGTTGCGTTAGGGGTTCAGCAGCTGCACCGCCGGGCCCGGGGCGATGTATGGTGCAGCAGGCATGGGACCAGTGGGGGCAAAACGGACTCTAGTGTGGGTGGTGTGGGTCGATTCGCCGGCCAGGGAGATCCTTAGCAACGGCGTTGCCGCGGCTGCCCGCAACACAGTCATGGGGCCCGCCTGGGGCCAACCACCCCAGGAGGCTGCCCCACATGTTGCGCATAATCCTGATGTGGGATCGCCGCTCCGGGTGGTAACCGGTGTGGGGTAGCGGCGGCCTTGCATCAGGGGGGTTTGGGAGCCCTTCCGTCCGGCGAGTCGGCTCCGACCTAACCACACGGTTCTAGACAAAGCTAGCCCCTGCGCTTTGTCACTTACTGCTGCACCAAATGTCGCCCTGTCTTCACGCTTCTTCTTCTTCTTCAAAATCTACAATGGCAGTGCAACAAAAAAGAAATAAACGCTACACAGCGGCCCTAGGAAACCCCACAACTTCACATTTCGAGGTGGAGTTCACTAACGTCCGTGGACTCCATGCGAACCTCGATGCCGTCCACCACCACCTTGAGACGGCACGGCCCGCTGTGATGTTCCTCACGGAGACACAAATACGCCGCCCTGACGACACGTCTTACCTGTGTTACCCCGGCTATGTCATCGAGGAACAATTTCGAGACAAAGCCGGGGTGTGCGTGTTCGTTAGGGCGGATGTTTGCTGCCGCCGGTTGCGCTGCCTAGAGAACCCCTCCAATTCCCACACAGGGGATTCTGAGACAACAAAGCCCTTCCAGTACCTCAGCGAGACGGCTGATGAAGCGCAGGTGCGGTTCCCGAACGCTGACCTAGTATTTCTGGGGGACTTCAATGGCCATCACATTGAATGGCTGGTGTCCCTCAAGACTGATCATGCGGGTAGAGCCGCCCATGCGTTCGCTCTCTCCCACGGTCTGACCCAGATGGTATGCGGGATCACCCGGATACCAGACAGGTCAGATCACGCGCCCGCTCTGCTGGATCTACTGCTCACGAGTCGCCCAGCCCAGTACAGTGTTTCGGTAGGAGCCCCACTGGGTAGTTCCGACCACTGTGTTGTTCACGCTGGCATGAAGGTGTCACCTCCTGCACGTCCTGTACAAACGTCACGACGACTATGGCACTACTCGTCAGCGGATTGGGATGGTCTACGCGATTATTATGCGTCCGTCCCCTGGAGCCAGCGCTGCTTTGTAGGAAAGGCTCCTTCGGATAGTGCTTCTGCTATTGCTGGCGAGATCAGTTTAAAGATGGATTATTACATCCCTTTCATTGATGTCGCCAGTATCCGCAGAGCCCGTCCCTGGTTCGGGCGAGATTGTGCCAAAGCTGTTCGACAAAAACAGTCGGCATATCGCGCCTGGATCAGGGCCCGGGCTGTGCGCGACCCAAACGTGGGCCACCTCAAAGCAGCGTACAACCGGGCCACAAAATCGAGTAAGAGGGCCTTTAAGAGAGCGGATGTCCAGCGCGTCGCGCGGCTTGGTCAGGAGCTCACTTCCCATCCCACGGGCAGCCGTGGATTCTGGCAATTGGCCAAAGCCGTGCAATCTAACTTTTGTCAGCCCTCGCTGCCACCGCTGCGTTACCCAGATGGAACACTGGCTCACAAAGCCCAAGAGAAAGCGGATATGCTCGCAGACCTCTTTGCCAACTGTGGCCACAAAATGCCTGATATTGTTATCAGGCAATGTGATGTACGGGCAGTGCTGCGGTCACTCGACATGCGGAAAGCCAGTGGCCCTGACGGCATGTGCTACGGTGGTGCTACGAAAATGTGCAGCTGAGTTGTCTCCAGTATTAACGCGTCTGTACCGCCTGTCATACTCTTCAGGGCTCGTGCCGGAGGTCTGGAAGGAGGCGAACGTACAACCGATCCTCAAGAAAGGGGATCGGTCCGATCCAGGCAACTATCGACCCCTAGCTGTCACCTCAGTCATTTGCAAGGTGCTTGAGCTTCTTATAAATAAGCAGCTCATGCAATTCCTAGAGGATCACTCGCTAATCAATTATCGACAATACGGCTTCAGGCCAAAGCGATCAACGGGTGATCTTCTGGCATTCGTAACGCATGTCTGGGGTGGGGCTATGGAAAGGCACGGCGAGTCCTTGGCTATTAGCCTGGACATCGCCAAAGCCTTCGATAGGGTCTGGCATGCTTCGCTCCTTTCCAAGCTTCCGGCATATGGTCTACCTCCTCAACTGTGCAGCTGGATTGCCAGCTTTTTAAACGAGCGCCGAGTGCGGGTCCTCTGCGATGGCCAGGCTTCTCGCTTCTTGCAAGTGAATGCCGGGGTACCGCAGGGGTCCGTACTATCACCAACTCTCTTTCTTCTGCATATCAATGATATGCTATCCCTCGGGAACATTCATTGCTATGCAGATGACAGCACACTGCACGGGAGTTACTCGGTTCGTCCGACGGCGGGGCGATCTGAGATTGAGGAGGAGAGACGACGACTCGTGGCTAATCTCGACCGTAACCTCGACAGTATCTCTCAATGGGGTACCGAGAACCTGGTCGAGTTCAATGCCCGCAAAACACAGGCGTGTGCATTTACTGCGAAGAAATCCCCTTTCCTTCCCCTACCCTCTCTTCAGAATGCATTATTACCAATGAAGGACAACCTTGATATCCTTGGCATAGACGTTCGTCGAGAGCTCAATAATAAAAACTACATCGAAAGATGTATAGGGCTAGCTTCGCAGAAACTAGGAATACTGAATAAGGTAAAGATATTCTTTACACCGGACCAGAGGTGTCTGCTGTACAAGACGTAGATTAGACCCTGCGTCGAATACTGCTCTCACCTCTGGGACGGCTCCGCGAAGTATCTGCTGGACGCTCTCGACGCTATGCAGCGATAGGCTATCCGTATTATAGATTGTCCGGAGGTAACGGGAAGCCTTGAGCCGCTAGTTCAGCGCCGAACAATAGCTTCCTTGGCCGCATTCTACCGTATTTACCACGGCGAGTGTTCTGAAGAGCTCTTCAATCTGATCCCACCCTCTTCCTTCCGATCCCGAACGACTCGTGCCGGGCAGAGATGCCACCGCCACACAGTGGATAGCATATTCGCGAGAACCGAACGTTTTAAACGTTCGTTTCTCTGCCGAACGATAGTGGCCTGGAACGCCCTGCCTGTGCACGTGTTTCCTCCCACATATAATCCTGGGTTCTTTAAGCGGAGCGTGAAGAGGCACATCAGTAGGTCGTCAAGTTGAGGGCCACTCTCAATAGTAATGTGTGCTGTGAGAGTGGCCCACAATCGCTAGACGTCGTCACGACTTACCACCAGGCGGGCGGCGTCAATTTGGCGAATTAAAAAAAAAAAAAAAAAGAAACAAACTCCGACCGAAATCGGAAGAATTATTATCGTAAGAATTAGAACCGTGGTAGGCCTACCGTTTGATTTGCTCTCTTTTTATTAACTTGAATTTTTTTTTTATGATATCAATAATATTTATTTACAATAAAAATTACAATATACAAAATAAACATAATTATAGACTAAAAATATTTACATTACAAAATATCGTTTAAAAAATCCTCCGCGTCATTGCCGACTGGGAAGGTTCCCAGAATGCTGGCTGTGTTGCCACGTTGGATGGCGATACTTATTCTTTGGTCCAGAAAATAGCCAGCCTTCTGGTCCTGAGAAGCATCGATTAGGTGATTAGCAATGTCTCTATAAAGGCGGCGAGCACTCGGACTCCATGACCCCAGTGTCTCAACCCCAAACGGCTCAAATATGTAATCACCTGCTAGCTTAGCATATTTACGCCGTTTAAGGCCTTCAGCCGATGCAGCAGCAGCGCCGGCACATCCGGATGTGCTTGGAAGGTGTGAAGGTGCTAAGGTGTTAACGCATGTAGCGTCCCTCACCAAAGGCCTTCCCATCTTCCACGGTAGCAACGACATACCGTCCGGTCTCTTTCCATCGCTTCGTGCTAAAACATTTGGTTCACGTACGGCCGGAAGACCTGCGGTGGAAAGAGCCCTACGAATTATGTCGTTTAGAATAGCGTACCGAGGTATACGACCTGCGCTTCTGCTACAAGAAAGGCAATGGTGTCCCAGATTATCGACGGCAGATTATTACTCCACAGGTGCAATGACACAAGGTGTACCCAGCCGAAGGCAAGTGGCATTGCGGAAGGTTGTGTCGTCCAACATTGTACCAATGTTGGCCGATGGGAGCGCCTGGATCCATAACCCTGACTCCCATTCTCCAACAGCTAGTAGGCGTGCTCGCTCTGAAATATTGACAGAAGTGTCAAATAGTGTATTAATTCTTGAAAATATACTTTTTTATGTTAGATTCGCCAAATTGACGCCGCCCGCCTGGTGGTATGTCGTGACGAGCGACATCTAGCGATTGTAGCCCACTCTCACAGCACACAATAATACTTATATAGAGTGGCTCTCAACTTGACGACCTACTGATGTGCCTCTTCACGCTCCGCTTAAAGAACCCAGGGTTATATGTGGGAGGACATTGCCAGATAATGCTTGTATTATTCAGCGATAAATTTTGATATTATACCGTATTATACCGTCTTATACCGATATTATACCGTTCTGATATTATACCGTCTCAAAGGTGCCTGGTATTGATGGTATGATTTGAGATCGTAACCAATTATAATGCTGATTTGGTAGGTACACCGATATTGAGTCTCCATCCACCATAATCTTGGTCATGGCGCTAGCTAACGAAATTTGAACGTGGAACAAATAACAAATTCATACAAACTCCGACCGAAATCGGAAGAATTATTATGGTAAGAATTAGAACCAGATTGATTTGCTCTCCTTTTATTTACTTAAATTGAAAATATACTTTTTATATTGGATTCGCCAAATTGACGCCGCCCGCCTGGTGGTATGTCGTGACGACGTGTAGCGATTGTAGCCCACTCGCACAGCACACAATACTATAGAGAGTGGCCCTCAACTTGACGACCTACTGATGTGCGGCTTCACGCTCCGGTTAAAGAACCCAGGGTTATATGTGGGACGACATTGCCAGATAATGCTTGTATTATTTAAGCGATAAATTTTTGATATTATTAAAATGATAATTGTGATGTTTTGTTTAATCAGCGATTTGAACCCATTTTTTTAGTAAAAATGTTCTGCGATTTTATACGTCTCAAAGGTGCCTGGTATTGATGGTATGATTTGAGATCGTAACCAATTATGGTGCTGATTTGGTACACCGATATTGAGTCTCCATCCACCATAATCTTGTACCTAAATATTTTTCGTGTGTCAATACATAATGCCCAAAGCGACGGCTTATTATGGTTTTTACAAATGTGTGTTACGCTGCAGGCTTTAGGTACATGGTCTAAGTAAAAAACTAACACGCTTCTTCACTACCAACTGCAGCACAACTTGATTCAACGTCAATATTGAATTTCTGCAGTTTTGTTATTTCTAATTTCTATATTATTTTTTAAGAATATGTTTCAAGCAAGTATTCAAAATATTATGTACTTTAAAATACGTTCAATAATATACATATGTGTTATAATTTGTGCGTAATAATGTTCTCTAATGTTTTTTCAGTGTTTAAGTTGAAGATTTTACTATTAATATTACGTAGCACACTAGCAAAATTGCATAGTATGGACGCATAATGGTTTTAATACTTATGTCTAATGTTCCAACTCTCTGTGAACGGAATAGTCAAATAAAAATAATATTATAACGAACGACGTACCTATTTAAGTCATTACCACCAAATGACCGAATTACAACAACACTACAGTAAAACCTTTAAGTTGCCTGTTTTATTACGTTGAATTTCTGAGTCCGAAACCTCCAAAAACTTAACGTTCCATTTATCATTAACGACGATGAATGGATATAGTCGCGGTAAGCTCACAACTTAAAATATTTCCACGTCTTGTTAGTGAGAAGTTACAGCGTATTGTCCAACACAATGGGGGGAGGGGCACACAATGTGGCTCGTGGCTAAACACCGTGAATAACAGAGTTAAAGTACCCACATGCATGTATTACACGTTAAATTTTCGGGTAACACATGTTTTGTCTTCCGTAATTTATAGATACGAGTACATACAATTACGCACGGGTGCATAGTGTTCACACCATTTTAGAGGTGCAAGCCAACCTCGCCTGCAAGTGATGCACCTGCCGATCAATGACGCGACACTCTGGCAAAAAGTGACCGATTAGTGGCAATAGAGTCAGCACCTATTGCGTGGGACGTGCCAAAAGTGGTTGAATTATCCATATCCATACAGATAAATAAAATTCAAGTGTCCGTGTGTAATTTAAAATAACTAGCTTTTTACTCAATGCATACGACAGAATACACGATACTGACATTAAAAATGCAATTTTTAATTTTTTTGTCTGTCTGTCTGTTTGATGTAGAGATTAGCATCTCTAGAACGGCTGGACCGATTTTAACGGGACTTTCACTGGTAGATAGTTGATGTAATAAGGTGTAATATAGGCTACTTTTTATCCCGGGAATGTGTTCCCGTGGGAATTGGGAACCATAAAACTATTTCACGCTAGTATAGAAATATAACAGTAACACAGTAACAGGTCGTAGGTACCGAGAACTATATTATTTTTGGTGATTGTTTGTTCGGATTTCTTGCAAAAATGGCAAAACCGATTTTGATGAGATTGAGTAGGTACTGACGGAGACAGTTTGCATTACATTACGTACTTTAGTAGGTACCTTACTTAAGAATCGAATCCTATCTTAATAATCCTATTAAAAATTAATTACATTGTGGTAATTAAATTAACTCAGAACATGCATTTAGAAAAAAATGTGTTTTTATAAGTGTTCCCAAAAATACTAAGTTCATCGCTAGAGGACTTATACTCCTACGATATTCCAGCAAGTAAGCGATGTACATCGGATCCATTTTATCCATGCGCATGATTGGAATCGCATCTCTTTGAATTTGCGCGTGAGTGGTTTACGTGGGTCTCAAAACAAAATTCAAATTCCCAACCTTGTGACGGGATGACCTCACTTGTCAACTTCTCAGTTTTAACTAGGTACTAGTCAGTTTTGATTAATAAGTATCCACTTTATGAAAAATAAATAGTAAAATTTACTTCTAAATAAATAAGGTAAATACACATTAATATAAATAAATAAATCTAACTACTTTGCAATATTCCGCCACATGCAAATTACCCAACTCTATTTATTCATGCACATTACCGCCCTCATAAATAAATTGATATTACGTACATGATTTTAAATTTTAGTACAATAGGTACATACAGTTCTTTTTATGCTGTTGATCTTTTTAGCTCGCACATTTCGGCCAGGATTCACTTCACGTGGTCACAAGTAGACATTGATTGGTTTTAAAAGTCATGAAACTCGATTTCTCTATATTTACCACTATCTGTACAACTTATATCCAATTCAGATAACAATGCTTAAAGGCACCGCTTAGATTCAAGATTGGTTTGCCATACACGGCTAGTCTAGGCTCCTCATCATACTTCCAATCATTCGTTTAAATGGTCATAATTGGCCAAACTGAATTTAAAGCAGTACTCATTACAAGACAGTTTCTTCTTTGAGATTAAGTGATAAGAAACACATACGCACGTACCACATATTGACCACACATAACATAACGAACATTCCTCATAACACAGGTTGACATTGTCAGAACGTCACACGAACGTGACAGATGTGAGAACGAACTTTTCATTCCTGATTCTTTAGGGTTCCGCAGTAAAAGTGTATATTTACTACGTCGACAATGTGCTAAAATAAAATTCTGAACAAAATTCTTTTTTTGGGTACACGTGAAGTGAGGATTTTTTTTTCACGCGTCTATTCCATGGTTTGTGGGGTATCATTAGATAGGTTTATTTTAAACATTGAGAGGTTGCTAAGACAACTTTTTGATTTAGGTATCCGTTTGCGAGATATTCAACTTAAAAGCGCATTTATTTATGTGTAATCCGTGACGCCCAGGACTTTAATTGGCTGTGCCATAGCGGCTGGCACGTAAGATATTGTTGCCTTTCATCAACATTTCATCGCAAGGCAACGGGTTTCAATTTTTTTTTTTTCGAAATTACAATATTATTCATGTTATTCATTTGGCCATTTTGTGTAATGCACCTCTGCCTACCCCTTCGGGATATAGGCGTGATATATGTGTGTGTGAGTGTGTGTGTGTGTGTGTGTGTCTTTTTGGCTAAACAGGGCGCCCCTTCCCTCTAAAATCAAAACGCTATCCGTTTTGATTTTAGAAAAATCTGAAAATATTTGTGATGGCAGTCCATATACACGCTGATTTTATCACCGTCAGCAGTACGCAAGGGTTCGCTTACGGAATAATTTTTGAACCAACTGGCAGCATTACTTTGAAAAAAAAAACGATTTTTTTTTAGAAATCTAAAAAAAAATATTTTGTTTCTAGACATCAAATGAGAACCCGTTGTAGGGGACTCACTCTCTTAAATACTTAAGTTTTACAACGATAGTTACGGTACAGTTCGTTTTCATTCAACAATGCGCTGGTACAGAGCAAGCGTGGGCCGCCCCCGGCCCCCACCTCAGCGTATCCTCCGAATCCTCCTAGCGGTGACACTGCGACTCACCTATCCAGTAAACCTCGTGACAGCGCCGGCGTCTGTTGCGTAATCGTGTGTGTCAGTGAGTAAAATGAGTCGTCAGTACGAATATTCGAACGTGGAGTATCTAGCAATGGTACAATTGTATGCAATTGCTAACCACAACCTACAAGAGGCTAGGCGATTGTACTCCCAGCCGGAGCACTTAAATGCCAGAGAGTATCAAACTGCTGACGGTGATAAAATCAGCGTGTATTTAATGGACTTTAAAGGAAAACTATAACGGATCCGATAACTCTGTTAGTTCAGGAGTTAAAGAGGTTTTTATGTATTTAAAGCAATGAGTTTGCTTAAACTATTCTTAAAATATTAACAAACAAATTATAAATAGATCAGAAAAACTGATGAAGAGGATGTCATCCTCCTGTTAGGGAAAGGCCGTGGGTTCGAGTCCCGCCGATGATATCAGTTTTTGTGATCTATTTATAATTTCTTTGTTAATATGTTAAAGAGGTTATTATATTTAACTACGGAACCCTATTCTATGCGTGGCCCGACACGCACTTTTCCGGATTTTTTAATATTTTGTAGTCACTTTGGTCCCACGTAATGAGGGGCGAGCCTATTGGAAAAGCTCCTAGAATATTAGCAGCATGTCCACGTTCAATGGCAATACCTACTGTAGGATAGTTCTTTGAGTCAGTAAGTGATTCTGGTCCAGCAAAGCAATGTTTATAGGTGTTAAGTCAAGATTCTAACAGCCAGAACCAATGTTCACACACTTATAAATAATCTTTGCACTACAGGAATATAATATCTAAATACTTTTAATAATAATCCTCTAATTTCTCAACCACACAAGGATTAAGTATTTAATCGCTTGGCAGATAGGTACGTATTTAAATAAATAGCCATCGCGTTTGTTGGCAAAATAATAAAACGAATGTGTAGGTACTCGTAACTTATACAACGAGGGCAATCGTTTGCGCGTTGAAAGCTGTGCTGTGCGTGACTTAATATTCAAAACCTTATAATATCCAGTACTCTAGTTGTTCCTTCAGTGTCAGAGGCGATCAAATGATAAACATGTTTATTGATGATCTTTGGTTACATTAATTGCCAACAGCGGCGGCGCTTGTGTTACAGCAATGTCCACATTGGTTCGTACGCGAATGACAAAGATGCAGCGTACGATATGCACAGGTGACGTGCAGTCACTGGGCGGCCTCCTTTGATCTATTCTATTGACGAGTTCGACGACTCTAAATATTCGTGAGAAAATTGCCATTTTTTTTTCTTTTATAGCACTGTAGGATAAGTGGTTCACGCAGTAAACCAGTAGTTAATTTTCTTACCATGTTGGTACTTGCTGTTCTGAAGTTGTATTGAACATTTACCAGATGTTTAATCATTATAGCTAGGTACATATATTTGACATTGGATAAATTTTCAATCTATAAAAAGTCGTTAGCACGAGAACGATAAAAACTTAATACTAGTTTATAGGCCTTAACTACCACTCGATAATATTTTTTCATCCTGCAATTAAATGTTGTCTTTGCAATATAAGGACTAGGTATTCGGTGTCTACCTTAGGATTTTTATTTTCATAGAACGTTGTGAATACCAATATGGATCGTACCAAAAAGGAGGTTTCGAGTTATTAGTGCTCGTGTCGAGACATACCATTGTCATAAAGTATGTTGAAGAATTAAACTTGACACTTTGAATAAGGCAAGTAACTTGAAAAAATAAGTAGATAAGTAGGTAGGTATGAAAGAGGGGACAATAGGCATAGTACTTTAATGGATATTTACAAGCAATTATATGGCTTTTCAGTCTTAGTGCGATGCGGCTGAACTTCAATATTTTCCGTGGAGCGACTGCCATCTGACCTCCACAACACATAGGTGATACCGAAGTTCTGTAGATACCAGTCTGATTTTGGTTTAGGGCTCTAAAAATACCCGTAACGACTGCCATGCCTAAGACCGGTCTGGATAGATGTTTCCTATGGGAACACCCAAATACTCCGAAAAACTTTATTCCGAATTTCGATGTTCCGATTTTCAAAAGTCCGAATTTCATAATACCTAAGAATTGTAATGTCTATTATTAAAAATCACGAAACTTTTTTTACCGAAAGTCATTAATGCGATTTGTTAGTTTTCCGATTTTCATACGTTCGAAGAGTGAAATGCTCGAAGGGTTCTCGGTCCGAAACACGACATTCCGATTTTCAATACTTCGAATAAACTAAAAGCCAATATGTTTGTTCTACAGAATTTAGTGACAGAAAGAAATCGCTGCAGAACCAACTTCACGCAGTCTGGTCTGGGTATCTGGAATGGGTAGAAGTGGGTTAGGTTAGGTTAGATCTGTAACCACAACGCGAGCGGGCCGCGGGAGCGACCGGCGAAGCGCCGGAATTGATCATTGTGTATTATATAAAAAAATTGGGAAACATACTGTGGCATGTGACCAGGGAAACAAAATATTTTTATTCAAAAGTAAACGGTCATAGTTTTAAATGAGAACCAATACACTGTAAAAATGTACAGGATATATACACAAGGCAAATAAATGTAAACAACCTATGCAATTTATGAGTACGACAACGCAACGCATCTTTACTCCACTTGAGGGTTTCGCTAACTCATAAAGACAACGCATCTGTCAAGTTTTTTAATTCTACCTCCTCATACTAAATATAATATTATACCTACTTCTCTCTGAGTAATTGTGTTTATGTGTCTTGCTATTTAGGTATTTTAATAATCAGAATTCGTATTGTTGATGTTTCGAAATTTCATTAAGTCGGACTTTTTGTTATTCGATCTATTGAAGCTCGGTATTTTGAGAGTATTAATTATAAACGTTAGGAATTATAAAATAGGATTAATGCTCAATCGGAGTTGTTATATTCGGAATTTTGAACCAGTCGGAATTATGAAAATCGGTATTTTGAAATTCGTATTTGGGACTGACGGAATAAAGTTATTCGTATTTATGTAGTGTACCCGTTTCCTTTACCATGCAATGTGTTAATCTACTCGGTTACCAACAAGCCCCAGCCTATATTATATTATATATTTATTTTTGGAAAATTAATATTATGGTAAGTCGATTGGCTCGGGCGCCGTATTGGATAGGTAGTAATTAACATGGCGCATGGTCGGCGTAAGCGCAGCACGCGGCGCGCGTGCACCGAGAGGCACCGACCGCAGCGCACTCCTCCCAGCTGGTTGACAGGTCACTCACACGCATCCGAGACATGCGGCCTTCGTGAAGGACGGCTACAAGACTCAATCAACTCTACTATTTGCTCCTATTTGCACAATTTCTATCGAAAACGATGCTTGACATCCAAATTATCACCTCTTTTAACGTTGTTTGTTTTTTACCACCTTTCGTATTTAACGTATTTTTTATTATCAATTAATCGGTAAATAATAGGCTTTAAGAAAATTAAACAACTTATTATTATGATGATTAGATAGGTATCGTTATATACGACGTCTGCATACTTATTAGAAAACAGGACGTTTTCTCAAAACTAGTGTGCTGAACAATTAACTCTATGTAATTATTAAAGGTTTGCAGGTGCAATTCCTTTAGAGGACGAGTTAATTGTGGCTGTATGGCCATAATACTTGCACATTATGCTGTGCAGAAAAACAACGTCATCTCACTATAAGCAGTTAATGATAGTATGCACTGTTTAGACACAGGATAATCAGAAAAATAAAAACCAGATCACAACCTACGGACGTGGATAATTACTCTTTATTCTAATGTATTTACCTATAACATTATATTATTGTAGCCAACTAGTGCTAATCAGGTCTTTTTGTTTTCTCTTATAAAATCTTGACTATCTCTAATATATTGTAAAAAGGTCGAAACGGCACCTAAAATGAGGTCAAACGCGTACTTTTGAGATGGGGTCGAAACAAGGGGGACAACGAGTAAGTCAGCGTATCTCAACGTATAAGTAGGTACACTACTATACTTTAGATCACATGTAAACTTTGATTAGTAATTAGTGCGAGTTCATATATTTTCTGAGAATGAACTACAAAATGTATGATTTCGCACTAATCACTAATCAAAGTGTAAATGTACGTAACCTAATAAACGAATTCTGTGTTATATTCCATCTAATCACTTCACTTCTATATTTATCAACTGATATTACTACTATAGAGTTTCTTAAATGAGAATTATAATATTACAATCAATAATACAGCAGGATAAAAATAATGTTTGTACGTATATGGTGTCTATCTAGTCGGCGTCTAGTGTCAGCTGCCGACTGGTTCCCTACAGTAGTGACCACACAGACCACTAAAACACCTCACACTGCGAACAAAGTTTATGACAGTAAATGTCATGGAGACAACAAGTGTTAAAAAATTTGTTGTTCAATTATTCATGTAAAAATATATCTTAGATCATTCTTTTTAATGCCTTGTTGTATCGTATCGGTAGTGTGCAAGTTACAATTGAAAAACACTGATAAAAATATACAGCGACGATAATGTTTTACATTTTATGGGTAACATTTTCTCTTGCTGGTGCAGTGAGTAAAAATTAAATCAATACCTAATATTAAAAAAAATAACTGAGAAGACATCAATATGAAGAGAAAGAACCCAAATAGTTTTATATAGAAATAACTAATTTATGTAAAACAATACAACAATAGTAGGTATTACAAATTTACAAACATAATTACGTGTAAAAATTTAAACTTTGATATATCGATGTACAGAATTTGACTTATGATTTACTATAATTAAACATATTTAAGTTTATTGCGCGAGTAAATGTGTCGACACATACCTACAGATATTAATGCAACCAAATCGACTCGACACCATTCTATAACCACACTCGCGACTAGATCTAACATTATCCAGTTTCTATTTTTTATGTCTCAATGGGAATACGGGCAACGGGTCTGTAGGTGAGTCTACTAAGTGGTTGCGGAATCCTAATGCATGCGCGATGCAGGTACACCCAGCTGGGGAACATGCCAAGCTCCGTATTTTAATGTCTGCTAAGGAATGTGCATTTAGCTAGAATATAATGTAGCTTGACGGGAGATTTTAATATTAATTTCAGAAAGTGTTAAGATAATTTCGATTTGCTGCGTTGTACCTAGTTATATTCTTATCTTAATAATATTTTTTTGTGAATTGGTACACAAGTTTTTTTTTTAAATATGTTGTTTGTGTTTAGTGCAATTGTATATTAATATAAAACATTTTCATTTATTTATATTTTGTTTTTGACTCCTAATTTTAGCAGGTACCTATATAATTAGTCATCATTCACCGAGCCTTTTCCCAACTCAGTTGGGGTCGGCTTTCCAGTCTAACTGCGATTCGGCTGAACTTCGATATTTTCCGTGAAGCGACTGCCATCTGACCTTCACAACCCATGGGCGATATCGAAGTTCTGTAGTTAGACCGGTCGGATTTTTGATTTAGGGCTCCAACTACCCCTAACGACTGCCATAGATGTTAGTATGACAACCGGGACCGACGGCTTAACGTGCTCACCGAGGCACGGGTACCTATATAATTAGTAATGTATTAAAATACAAGAATCGTATTGATTTATGAATAATTATTTAACCTTTTATTTATAGTTATTAATTTTAATGGGTACGTAATTTAAAATGTATTTTCCTATTTTAAATTGTAACATATTTGAGCCGTTGGGGGTAAAGACACTGGGACCTTGGGGTCCGAGCGCTCGTAGACTTTTTAAAACCATCTCGAAATTCATGATCCACTCTTCTCAAGACCTGAAAGCTGGTTACTTTTTAAAGATTAAGCATTGCCATACAACGTGTCAATGCTGCCAACCTTCTGGGAACATTGCCAGTCGGCGAAGAGGCGGAGGAGTGCTTTGACGCCTGTATATAGTGTGTATTATATTGTAAATAAAATAGTACTCATTATCATAAATATAAATTTAATTTCAGATTATGTGAAATATAATTTTGTGAATATTACAAAATTCATAAACAAATTAAAAATATGATAAAATCTATGATAATACTCAATATTAAATTTAACAAACGAGTTGTCACGGTACAAAAAATATGAAATTCTTAGTTTATTTACCGTTCAACGTTAATAACATGTAAAACGTTTTATACTTTATCAGCCTATGATTGGCATAATCATAAACAGAAGCGATTTCATCGCGTAAAACGATTTAAAATCCAACAAGTAAAATTTGCAAACTAATTATTATTTACTTTGTAAGTGAAAGTGTCTCAGGACTTCATTCCTTACAGGTCTAGCCACACCTGTTACCTGTCCTGTCGGTCAATGAGTCCACTGTTCATAAGGACTTCGCGTATTCATAAGATTCATAAATTACCTAGCTATAAGCAAAACATGCATGACTAATTCAACCTTATTATAGTTGTCTTATAACTAACGATGTTAAAATTTGTGTATATACTGGAATCAAAACTAGTCAAGCTTTTAGTGGAAGCTCTATTCGTATTGAAGAAGTTTATTATTTTCAATAATAACTGTTATCTGATCGTTTAACCACAAAAACTAATGCTCCCACGTGAATAAAAAACTAATTCGTATTGTATCAATATTTCAAAAAAACTTGATAGAGAAATATCTCTTTTATTCTCACAAAATTAAGTTAACCCATATAAAAGAGTTTGTTTAAAACATTAGATGTTACAAGATGTTATCGTTGGTGTTTGGTGTCAAAAGTCTCGCATCATGCCGAACGCATTTATGGTAAATGATACCGATCTTGTAGCCTTTGTTCGACTATCGGTTCGTAAACAGAATAGCAGGAGTCCAATATAAATCATTGTTTTGTTAAAAAACAATCAATCTGAAAATCCGGCCAAGTGCGAGTGGGACGAAGGATTCCGTACCATATAGAAAAACGGCAAGAAAATAACTTTTGTTGTATGTGACCCCCCTTAAAAGTAGTTGTATGTGGCCTCAAATTGGCGTAAATATGCTAACATAGCTGGTGATTACATATTTGAGCCGTTTGGCGTTGAGACACTGGGGTCATGGAGTCCGAGTGCTCGCTGCCTTTATAGAGACATTGCTAAACGCTTAATCGATGCTTCTCGGGACGAGAAGGCTGGCTATTTTCTGGCCCAAAGAATAAGTATCGCCATCCAACGTGGCAACACAGCCAGCATTCTGGGAACCTTCCCAGTCAGCAATGACTCGGAGGATTTTTTAAACGATATTTTGTCATGTTTTTTTTTTTTTTTTTTTTTTTTTTTTTTTATATTTGGATCGCCAAATTGACGCCGCCCGCCTGGTGGTAAGTCGTGACGACGTCTAGCGATTGTGGGCCACTCTCACAGCACACATTACTATTGAGAGTGGCCCTCAACTTGACGACCTACTGATGTGCCTCTTCACGCTCCGCTTAAAGAACCCAGGATTATATGTGGGAGGAAACACGTGCACAGGCAGGGCGTTCCAGGCCACTATCGTTCGGCAGAGAAACGAACGTTTAAAACGTTCGGTTCTCGCGAACATGCTATCCACTGTGTGGGGGTGGCATCTCTGCCCGGCACGAGTCGTTCGGGATCGGAAGGAAGAGGGTGGGATCAGATTGAAGAGCTCTTCAGAACACTCGCCGTGGTAAATACGGTAGAATGCGGCCAAGGAAGCTATTGTTCGGCGCTGAACTAGCGGCTCAAGGCTTCCCGTTACCTCCGGACAATCTATAATACGGATAGCCCGTCGCTGCATAGCGTCTAGAGCGTCCAGCAGATACTTCGCGGAGCCGTCCCAGAGGTGAGAGCAGTATTCGACGCAGGGTCTAATCTGCGTCTTGTACAGCAGACACCTCTGGTCCGGTGTAAAGAATCTCTTTACCTTATTCAGTATTCCTAGTTTCCGCGAAGCTAGCCCTATACATCTTTCGATGTAGTTTTTATTATTGAGCTCTCGACGAACGTCTATGCCAAGGATATCAAGGTTGTCCTTCATTGGTAATAATGCATTCTGAAGAGAGGGTAGGGGAAGGAAAGGGGATTTCTTCGCAGTAAATGCACACGCCTGTGTTTTGCGGGCATTGAACTCGACCAGGTTCTCGGTACCCCATTGAGAGATACTGTCGAGGTTACGGTCGAGATCAGCCACGAGTCGTCGTCTCTCCTCCTCAATCTCAGATCGCCCCGCCGTCGGACGAACCGAGTAACTCCCGTGCAGTGTGCTGTCATCTGCATAGCAATGAATGTTCCCAAGGGATAGCATATCATTGATATGCAGAAGAAAGAGTGTTGGTGATAGTACGGACCCCTGCGGTACCCCGGCATTCACTTGCAAGAAGCGAGAAGCCTGGCCATCGCAGAAGACCCGCACTCGGCGCTCGTTTAAAAAGCTGGCAATCCAGCTGCACAGTTGAGGAGGTAGACCATATGCCGGAAGCTTGGAAAGGAGCGAAGCATGCCAGACCCTATCGAAGGCTTTGGCGATGTCCAGGCTAATAGCCATGGACTCGCCGTGCCTTTCCATAGCCCCACCCCAGACATGCGTTACGAATGCCAGAAGATCACCCGTTGATCGCTTTGGCCTGAAGCCGTATTGTCGATCATTGATTAGCGAGTGATCCTCTAGGAATTGCATGAGCTGCTTATTTATAAGGAGCTCAAGCACCTTGCAAATGACTGAGGTGACAGCTATGGGTCGATAGTTGCCTGGATCGGACCGATCCCCTTTCTTGGGGATCGGTTGTACGTTCACCTCCTTCCAGACCTCCGGCACGAGCCCTGAAGAGTATGACAGGCGGTACAGACGCGTTAATACTGGAGACAACTCAGCTGCACATTTTCGTAGCACCACCGCCGGAATGCCGTCAGGGCCACTGGCTTTCCGCGTGTCGAGTGACCGCAGCACTGCCCGTACATCACATTGCCTGATAACAATATCAGGCATTGTGTGGCCACAGTTGGCGATGGCGGGGGGCTGCAGGCCACGGTCGTCGACCCGGGAATTAGCCGCAAAGAGGTCTGCGAGCATATCCGCTTTCTCTTGGGCTTTGTGAGCCAGTGTTCCATCTGGGTAACGCAGCGGTGGCAGCGAGGGCTGACAAAAGTTAGATTGCACGGCTTTGGCCAGTTGCCAGAATCCACGGCTGCCCGTGGGATGGGAAGTGAGCTCCTGACCAAGCCGCGCGACGCGCTGGGCATCCGCTCTCTTAAAGGCCCTCTTACTCGACTTTGTGGCCCGGTTGTACGCTGCTTTGAGGTGGCCCACGTTTGGGTCGCGCACAGCCCGGGCCCTGATCCAGGCGCGATATGCCGACTGTTTTTGTCGAACAGCTTTGGCACAATCTCGCCCGAACCAGGGACGGGCTCTGCGGATACTGGCGACATCAGTGAAAGGGATGTAATAATCCATCCCTAAACTGATCTCGCCAGCAATAGCAGAAGCACTATCCGAAGGAGCCTTTCCTACAAAGCAGCGCTGGCTCCAGGGGACGGACGCATAATAATCGCGTAGACCGTCCCAATCCGCTGACGAGTAGTGCCATAGTCGTCGTGACGTTTGTACAGGACGTGCAGGAGGTGACACCTTCATGACAGCGTGAACAACACAGTGGTCGGAACTACCCAGTGGGGCTCCTACCGAAACACTGTACTGGGCTGGGCGACTCGTCAGCAGTAGATCCAGCAGAGCGGGCGCGTGATCTGACCTGTCTGGTATCCGGGTGATCCCGTATACCATCTGGGTCAGACCGTGGGAGAGAGCGAACGCATGGGCGGCTCTACCCGCATGATCAGTCTTGAGGGACCCCAGCCATTCAATGTGATGGCCATTGAAGTCCCCCAGAAATACTAGGTCAGCGTTCGGGAACCGCACCTGCGCTTCATCAGCCATGTAAAAATTTTTAGTCTATAATTATGTATATTGTAATTCTTATTGTAAATAAATGCTTACATCCCTTAAATAATTATTTTATTTTTTAGTATTTGTTGTTATCATCCTTAAAAATGTTAACTGTCTAGCTATTACTGTTCATGAGATACAGCTTGGTGACAGACGAAAAGATAGACAAACAGTGGAGCCTTAGTAATAGGGTTCTGTTCTACCCTTTGGATACGAAACCCTAAAAAGTAGAGTTTATGTAAACGCTGTAATGGCCAATATTGGTTACTTTGCGAGAATTTCATATAAGAATATCGTAATGAATTGTTAAAGAACTTACTAAGTAGTACAAAACAAGATTTTGTGAAAAGGGTTTCCAATCAGTATTTGTAGTCGGCAGTGCGTCGGAGAGCACGTTAACTCGTCGGTCCCGGTTGTCATGCAAACATCTATGGCAGTCGTTAGGGGTAGTTGGAGCCCTAAATCAAAAATCTTTCCGGACTAACTACAGAACTTCGATATCGCCCATGGGTTGTGGACAAAGACCTTATAATACAACGGACATAGGATCTAGAACAAATCGCAAGAAAATAATGTCCCGAGTCGACCTATACATTATACATAGGCATACATAGATATAAACAAATTTCATATTAAAATTTAAACCTTGATTCAACGGAATAGTGTTCACTTTTGTTTGCACTAATTTATCGCATTACGTAGCTTCTATCTGTCCGCCTGACTAATTCACCTTATGCAGCTTATACTTGAACTACGTGAACATAGAAACAATGGAGTAGGTTTATTTTGTTAAAGTCTTTTAAGGATTCCATGATATGTACCTACGTAGGCGTAATAATTAATGTAAGACTACAATAAATTCCATAATCTTATAAATTGTAATTACTTGTTTATGTTAGACGAAATAAGCTGAAAAACTAATTAACGACTGACAAAGATTTTTTGTTTCGGGTCAGTTTCATAATAAGTAACTGTCTGCCAACTACCTACATAAATGCCAAACTTCTTGCGGGTGTCAAAGTTCTTCCGCTTTCATTACTATTTTCATAACGCTATGTCGCTACGTCTACTACAAGATAGCCGTGTTTCAAGTGACTGAATTAGTTGCTAAAACTGCGCATCATTAATTTATTTTTATCTTATGGTTAATTTTTGGGATACGAAATTATTGGCTACTAGCTGATCACCGTGACTCCGCCCGCGAGATATAGTTATCTCGGCCCCGATTCCCGTGGAAATACATTACCGAGAATCCAAATAAAAAGAAAATAACAGTACATACACGAAATAAAATGACATGTGTAATTATATTTATGACAAAACAATGATACCCTGTGAAAATTAAAAACATTTTTGGGCTTATCTCCTCCATTCAATCAAGGGATTCTTGTACAAGTTTCATAAAGATCGGACCTCTTTTTGTTATGTCCATAAAATGAGCCGGACAAACAAGATTGTTATTTTTTGGATCAAAATATTCTTCTCGCCGTGCTAGGGCAATAATATTTTTGCATTGTGCACAGTGTACTGGATCCCGAGGAAAACTGAAATAGATGTTGGTTCATATAACGAAAAAAAAATCATAAAGAGCCAAGGCGTCTCCACTATAATCTTTGTTCCAAATAGTTTTATCGCTATCGGTAATCCGAATAAATCTGAATGGTCATTTTGTTAGTACATTATTCAGTGAAAATGAAATGGTCTCTTTCTTTTTACTGAGCTTGGGATGAGTTCGAAAGAGACAGATAGGTACTTCGGTATTGGACTGGATTGCAATATTTACTTTTGTCTTTTAATTTATTATCGACGAAATACTGTATTTTAAGTGAAATAATAAATTGCAAATAATAAAAGAAAAGCTTATTTACTGAAAATATGATACTCCGTCTTCAATTTGCTTTTTTTTCGTAGTTTTTACACGTTTTTACAATACAGTACGGCATTGTGCAACGTGTTGTCGTTCAGTTGTCAAAATCAAGACTGGCGCGCGATTGTTTCTCTTTTAGCGTTTTGTTTCTCTTTTAGTTCGGACACTTTTGAGCGATGATCCGAAATCCATTGTATTTAAAATCATTGGTTGTGGAGGTCAGATGGCAGTCGCTTCACGGAAAATATCGAAGTTCAGCCGAATTGCAGTTAGACTGGAAAGCTGATCCCAACCGCGTTCGGAAAATTTGCAGGTACATAATCAGTAAAGTAGTTAATTTATAATAATCCCATTAAAATTTAAAATAATTTAATTTCACAGTTAGGAATTATTTTTATATCGCTAAATGTAATTTATACTTGTTTATAATTGAATTTAATATCATGATGGTGGGTCCTGGGTATAATAAACTTATAAAATATAGATATTTTATGTTTTATTTTAATTATGCAGTTAAGTTATTTTAGCTTAGTGTGTGGTCCAATTGTTAATGACACAATATAAAGCTAACTAATGGACTCAGAGGTTGTGGGTTGGAACCCCATCCAGTGCAAAATATCGTGTGATGAGCACAATGATTTGTTTTATATCAGGGTACAATTAATCTATCTTAATAATTGCTAAATGCTTAAGCGATGCTTAGGGCCAGAAGGCTGGCTATTTTCTGGCCCCAAAGAATAAGTATTGCCATCCAACGTGGCAACACAGCCAGCATTCTGGGAACCTTCCCAGTCGGCAATGACGCGGAGGATTTTCTAAACAATATTTTTAGTACAAAATTGTATAAGTATATTCTTATTCTTTTTGTAAATAAATGAGTATCTTAATAATTATATTTATTCTGTAGGTACATATGTAGTCGTTTAGAAGGAGTTCAGGACAAACGACTAAATAGGCTTATTTTGGTCTTAAAATGTTCGTAGAAATTTAGAAAAGGTTTTTTAATTTGAGGCGGTACGTAATTCGCCGAGACCGCTATTTATAGATACGTATGTCTTTAGAAGTAAATTTGTTCCCAAGCCGATGATGTGATGATATTTCGTTAAAAACAGCAAATAGGAACTTTTACAATGATTGGGTTTATTAAAACAATTATATTTATGAAAGAATCGTAAAAAAAGTATTTATTAAAACTGTCTCCCTAGGCGTTGTCTTCTGCTTCCTAAGAATCTTTCTTAGGAAGAAAAAAACGGTCTAAATTATATAGTATAAGTACTATAATGAGACGATTTCTGCACAATTGACATTCACATTATATTACATAATATAATTAATTGGTTAAAACATATACATACATTTATAAAAATATACATTATTATATACTAGGTACAATAGAAAATGAAATTAATACTAAATTTAATTATTACTATTTTAAAAAAAAATTAAAAAGTTTGGGCCCCGCGGTAGGGTGCCCATCATGGCGGCGGCATTCCCGCGCTGTATGGCGATGCTTATCCGCTGCGCGAGAAATCCGCCGGCTCGTAAGTCTCCCGTTACCTCCCTGAGCTGTTTGCTGAGCTCCTTGAAAAGCGAGTGGGCGCCCGGGCCCCACGGGCCCAGTGTCTCGACACCAAATGCGACAAAGTCGTATTGAGTGCCGAGACAACTGTACTTGCCCACCTTCGAGCGCTCACGTACCTCGGCCGCCGCGCCGGCACGTTTGGCAGTTGCCGGAAGATAGGACGCAGCTAGTGTGTCGGCACACGTGGCGTCCCACACTAGTGGGCGACCCATCCTCCATGGTATCATTGACATCCCGTCAGGTCTCTTACCATCGTCCCGTGCAATGTGCTGGGGCTCCAGAATCGCAGGGACGTTTACACTGACGAGACACCGTCACAGGATATCGTTGATCGCGGCATGGCGGGATAGGCGGCCAGCACTCGAAGAGCAGGCAAGCCCATGGTGACCTAGGCGATCCACACTCGCTCCACAAGAAGCACAACTATGTTCTACACAAACCTCGGCCCCCAGCCGGAGACCGATGGCGAGTCGGAGAGTGTTGTGTTCAATGAAAGTACCAGTGTTGGGGGATGGGTAGGCATGGAGCCAGTGTCCGGATTCCTGTCTTGACACTGCTTCCAGCCTGGCGCGATTTTTTAAAGATGACGAGGTATCAATGAGGGTTTGTAAAATATGTTGGCATGAAATGTTATCCCAATTCACATTATATGGGTATATTGGTAAAATAAGGATATGTTAAAAATTAAAACATTCTATACAGTAAGGTTAACAACTATGCTTTGATACGAGTACCACTTTCATTGATTAATGTCGCCTGAGTACTCTGAACTCGAATAAATTAATACGCAAAATTAGCGATCGTCAGATACCAGTTTACATATTATTATAAGTTAATGAAAACTACCTCAGAATATTAATCGAGTTATAAAACGGAGAGCGAGATAAAATACAACCCTCTTTAAAGTTTATTAAGCCGCTAATACTTCGGACTATAATCTATTCTTCGATATTCACAACAGTTTATAAAAATTAAATAGTAATATAAATTGCACCACAAATATAAAAATAATGACAGTGATTGGTCGTTACATATTTCTTTAGCGCACTTTTAGTTACTATGTTGATAATTTAAAAGTAAACTGAAAGAACACGCGAGAATTTATTTCCACTGCAACACGCTTGACCAGTTGCAGTTGACCACCATTTAAATATTGAATGTCGATGACAAAATATATAATTATACGATTTTCAAATGGGTATTTTACAGACAAGGAGGTAAAGTAAACAAAACTGTTACCTCAATAATTAGCTCGTAGGACTGAAATAACTTAATAACGTAATTGTCTGCTTTGGCGCGTGTAGATACATCTTGTCGCATGTTTGGTGCTGAACTACATAATATACCGGCGCTAAGCTCAAATCTATGTAATTTAATTTTCTTATACAAATAGGTAGCGTAGATGCTCATATTTAACAGTAAACAAAGCGGTGAAACTACCTATATTTAAATTGATTTTACTTTTTATTTTAATAGCAAGAGTGGAATGCAATCATCGCTATTTCATCGAGGAGTGTGGCCACTTTATGTCAATAATTTCGTTAGACCCACGTAATAGGGGGCGGATATATTTACAGCTTGACTAAAAGTTATATATGTAATAGCTTTGTAAAAGCCTCATGCATTGATCAGTAGGTGCACCACGTGCATATGAGGGTGTAATCTATTTCATATTTCACATTTATGTACCTTTGAGGTTATTCAGTAGTCGGCTACGTCCGCTTTCTTCCCAAAGTTTTCAACCCAAAAGTTAAAAGATTAATAATAATTCCGTTTTAATCCTACAACAAAAATTGATTCTGTTTTCTACCCCCAAGGGATGTAGCTACGTACTTATTCAAAATTTAGATGTGATTAGGATGTAACGGCAGCAAAAAATCTATCATTTGTTACTTGATTTATTTTAATACTTAAAATTTTAAATTACGTTATTACAGACAAGTAGTGAATTGACTATTAATGTAAACACACTAACGATATAACATTATGTAAATCACAATACTTAAAATAGATCTCTATTTTTAAAAAGCATATAGTTGGTACTTTTTGTAAATAATAATAATAATAAATAATAAAAAAGCCCATTTATTTCCAATCATTAAATAGTAGGTATTACATGCAGATTAAATTCAGTAATTACTATCATAATAAATTTACATTAAACTTCTTAAAATAAAAGTTATTATTAAATATAAATCAAAATATAAATTCATTGTCTCATTCACCGTTGTTGCTAACTGCTTCGTTGATCAGATCAGAACTCCTTCTTGGGTCTAGGCCTCCTCCAACTTATTCCAAGTTCACTGCCTTTCTTTCCTCGTTCATTTCCTTTAGTATATTTTTCCTTCATAAGCGTATGCTTTTTGTTTTTTTTTTATTTTTTTCTTATTTGTGTTATTTTTTGTTACTATTTTGGTACATTACTTGATTTATTTGTGTTTGCTGGAGGGTTACGGTCCCTTTTGTAAATATCAACATTATAAAAATCTATTATAAAAACATTATAAATATATTTTCCTTTATATTGTCAAATTTATAGAACCGTATTTAAATTAAATTTAAGTAAATAAAATTTTACTGATGATACACACTTATAAAATTTAATTTGAATCCTGATTAGGGTTTTAGTATTCATCAATCAAAGGTTGCGACTATTCAATCATAGTTAACTTCCATCCCTTTTTGAAATACGGGGTAAACTAGAGACAACAAGATACTCGTACTAAAAGGTTGAATGTTATGTAGGTAACACACCCTTGGTTCACACGATGGCCCCCGGGAAGGGTTCATGACTAACTAAAGTTAGATAAAAATATTGTATTTATGTACGAGTATTATTGATTTTCTTACTAATAGTCTTGCTAATGTAACTAGCAGCTGTTATGGTCAGCTGCAGCGAGTATTACGTTATTGGAAAAACCAAAATTACTTGTATTAAAATCTTTTCTAAATCTGAAATTAAATATTGAGCTACAGTTTATGCAACTTATTTTATTTTCAATTCTCACTGTTAAAAAATAATACATACCGAGCCTGTAAATAGGTATTTATTTTTTTAAATCGTATGCGAATCAATAAGTAGGCGGGTATATCAGAAATAACAGGGTATTATAACTTCAAAATTCCATCGCAACGTATAACTTGTAAAAAACATTGTCCAAAAATTTGGGACTTAAACCCCTTTTTTGCTACGAGAGACATTTTTTGTTTCAAAAATAGTATAACTGATTTACTTTTAATGAAATGAATCTCCATTGAATCAAATTATTTAAATTTAAATTTATTGAAGCGAATTGGATATGATAGGTGTATGATTATGATGATTCGAGGGAAGTAAGAGAGTGAGAGTTTATGATTTTAATTTGCGATTTGACTCCTAAACTTGAGTTTTAGACATAGGTCAGGTTCGGGTTACGGCCTGAAACTGTAAAATCATGTATTTTGTTTTATTTTTACAGAAAATTACTGAAAAATATGATACATCATACGTAAATATGTCTCGGTACGGCATTTATCGAAAAAAAGTTGTATGAATTCCAAAGTAGATGAAATAGTGATAAGTGTAACCTTTTTTGCTACCTGCCTTCATCCCAATTATTTGGGGATAAAAAAATGTAACCTTATCAAAAATAATAATCCTTAGCCATGCCATGCCATGCCGCGACGTCACTCTACTCCGGCTTTTACTTTACCTACTGGTTAGTTTCCAATACACTTATCCAAGTAAAAGGTCGTTGAAGGCAAGCTACAATAGTAATAAAAGCCTCTTACCACTTGTGAGAAAGTCCAACTTGTCTAGTATATGCAAAAACAATCATGAATGGTGTGACATGTCAAAACTTAAAGATTTTTTCATTTCAGCGTTTATTTTTATTTATTTTTTGTAAAGAGACCGCCTCTGTAACATCTGTATTTGCCATCCACCTGCGTCCGGCTGTATTTGGACCACGTAGACATAAATAAAAGTGATACTGTTTAATAAAAACGTAATTATTACTTTGAAGTTAACGATAACTATGTACACGACAGTTTATTTTCTGGAGAAAGTTACAAAATAAGTTAGTTTAAGGTAAGCGTGTGCTACAGGTTGTTTAATAAATATAATACTTAGATATTAATTTTAATAAAATATGGAAATATGTAATATTGCATAGGACCACAAAAGTATTTGGTGAAGTAATTTTTGGTCACCTATCATAATGATGTCACAGGCTAAAAGTTTAACTCACTTTATCGATTGCAGATCAGTCAATGTACCAGTCTACAAGGCGACGACTTTGGCATTCTCACAGGCTACAGTTTGCTTTTTTCAATGCTCTAAAACATGGCAATAATGTTTTGAGCATCTGCATTGTCTGAGGCAACGTCTTAATTCATAACATAGACGAACAATGTATTGAACCCACCCCGGCAAAATGTCATCTAAATTGACCAAAGTCCAAAATTAACGTAGGTCATCAAGGCTTATGCCGAGCATTGAGAAATCACCGTGTCCTTTGCACCTGCGTCCGCTGACGAGCTGCCAGGACTGATTTATTTGACTTAAAACGACACAAGTAAAACAATACCGTACATACTGTACCCAATACCCTCCTTACAGAACGCAGGAAGTAGAAAAAATACCCAAGGATGAATCTTTGTCTTTGTAAAACATCTATCATATTTTTATGTTGCATGGCAAGTCAATTGATTGGTTGAGATTAAATTCGATGAGAAATAAGTCACTATATAGCTTAGAGTCATGTCGATCACATAGGCTTTCCAACAAAAATTAAAAGTAGTTACATTCGTTCGTCTGCCATGGTGCAAACAGAAAGTAGATACACATGACAGGTTTAACTTATAACGCCTCTCGTTTTCGTTCGGAGGTGAAAAACTCAAAACTTTTAAATTTGATTTTCATTCCGTAGTACCAGTAAATTGAGCAATGCATGAGGAAAAGTTCGATATAATGTATAATAGTGAAAATTTAGTGTAAAAGTGAACCGTAAACCCATGATTGAAGTGTGGAAGATATTATGGTTAGTTTCAGTTTCAGATGTGATCTCGATAAAAGTCAACTTGATATGCATAAGGATAGGTGTAACTCAACTAATTAATAACGTTCCGGTATTAATTTAAAAGTCTTAATTGAAACCATACTAAGTCTGCATTGAAACACAAATGATAATCTAAATAAAAATAAATATTCAGGTCAAAATGACTTAATTAATGCTATAAAATAGTTTATTATCTTGCTTTGAAAATTCAATCTACTTATTTTAAGTTAACATAAAATTTATTAACCGTTTAAATACTGTGATAGCTGTCGGATAGTTGGCTTAACGTAATTCGGGGTCCCTTTATAACCCGTTCGCTGCTAACCCGGATATTATCTGTCTGTGGTTTTCAAGATGTTATCAAAAGCCATTCCTACTCTATGGATCAACGGGACAGGGTATAACGTAGCGAAGCGTTTCGATTTGAATCTTAGTCGGATGCACTGTTATTTGTGTTTTAAAGAATTCTTACTAATGAAATTAATTAGTAGGATAATGACTAAATTATCCTTACTTTTAGCTCTTATTGGAAAGAACATTAAACGAAATTGTGTCAAGGATTTCTCAAAATTAAACAAAAATGCTAAACACACATAAGCAAGCCATTTGGATTATGTATGTGCTACTTTCCCCTTAGTGTGTGAAGTAAATAGGTATGTCTTCAACAACACCTATTTTCACTATAAAGTGTGTTTTACAGGAATTTGTACAGGAATCACAATTTCAATAAATTTTTGAGAGAAACATATTTCTCAATGCGTATTTTACACAAAGATTTACAATTAGAACCAAAAGATAAACATTTGATTGCGGAAACCATATGACTTTACTTCAAGCACTATGAGCATGCCATTATCGACTTATCAATCTATGGTAACGCAGACAATGTCAATCACGTGACCCTATTACTTTTTTTTTATTTCTTTGATTTTAGTCCATATCGACTGAAGTTCATGCTGTCTGTGCTATCCCTGCTGTAAACCTTTTAGCCGTAGAGTATAGGATGAGAAGAGTATATCCTTCCACCAAAACGAACATTAATGACAGTCAAAATAATGATATCAACCGTGAAAAGTACCTTCCTACAACGTAATGTCATGTGTACACCATAAAACATAAAAGCCTGACAGCATGGGTTCATACCCATGTACGGATAAAATCTATTTTTTATCAGTAAAATAAATTGCGCTTAAATAAATAACTTGTGAATGCTTAAGAGCAAGCGGCTGCTTAAATTATTGAATACAAATTCCATACATTGCGACTTAACAGAGGTGCGGGAACGACGTTCGCAGGCGGCTTATTGGTACACTCAAAAACTGACATCAATTAAAGAGAGATGAGCATAAGTATTCACATAGCTAAGGTGACCATACACTGAGTTACTTACTGATCGCTCCTGATATAGAACTAAAATATGCATATTTTGAGTGCTAACGATGTGAATAAACTTCGGTATAGAATTAATATTTATAACTATTCTAAGTCATTCCTTAGAGGTGTACGATTTATGTACAGTCTTACATGGACTGCAACTCCCTTCCCCTTTCTTGGTTTTAATATCATTCTAATGTATGTAAAAAACAAAAACAAAGTTCCAAGTGTCAGTATTTATAAGATATTTAAGATTGGTATGTTCGAGGCTTTTGATGAACGACAATGAACGACAATTTCTATTTCAGAATCGTAGTGAACTTTTTATTATAAAAAGTACATTTTTCGGTTGGTACAGGGATATAGTTAAAGGTAATTTTTTTTGTCATTAAGTATGTAAAGTGTAAGTATTATTTCTTTAATATGTAGCTATCCTAGAAAGCAATAAGGTAGATTAATTATGTGAGTAAGTTGTTTCTCTGCCGGGCGCCACTGGAAATACCTTCTGCTCGGCAACGGACGTGACAGCGGACGTGGCCTTGGGCTGCGGAATAAAAAAAATAGTAAGTTGTTTCCGAGGAGATTAGGATCGAGGCAACTAAACAAAGAATCAGCTAGTGTTTTATTAGCGTCAATTTTCTTTGCTATCCGATCATGTAATTGTAGTGGTAAGCAGAGTTTTTTTTAATACCTACCAAAATTTTACAATCGCATGTGCACCCTACTTTGCAGTAAGTGTGAGCCTCCACTATTGATAGGCACAGCGGCACTTTAATCATGCCATACATAAGCTTCAATACTCCATTACGTTTCATGTGAATGAATTACCGATTCACTATAGTGTACCGAACCATTTTTCTTAAGTTATATCATAACAGAGAATATTACCACGTATTATACTGGATATTTTCAGTTTTTTTTTTATTATATTTTTATTAAGTTGCCTTTTGTTTACCTTTTACAGTGTGTTATTTTATTTTATTTCTTTATGCACAAATATAATTTATTGATGGCGGCGAACTTAATGACAGCAGGCATTTTCTCCAAGCCAACAATAATTGTGTTCTTATAGTATTTTGTTTATTTCTGTATCAAAATCTTATAGTTCCATCATGTAAATAATCAAACTGAGTGCCGTATATTGAAATTAAACGATTAAATGTTGTTAAATGAATACTAACCGTTCGTTTCGTCATTTAATTGAGTGTACAGTAAAGTTTTGAATACAGCCTATAAAAGTCAGCCTTAAATGAGACCGTAAAATGGTTACATTAACCTTTCACCGATACTATTTTACTGGCGTAATTGATTTCTTTCTTGTGATGATCATTTTCAAGTTTCATTGATTGTATTGTTTCAATTTCATTGTATCGAATACAAATGAAATTGATTTTTTAACTACCTATCTACTTACAATAATTGTAACGCATTTCAGTTGATACCTACTTGCGTGATACAGTTCCCGCAATAAGAGCTAGTCTATTTATTCGTATTATTACTAGCAAATCCATAAAACATCCAGTATTTTTGCATCTTTGTTTATTTGTTACTTACATTTGGCTAAATTTTGGTACACAAGTAACTAGTAATATAAAAGAAAACAGTATCTATATGTTATTATTAACTTCATCCTAGGTATCGAGAAAATTATACTAAACACAGCAATGCCTTCACCTGAGGTGAAGGCATTGCTGTGTTTTGTGGTTTTACTTTAAAACGTTAATGCTTTTAAACGTAGACTTAATTTTAAACACTGATCTTTGGTATCATACCAATATTAATTGGCAGATTAATATCGGCACGTTGGCCAAATCCTGCTCGCACGTGGTGCAACTGTCAACAAACGGACAAGGCTTTTAACAAATGATTTAAATAGCTCGGAAACGACAATAGATAAGTATGCTCCTTATTTTGTGGGACCAAAGTGAACTCCGAAACGTGGTCATATTTAATACCTCTGTCTACCCCTTCGAGGATAAAGGCGTGATTTTGTGTGCCTGTTAATTTAAAAACAGAAGGCAATTGAGTTTTAATTTTGCTGGGTATTGTGGCTGAATCTTTAAACGAGTGTCCGTGTTTATGGTGGCGACGTACTTAACTTAAACAAGGGAGGTTCGCTTTGGTAATGAAATGTTTATTGGCTGCCGATACCGTCAGATGGTTTCGCGCCTCGAGCGTGGATAACGAGCAGTAAATGACGTTTACAGATATTCAATCAAACCAGTGATTGGACAATTGATAGCCGTACTCAATATCGAAGACGTACGTACGGTCTTACTTAAAATTAGAGTACCTACGTAATTAAATTTAGCTCACTTATAGTAACGTTTGTATACAGGACTACATATTTTACTTCTATATTATGGTTTCTGAGCCATTTTTTTTTCCAGCTCGTTTAACTATAAAAGTTCAGGTGCCAAAAGTCTACCAATGACGGATGATGAAACAGAGAAGTTTGCGTTTGTAAGAAAATCATCTAGTCAAAATTCTGACTCAGTTCTATCACCAGATTATAATCAAAAGCCGAATCTTAAAAACCCGTCGCTCAGTATCGCTCAAGTGAACCACAGCGATGTTATAGGTACTTGTACTTATAAGTAGGTACATAAACCATTATTACTTTTATTTCTTTTTTATCATTACATTTTATTAAGTGCGTATAAGGTTTAAGGGTACACTAACTACATGTGTTACAAGGTAAATATACATCAAATTCGATCTTGTCAACATGTCTAGTGAAAAACAATCAGTTGCTCAGACGGGTGTCATTCAGCGTAGCAATGCGTTAACGAGCACATGCAAATACCAAGTAGGTAGTCACTTCGCACTAACAATATCCATGAAGTAAACACGAAGGAAAGTGCGGTGCTGTTAAAGCAATGAATACACGATTTAAAACGTGGTTGTAAACCGTACGACATGATTTTTCACTGCATATGGTGTGACGAGCATAGTGTGGCCGAAACATAACGTAAGTACTCGTACCTTCAAATAGGTCCAGTTGGCGAGGGATAAGCGGAGCTTTGCATTTTTGTGATTGCAGTGTACGTGAACGTATATGTGACCTCTTTTACACACACATGTGTTATACACACAGCTTCCAAAAAAGGTTTTTATCTACTTTTCGTGGTCACTCACACAAATGCAAAGCTCTGCTTACGCTTCGCGACCTGTACCATGGCAATGTTCAGAAAGAATATTTTTGAAAACGTGTGACGTCGCTAGTAACTTGAAAGCGTGACGTTATATTGAACACTATTTGTTTTTAAACTGTGTAGCCAGCAAATGTCGTTTTTAGTTTAAAACCACGTTTCATATCGTGTATTCGACACTTAATGTAGCGGCCATGCATTCTGTATACAAGGTAAATTAAAATAATTAATGTAACGCATAATGAGTTTTTAATTGCAAGAATACTGAAATGAATCAATTGCACTTAATTTGTGTATGCTATTTTGTGCTGTCACCGTACTACTACGCGCCAACTAAGTACATAGCAAAAATGTAGCGGGAAATGACGACAATTACCTACGCTGAAATCTGACAATTTGGATTAACAGTATCTCATGCCTGTTGATGCCTTTTTCCTGTGTTCTCGCGCTCCGCGCCTAGTATATAATTTACTGTTGTACCGTACTTAATATACTGATAATCTTATCTTAAGGAAGTTGATATGATTCTGTAAGATCTTTTCTTTCGAAAGAAAAGATAATGGGAGCGTGGCAATTAGCATGCTACTAGCTGTTAATAATAAGCTAACAAGTTGTTTTTTTTTGTTGCTTATTTAATAAGAACGTACCTATTATTATTAATCCATTCATTGGTAGAATCATACATTACGAAGAATGTTATTTTTACTTCAATAATATGGTTGTGAATTTATAGAATAGAATAGAATATACTTTATTGCACACCAATACAATACAAAAAATATACAGAAACTTGTTATCAATTTAGTATGTACAAATGGCGGCCTTTTCACCAAGAGTGATCTCTTACAGGCAATATTAGGATGGACATAAGTAGTCAGAAGTGAAATAAAAAGTGGATAGTTATTGGCGTATGATTATAAGAAAGATGCAGAGAGTTTTGAAAGGAAAGGTACAGAAATGAACTGAGTAGAATTGGAATTATTAATAAGAAACCTTGAAAACAAATATACCTAGTCATAAATGTGTCTTAAATTTTTTAGTACCTAACTAATATTTAAAATTTATACATTATACCTAATATCATGTATCATAATATACATTTGAAATTTCATTGTATCCTACTAATATTATAAACGCGAAAGTTTGTGAGTATGTAACTATGTAAGTATGTATGTATGTATGGATGGATGGATGTTTGTTACTCTTTCACGTAAAAACTACTGAATGGATTTTAATGAAACTTTACAATAATATAGCTTATACATCAGAATAACACATAGGCTACAATTTATAAAGATATAGTGTGAATTGTTCAAAATATGACGCGGCGCGACGGGAACGGGAAAAAATCCAAATTACCACGCGGACGAAGTCGCGGGCTACCACTAGTGTATTTATAAATAGCATCCCAGCATGAGTTTTGATCTTATTTGTTTTGAATTATAATAAATAATTCCAACGGAATGGATGGCAGACACCGCACGATTCTACAAATCTACCCATGTGACAAGTATCCAATAAAAATGAATAACGTTTGTTGCTCGAAGCCCTATGGTAAAAGTACATGCATACACCGCTGGTAGATGTAATGAGATACCATAGGATTCAGTAGTTTCGTGAGTATTTTTAACTAGTAACAACCAAGCAAAATATCATAAAAAGTAGCCTAATGTCTACATAAACAAAATCAAAATCTGTAAACAAAATCAAAACCTTTGAATGTGAAATGTGAACCTTTGAATAAACAAACAATCACGGGTACGTTTGAACACCATAAGTTACTTAGTAGTTTTTTAATACAACTATCTACTAACGAAGAAAATTTTTATCTTACAATTTCATCATATTGTTTTTTTTAAGGAGAATATAATAATATACTTTGCCAATATCTCAAAAGAGAAAATTTTGACAGCACGATTCCTAATTTGAATATTTAAAGTACAAATACCGTGGGATATTTTGAAGTTAATTCCATTATAAATGCCCTAATCATTGAAGCTGTATACAAATGGTTTATAGTGTTTCAATTCGCTTAATGTTCCATAGTTTACTTTATTGGATAACCATGAAAGATTTGCATCGCATAAAACTTTTCTCAATCAATTTTGAGTCTTATTGTATTATAGTAATGTTAATATGGTATTTGATTGTTGGTAAAGTGGTTAGTTGCGTTTATAATTCGATTTGGTTAGAGATGTCCACACCTCTGGGTGGGCGCCGGCCTCCCGCTAACAACAGATTAAAGCTCTAAATGTATAGCGTCGGCCATAAAACATTTATAAATCGGTATAATATATTTGTTTCAACACCATTTTTCTACGTTTTACTGAATTTGAATGAACATGTGTACAGAAAATAGGTTAAATAAAATGTTTCGATATCTACAATTTACCGTCTTTTCTATTCTAATTCAGAACAAACTTTTACTTAAGTTACTAGGCTTCCATACAAAACAAACAGTAGGTACCTCTATACTAAAAACAAAATAGACCAAATAAGACTTCGTTAATGATGTAATAAATATGTACTATAATTACATCATGTCTAAGACAACTTGTGTAAAAATTTATAGTGTAAGGTAAAGACCACATGATACCTGCTACAAACAATTTTAAAACATTGTTGACGTAAGTTAGGGCCAATTAGTCTACAGTTATATTACTTTGTAAGTACCGACGGTAATTAGTTTGTGATACTCATAAAATTTTACGCTTCAGAAATGTATCAAATTTCTGGACTTAATGACCGGGAGGCCTCATTCAATGGCGCTTGGTACTCACTTTACATTGAGTGAAACCTTTACTTGTAAAGCACCGATAAAAATACTATTTCTTTCCATTCTAGATAGTTAATAATAATTTCATAATGTTTATCGAATAGTCTAATAAATGCAATTCAGTGCATATGTATATAATAGTAAACATAATTAAAAGTGCCATACCTTAAAGTACGAGAAATTGAAAGCGAGCTCTAGTACCTATGGTACAAGAGAGGTTGAATCAAAGAGAATAGAGTTTAAGTTAGACAACAAATAAAAGTCTACGAGCCTTTCTCAAAGTATTTAGCTTAGTTAAAAACTAATGGTTTGAGAGTAGGTATAGACTCTGATATCGACGGAGGTGTCAACAACCAACAAAAAGAGGTATACTTTGAAATATGCGATATTGAAAACCCAGATGCGAAACTATGGTTTGAAAAATAAGGTAGCACCTATGTATTTAATATTTTCATCACAAGGTATTCGAACGAACTATAAATTAAAAGTTATGATCATCAGTGGACCAGTTTATTTACGAGCACACTACTGATAAATAATCAAACCAGTCGCGGCCACTTTAAAAATTTATCAAGTGAAGTTCAGCGCTACATTTTTTCTCAAGCCTAGATGCAACCATTTAATGTGCCCACTTAGTGTTATAGCAAAATAAATTACAATATTAAAGCTAAATTACAGTTTTACGCTTCCACTACCTATAATGATATATAGTTTCATATTATTTGTATTTATAACTGGGTTTGAGTTCCGCCGTGAGTATGGCACTTGCAATATTGCAAAAATATCAGCAACTTGAAACGATTTATTGTATTTACCCCAAAATTAAATTTTTGACATAATTATCCGTATCAACAGTGCAGGTGCATTATTATACAACTATTTGAGGACCCATTCAAGAACTATTTCTATGTGGGTGGAGCCTAGGAACCCTCTTTCAACATCTACGAGGTCCTAGTCCTCCTTGTTTTCACGGGGTATACCTGCAAATAGACAGACGAGGTTCTGGCAAACATAACCAAGGCAATTGGTTCGCCCTGCCGTGGAACCTACATTAGCTTCTGTACATCCTTTCGGTGATACAGATTGGGTATGATGCTTATATAGTTGTTCAGTGGAGTAATCCGTCAGTTTGATATAAAACATATTAATAAATACCGTGAGATATTAGTGTCATGATTATTATATCTTGTCAATCAGTGGTAATATTATACTGTAACTATCGTAGATCAGGTCGATCCTTTACCGTCGGCACCACTAATATCGATCGTATGTCACCACTTTGTCATTTTCGATATTGAACAATGACAACTATTATATAAAAACACCACAATGTGATCTGACAATCCACGGTGTTACTTTTATAAAACATCAAAATATTCCTAACTAAAAATATTAGCAAAAATACCTACAAAAAATAAACGCACACAAAATCATCCCAGAGAAGGTTTTTTTTTAATTTCGCGGCTGCTCCAACTTCCTTTGCCGGGCGTCTCTGGTATACCAGAAGGTATTTCCAGTGACGCCAAGCGGACTTTAGCCACCCGTATGGCCTCTTCGGGTCGGGATGAGAATCCCGCGTCGTTGGGGTAGGGTTTTATCCCGCGTCGGTGAGTGAATCTGGTTGCGTGCGGGCCTGATGGTGGAAAAAGGTATTTATTTAATTCTGTTTTATTCCAGCTTAGGTTCTATCCGATACTAATATGATTTCAGACAAGATTACCAGTTTTCTACTTAGTTATATAGTTTTCTATTTTTTTTTCTAATCAACAATATAAATGGGCATTATGACATTTCACTTTAAAGAGGCCGTACCATCCCCAAATGTAAAACGAGTGCCGAGAATTTAAAGTTTAAATTATGTTCTTTTTTTGAAATAAAAAAAAGCAAAGCATTATAAAACAGTAATTAAAAAAACTATAGCGACCTATTGTTGTTTAATAACTGTGTACCAACAATAATGAAACTATGACTCACACCAATTTTAGGAGGAACGTGGGTTACGTTTCTCCTAAAATTTTTAAGTTTTAAAATTAGCACATCATACCGTTTTTTCGAAATTAATCCGTCGATAAGAAATATATTTATAATTATGAAGACTTTACACCAGGTAAGACTGTCAAAGTTTCCACCAGTAATTGATCGGTAAGAGATCAAAGTGCGCGTGTATCGCGAATATCATGTGTGGTGCGATGGCCCGTGACCACTGATGTGACAGCCCTGCCAGTTAGAGTAAACGGATGCCATCGATAAATGCGGTTATCACTTCATCGACATTGAGGTATTAAGGATTTAGAAGAGTGGTATATTTTCTCTGTACATCATATAATAATTAACAAGGATAAAATAACCGCTATTGGAATGAGTGACGTTGCTTATGAAAGGTAACTTAAAATCTTCTTTCAATAGATGGAGAATCATTCATTAGTATGATGATTGATGACAGATTATGGGAAACTGAGAAAGTTATTAATGTGATAAATTTTGATATTCTGCATTCTGTTTATAAGTTTCTTATTTCTATGTAAAAACTACAAGCCTATGTATATAGATGTATTTTACTTCCTTCTGATTTTTAAAAAGTATTGAAAATAGTGTTTGTTGATCAGGCGCACCTATTAAAACAATTTTTTTTCAAGTATTTTTTCTATCTTTTCCAAAAAAGGAGGTTCTTAATTTGATTGTATTTTTATGTTTATTACCTCATACTCGTATCTTTGGACTGAGTGAACCGATTTTGATTTTTTTTTAATGGAAAGCTCCTACTTCCCAAGTGTCCCATTTCAATTATGTCCCATTCTGACAATTATTTGGTCCCATTTAGGTAATTTGAAGTCGGTTGTTCTGTCAATTTTTGACGTGCTTTTTTCATTACATTAAAGGCGTGACAGTGAACCTACGTTACAGTAACTTTGCTAGAAGCTAGAATGGTGAACCTGTGTTTGACCACAAAACAAATTTCAACGTTACACACTGAAATTGATTGAAGCTGGTGTGTTTGTATATTTGTGGTGAGTCGTATGAGTACATTGGACTCAAGTGTGAATCAAATTTTTTGAATGCTAATCACATAAATTACTACGAGTTTGGTATGATGATGATTGAGATGTTATTATTCTATAGCACAAATGACCAAAAATACATACAGCAATAAGTACCTAATTAGACTTCACAAGCATAACCAACCATTCATCATAACCTAAAATTACTTTTATGACACAAATCGTTCCGTTCAAATCAAACAAGTGATAAAACCGGCCAAGTGCGTGTCGGGCCAAGTATAATATAGGGTTCCGTAGTTACCCATTATAGGCTTTATAACTCCTAAACTAATAAATTCATCTGGTCCGTCATAGTTTTCCTTTAAAGTTCATTATATGGACTACCATAATGTTTTTTTTTCAGGTTCTGGGGTGGGGGACAGTCTGTTTTAACAAAGAAATGCGCTTTAAAGTTGAATATCTCGCAAACGGACCCCTAAATCAAATAATTGTCTTAGCAATAAAATACCTATCCAATGTGGGGTATCCACACGATGGGGTTCACGCGAGGTATCCCAGAAAAAAATACTTTTCATAATTTTATTGTAGCACTTTGTCGTAATAGTAAATACTTATATCCGTGCAAAATATAATATTTTTAGCACTAACCGTTTGGGAGAAAAGCCGAGCACGGACAGACAGATGGACGGACGGACATGGCGAAACTATAAGGGTTCCGAGATTTTTACTACAGAACCCTAAAAAGAGACGCTGCTAACAACATCATTCCACTAACAAGCGTACCTAATCTTATTTAAGTCGAAATATTGGATTTGAAGCATACAAGATTAATAATTACAGACTTACAATGCGGCGTGTTTTGGTCATACTTATTTCTGTTTTGAAATTTGAAATATCGTATTCGTAAAGAAACAATGTTTTATCTAACGAGGGGTTTAATAGAGATAAAAAAATATGCAATACAATATAATACAATACACTTTGAATGGAATCAGGCGTTACCTGGCGAAAGTCCATGATAAAACAATGGGGTAAGATGTAGTGTGAAAGAGAACAGCTGTTCTCTTTGAGACAGTCTTGGAATACCTCGTGAGTAGGTGAAACATATGTTGACGTTTATAATGTCTGCTATTTAGCGAAATTAGTGCAATTATATAAAAAACATCTTACCCCATTGTTTAACAATACACATTATTGTACACAACATAGTACATACAAGAAGGAGATAAGAAGAGTACAATTATTTCTCAAATTTAGAAGTTGCACTTACAAATTGCATTCCAGTTGCAAACAATAAATCTATGATGACTAGCCGTCTAACTCAACATCTCACGCAACGATTATAAAGTCCAATGATTGGTCAGTAAGAAACCCAAGTACCAGTTAATAAACTGAATGATTCATATTATTTTCATTTACTATTGTGCCATTAATGTTCACTTTAATTAAGTTACTTCAAAATTTATAAACCACAAATCTTAAAGTGTTAGTGCAGGCTGCCGATTGGATGCAAAATTTATGAACTCTATAATAATAATTGTGGGCGATAGATTTGAACTGGTTATTTTATATTATATCTGGTAGTATTTTAATTTTAATTATTATCACTCTTAAATATAGATACCTACTATATATTATTTAGTATAATTAACGTATCTTCTATACAGATTCAAAAAGGTTTGATGTTTTATTTGAAAAAAAAATCTTGAGAGATTTAATTTTTTTGACATTATTAGAATGCTACAGTACCTGTGCCTTACAAACACAGGCTATGTTTTATAATAAAAAAAATAGCACACATGTTGACGTGTAAAAAAAATTATATAAAGACATTACTTACTTAGTTTTGTGTCAAAAATCGGGAATCTTTGTCTATTGGCGTCTATTGCACCAACATTTGGCCAGGTTACTTTGATGATGATGTAATACATGGGGCACACTAAAAGTTTTGCACTTCTAGCTAATCGGAACTATTTGAATTTCGAATGTTATATTTTTTTAAACGTTGCAACCTTCTTAGTAATAAAAAAAACAATTGGCGAGAAATCATTTGTCAATTGTTTTTTATCACACATCAAAGTTCTACGTATGCAACGAAAATGGAATTAAGTCGAAAAGCGATGATTTTTTATGATTTTAAAAGTTCTCTCACTCCGCAAGACTGTGCTGCTCGTCTTCAAAATGCTTTTGGGAGAGAAGCACCTTGTTTGAGCACCGTGAGGCGATGGTTTGCTGAATTTGAGAGAGGTCGAATTTCTTTACATGACGAATTTCGTGAAGGGCGGCCTTCAACTGCCGTCAACGAAAATAATGTGGCTACTGTTAAGCGGTTGATTGAAGAAAAACCGCGGATTACCTATGAGACAATTCGAGGATTATTGGGGATTGGTATGAGTCAATCCAGAAAATTTTACACGAAGAATTGAAAGTTCAGAAACTTTGTTGTCGTTGGATCCCTCATGAACTGACAGCGGAGCAGAAGCGGGCTCGCGTGGAATGGTGCTCACAGATGCTACTGAAGTACAACCACGTCATAGTTAATACCTTCTACGGCACCATTTTTCATTTTGTTCAAATCACTATTGTTTATATGTCCTAACCTTCTATGCCACAATAATTCATCTATGTAATGGCTTTGATCAACTGTTATCTCATAGTTATTACATCCTTTGTTAACTTTAATATTCATTCCTAGATATTGTTTCACTTCCCCTAGATCTTTTATGTTAAATTCAGAATTTAGAATACATTTCACTCTATCAGTTTCCTTCTGACTGTTTGAAAAAATTAGAAAATCATCTACGTATAAGGCTATTATAATTTTTGTATCTTTACTCATCTTTGTAAATAAACAAGGCTCTTGTGAACAATTAGCAAAATTATATTTACACATTACATGTCTAACCCTTGCATACCAAGCTAAAGCGGATTGTTTTAATCCATAGACAGCCTTTTTAAGTTTAAAAACTTTACCACAAGTTTCAGACACAAAACCTTCTGGTATACACATGTAAATGTCCTCCTTCAAGTACCCATTTAAATAAGCTGTTTTAACATCCAGCTGTGTAATATCTAATCCTAGTTTTACACTTAATGCGAACAATAATCTTAGAGTCGAGTGCCGCACAACAGGTGAGAATGTCTCATCATAGTCAATTCCACGTTTTTGGGTAAAACCCTTTGCAACTAAACGGGCACGATATTGCACTTCACTATCACTTTTAAATTTTTTCTTTAACACCCACCGACTTTGCACTAATGTAGCTCCTTTTGGGGGTTTAACAAGATCATATACCTCATTTTTTCGAAATGACTCCAATTCATCATCCATTGCTTGCCTCCATTGTACACTCTCAGGACCATTCAAAACCTCTTTGATTGTCAGTTCAGGTTCAGCAGTTGCCAACATGCCTAAATTGTACCTCTCAGGCCTTCGCCTTTCCCTCTGTGGCCTATTGTAGTTCTTGGATTCTGGTTCTGGCGTACAGATCGGACTGCTGCTTGGTGATGGAGTTCCAGGTACGAAGGTCTCATCAGCTTCAGCTTCAAAAAATGTTAGCTGTGATGAGTCACTTTCAGAGCTGTCCTGGATTTCTGATATTGGTCGTTCCTTACTGCCACAATCTCCCACTGAACGATCATCATCTCTCAGGGTATGAATCTCTTCTTCCACATGCCACTTCGCATCATTGGCTGTAGGAGTTCCATCTGACCCTGCTCTTTCCATCACCACTACATCTCGGCTGGTAGTAACCTGGTTTTTTGTAGGATCATAAACCCTGTAGCCCTTTACATGCTCTGAGTAACCAACAAGAATGTATTGCCGAGCTTTCTTGTCCCACTTGGTACGCTTTTCCTTAGGAACATGTACCATTACTGGACTCCCAAAAATGCGTATATGGCTCATTTGTGGTTTCCTCCCATACCATATCTCATAAGGCACTTTATTGTTCAGACCTGATGCTATAGAACGGTTTTTCAAGTAGACAGCTGTTGATACAGCTTCGGCCCAGAACCGTTTTTCTAACTTAGCATAGAACAACAAACATCTCGCTTTCTCAACAATCGTTCTATTATTTCGCTCAGACATGCCATTCTGTTCCGGTGTGTACGGATTTGTCTTTTGATGTAAAATACCACATCCTTTTAAAAAATCTTCCATGGCTGTGGAACAAAATTCTCCACCATTATCTGTCCGCAGGACTTTTATACTGACATTTTTCTGTTTTTCCACCATTAATTTATATTCCTTAAAATATTTAAATACTTCATTTTTCTCTTTCAAGAAGTATACAAATGACATACGGCTGTAGTCATCTACAAACAGTAAGAAATACCTGGCCAATCCAATTGACTTTGTTTCCATTGGCCCACACACATCAGCATGTACAATTTCCAAGATTTGTGTAGCTCTTGTACCTGTGGAGAAAGGTAGACGTGACTGTTTTCCTTCACAACATATCATGCAGTTTGATTTTGTCACCTCATAACTGCCGTCATAGTTAATACCTTCTACGGCACCATTTTTCATTTTGTTCAAATCACTATTGTTTATATGTCCTAACCTTCTATGCCACAATAATGCACTATCTTTGGCTAATAGACACTTTATTGCTTGTGTACATATATCCAACTTGTATACGCCGTCAGTCAAATAAGCAACAGCTACAAGTTCTTTCTTGTTGTTATAAATGGAACATTTACTGTCAGTAAAAGAAACACTGTTGTTATGCTTTAAGAGTTGACTTACTGATAGTAAGTTTGTTGTCAGGCTTGGAACATACAAAACATCCTCGATTGTTATATCATAGCCTAACGGCGTAGATATTCTAACATTGCCTTTACACGATACTTTAAGTTTTTCCTGGTTTGCCACCATAATTTCGGGGAACGTCTCGGAACTCGAAACACGTTGTAACCAACTTCCAACAGCCGTCATATGAACGCTGGCTCCAGAGTCTAAGTACCAATCTTCTTTACCATATTTAGCACTTAAGAAAACTGCACTAAAAGCATTTGAGGACTTATTTTTGGTGGATTTTTCAACCATCGGACACTGATTACGATAATGACCTGGAGTTTTGCACTTGTAACAAGTGACAATATTTTTTTCTTTATCTGTCACTTTGACATTTGACATCGCTTTGCCGCCCTGAATGCGTTTTTGTTTCATCCATTTTGAAGCAAATGCCAATTCAGAGTTCTGCGTTTCGTTAGATGTCGCTACTGTCGTCTCCATCGGTTCAAAGTCTAATAATTTTGTCTTAATGACGTCAGCTGTGATATCGATTCCCGAATGCTCTATGGCCATAATCATTGGCGAAAATTTATCTGGTAATCCAGCTAATAACAATGATCCAATCCATTGATCTGTAATCTCAAATCCTGTCCCCATCAATCTTTGCGATGTTTCTACAATTTGAGTAACGTAGGTGGTCATATTCTCGCAACTTTCTCGTCTTATTGAAATCAAGTGACGTAATAACGAAATCTTCCTCGAAAAACCTGAGTCATCAAACAGGGATTTGAGTTTATCCCATAACTCTTTCGAAGTCGTTGTCCTCTTGATGTGTACGTACAAAGATGGATGGATGGTTAGGGACATCTTGGCCCTCGTCTTTGCATCGTCTTCGGGTTTGATTTCTTTCCCTAACACTGGCTTCGCACAATGTAACGTACCCTCCAATACGAGTAAATTCTCAACCGCAAATGTCCACTCATCGTAGTTTTCTCTTCCTTTTAATTTCGGAACACTGGCTAAATAGTTTGTTGACATCTTGCACAACACGATCGTATCAAAACTTTTCAAATTATATGGAAAATAACGCGATTAGCCCATAACCTAAAGTTAAGCAATTAAACACGTCGGTTATTCAGTGCAGACTAACTTTTTATTCACCCACCAACACATACAATTTTATACTTAGAACGAACCATATTATGTAGTACACATTCTTTCATGTAGGTGGCGCTTGTAGATATATTTAGATAAACTATAATATAATAACACCACGGACATTCTAATGCTGTTTATGACATTTTCACAGGAGATGAAACGTGGATTCATTGTTTTGAACCCGAAAAGAAACAGCAATCTTGTGAATGGGTGTTTGAAAATTAGAACAAGCCAACAAAAGTGAGGCAGGCCAGAAACGTTGGTAAACAAATTATCGCATTTTTTTTCTCAGCTTCCATCTGTACAATTCCACTTGAAGATCAAAATAGTGTTAATGCCGAGTGTTATTCTACCAATTGTTTACCCAGGGTGTTAGAAAAAGTTCGCGAAAGACGACCCAAAAGCCGCGTTCTCCTACATCATGACAACGCTTCTTCGCACACGGCCAATAAAACAAAGTAATTTTTAGCTTCCGAAAAAGTACAACTCGTCACCCATCCTGCCCATAGCCCCGACCTAGCACCCTGTGATTGCTGTATTTTCCCCAAAATCAAAGATTTGATGAGAGGTTTCACTTTTACCAACTCCGAAGAGGCAGTGATAGCGTTTAATCAGCACGTAGAAAACATGCCTTCAGATCTGTGGTCCTCCTGTTTTAAAAAATGGTTCGATCGCATGAAAAAATCTTTAAAATGTAAAGGAGAGTATTTTGAAAAACAATAAACATAATATTTTGGTTTTAACATGTTGTTTTTTTAAGTTACGCAAAACTTATAGTGTGACCTACGTATAAGGCGTATCTATCGTTTCCCGCTTCTCCAAGCAGTTTGTCTGTATGTCCACCGCGTGCACAGTTGAGGATGGGCCCTGAGATGTTAATTGGCCTATATACCTATACCTATAGATTATATAGTAGTGATCTATTACACTATACATCTGTACAGATGGCTTGTCAATTCACCTGGCTGAATCTGCAGTGTTAAGGTAAAATTACTCGTAAATAGCCATCACCAGCTTTTAATTACTGTGGATTTAAAACGTTAAAGTATCACGTGACTTAATGCACAGTGCAATTGCCTCTTTGAATCCTTGTTTGTTTATTTGTTTTTTATACTACTCGGATAGGAAAGCACACAGCTCACTTGATAGTATACATATATACTCGTAGCTAAATACATTTGAAATATCCCGGCACCAACACAAAAGCAGTCTATGACGAGAGTTTTTTGGCAATGGCTACAAGGATATTCAATAAGTTGCCAGTGTCTGTTCTGGAAATTGGAGATTTAAACAGGTTTAAAATAGAACTACTAGCTTTTTTGAAAAGGAAGGCATAATATTATTTAGTGCAGGATTATTAAATTTATGCTTTTTAGGACATGTCATCTAGAAATTGGACATTTTTCACTGACATTTTATACACCCATATTAATTATTGACATTTATTTTTGTAACTTGATACCATTTTTGAAATTTTCACTGACATTTTATAGGTACTTAGTTACATAATTATTGACATTTGTAATTCAACTAGTACGGTGTCCTGCGCGGTGCTTCGCGCTGCACCATGCCATAGGTTTTGGCCTATAACTTTTGACCCCTTAGGGCTAGGTCAAATTTTCGATTCTTTGGCTTGCCTCCAGATCGAGGGCTATCCATAGAGGGGTCAACCATTATTGGAGCATAAGCAGTTCTCGAGAGCTAAGGTGGGACAAAAATTACATTCCCCATTTCTATATATAGGTTTATTTTGTAATTTTTTAATTTTTCTAATTTATTCTAATATGTATATGACATTATTATATAGTCCTATAAATATTGCATCCTCGGTGAGGCAGAGCATAGCGGAAGTAAATTCCTGTATCATCTAGGATAACCTTGTAACAATTTACCTTTGTTCAGCAATAAATAAATGATTGATTGATTGATTGAATATTACTCACACTTTATTACCTCTGGATGACAGGGAAAAGTGGAACAAAATGGCTAAAATATGTGCAAGATTTGAATAAATATTCTATATTATATACTCGTAGATAAATAGTATTTCTATAAGCTGTCTATATCTTATTGCAATATGAGTGTTCTTCTACCATTAACATTCCCGAAAATTAATTATTAATAAAGAAACAATCAAAGTATGGGAATTTACGAACTTGATGGATCAAATAGTTTTTGAAAAAAAAAACGTGTTTTCTAAATTAAAACATTTTCTAGTTATAACATGGCCACAAATATAAAATATTGGTAAACTTTAATCCTACCGCATACCATTCATTCTATACATTTAAAGGCACCGAAAACCGAATTGTGTTAACCATTAAAGCATAACTGGCGAACATAATAATCTTTCAGCTTCGTTACGAGCCGCCCTTGTCTGAGCCCACATATTATTAAAAATAATATCGATTGATTATCCCCTCTTCATAGGTAGTTAACGACTTAAATAAAAATCGATTAAACCCAAGTGTTGACGTTTCTGATGACAGTGTTTACATACAAGCTAAATAAGGTTGAAATTAACTCACGATCACCGATATAGATTGCTTGGACTCTCGTTAAGTAGCTGTTACTAAGGAAAAATATTTAGATATACGTATATCGATTTTTAGTTAATTATAAGTAAAAATCTTCATAGATACCGCCTCAATAGAGGTAGCATAATAAAGGTTATTATAACCACAAAACCTTTGCGTAATGCATCGGTTTCTTTTAGTGTCTTTTCTGAAACCCGAAGCTTACTTTTAAATAATTTCAATCCATATCTACTATATTCTGATGATATTTTATGGCTTGAATTAACTTTAATTAACACTGGCTTAGTTATTTTTTTTTCATAAATAGTCACTAGCTTGTTATTTTGACAGCACACTTTCATTTTGGAGAATCTGAATATTGTATGATAACGAATAATGTCTATATCTCCGAAAAGGTAAACAGATGCGTTTCATATCCCCAAATTACGCCAGTTACTTTAATGGTCCCACGTATTATGGACACAGACTAACGGACGTGATTTCAAAAGTACGTAACAACATCCCCATTGTACATACTGTTTGTTTGGTGATTAGTAAACCCAAATAGTCGCGTAAACAAAATACAATATTCTAAAACCTAATTAATTTTAATTAGAGGTTAATTAGTGCTTTCAGAAACTGATGTCGATGACTTCAAAATTTATTTCAGGGTACTTATTATTTTGATGAAACAATTATCCTTGATTAAGATTTATCGAACCCCCAAACTTGCAGTTACGCTTAATTAAACTCTTTAATGAAAGCTTCGTAATCCTCGAAGAGTTACAAGCATCAAATTATATAATTTATAGGTGCTTAATCACCTTTATCTTATAACTGTATTGAACAGACACAATATATTTGCTTAAATATAACAAGAATTTTATGGGAATATTATTTTTAAGTACATAGACTTAGCGCTTGAAGCCTCCCTAACAGAATTACACACCCATTAGTTCCACGGAATGTTTGTTTGTTTTTACAACAGCCGGCGCCTAAAAGCACCGTGTTATAACTAACAAAATTAGTCACAGTCAAAATAAAACTGATCAAAGTTTATTGGGTAATAGAAGAGGATATTAGATTTTGATGGCGGCTACCTTTTGGATTGCCGGTGGCACCAATTAATTCACATGTGACAATAAGAGAGGCAAAAAAGCAGGTAATTTCTCATTACAAGACGCCATCGCAAGTTGACGGTTGTCATCATGTCACACTAACATCTTCGACAGATGAATAAGTGCGGTGTTGATTGGAATTTTAATGGCTGTTAATGGGCGGGACAATGATGAAATGGTCATTGACGCAGATTTTATCGTTCTATACTCTGATAAGAAGTTGATTGCCGGCAGTTTCAAAGGCAAATTGTAGACAGGTCTGACGTTTTGCTGAAGCAAAGATCTCCGAATCTATAAACGTTCAGTCATGTCTCACTACTTTGTATTTGATTGCTTGTCTTTTAATAACTACAAATATATCAAGCAATTTACTATAAACTAATTATAATTATAATAAGGATTATAATAAGGATGCAATTTGAGTACGGATTTTACAGACAAAGTGGACGAAAACTTTCATTGAAAAATATTCAATTAAATATTGTGACTAACGATAAAGACTTACCTAATGATGTGTACGGTAAAGTATCAATTTTCCATAAACAGTATAGTAACCATTCAGAAACTAGTAAGTATTATATCCGTGGGAATGCGTGAGTCCACACAGAATGACCATTAACTTTGACTGTGGGTAATTTAGTCCCCGACGATATCGCTACCGGGTGACAAAATAGAATTGTTTACATTTTGCGTTCAGTGATAATGACTTAAACGCTTTATCACACGTCATCACGTGACACATAATCGTGAGAAAAGTGAAATAATATTGTGTTGTTGCTATCTATAGGTAGTATAAAGAGATAATATTTGATTGTTTTTTTGCATTGAAAATGCTTCGTAACTTTGTCCGTACTGAACCAATTTTGAAAATTCTTTCTCTAATAGTCCGAACTACATAATCTCCGAGTGACAGACTAATTTTTATCCCGGTAATGTGTTCCCCCGGGGAATTTAAAACGAGAAAACTAAATCACGTTGACGGAGCCTCGATAATCAGTTATTATATAAATAAATTGGACTATGTACCAGTTCAAATAAATTCAAGTGTGAACGACCTGTTGACACTCTTCTCTATTGTAGTAAATTATTCAGTTGTATCATGTATAATGTTAGCGCCTTTATTTGCATATTTTGTCTTGTACAAAGTTTGCCTTAAGGCGTCGCACATCGACTCTGTATAATATAATACCACTGTTTACCAACAATGTTCAACAGTTGACATGCACGCTCTTTTTGCAGACTATGTCATTACTCAACACTGTCCATTACCAGTTTTGTTCTCTAAAAGGCACAGCCAGTGCTATTATTTAAAAATCCGTTTACAAGAAATTTAACGAGTTCCATCTATTTCGTAACTAGTACGGTGTCTTGCGCGGTGCTTTGCGCCGCACCACGCCGTAGGTTTAGGCCTATAAAAATCAACATCAAAATATCTTTATTCATGTAGGTCACAAAGTAACACTTATGAACGTCAAAAAAGAAAATGCTTTTACGATTACATTTACCGCCAGATTCGCAAGGCAATAGGTAGAGCCTGTGAGGAAAGAACCTGGCAAGAAAAACTCACGGCCACTCTTTTTATTCGCCAGTAAATACAATGATTCTGTTACAACAATAAAAAGAGGGCAAGGGCAGTACGTGACCATGTGTGGACCAAGTAAACTTACAAATTATGGATCTCTCTTATTCACAATAAAGTCAAATACTAGTTACAGGTCAAATTTTCTATTTTTTGGCTTGCCTCCAGATCGAGGGCTATCCATAGAGGGGTCAACCATCATTGGAGCGTAAGCAGTTCTCGAGAGCTAAGGAGGGGTACATTCCCCATTTCTATATATAGATATAGTTTCATTGCACGATTGCCAGATTTCACGTTGCATGCATTGAACAGGCGTCAAAACTGCTGAACGACTTTTCTGACTGACGACTTCCAAAAAGGGACGAGTTTCTCAATTCGACTGTTTTTTTTTTTTTTAAATGTTTGTTACCTCATAATTATTTTTTTTAATTGGAAGCTACTACTTCCCAAGTGGTCCCATTTCAATTTGGTCCCATTTCGGTAGTTTGAAATTGGTTGCTGTGTCAATTTTTGACGTGTATTTTTATACCAGTAATGGGAATAAGTAACAAGAAAACTAAGTACTTATATAAAATCAAGTGTAATGCACCACAGCCTTCGGGATATAGGCATGCTAACACTGTAGCAGTTAACTTCAATTTCCATAGTCAACTCTATTCACACACAATATTATATTGACACCTTAACTTCCGATTCAATTTATGTACAGCTAATGATCGTCGTCACACCATATCTAATGTCTACAGGAACTCGGCGTCCGTTGGCGCCCTTCGACCTTGTCCAGGACACCATGACAGCGATTTGTGCGTGATTTAATAGCAGCACACCGTGAGAACATTGTGACAGGTAATTCATCTGAAATAATTTGTCATTGACTAATTATAATATACTACTACGTCTCTCATGGCTATTATAGTATGACACCTCAGCCCCCCCCCCCCTCCCTCCCACTGGCGAGGAAAGTGGCGGAAATCTGCGCTTGATGATAAAAACCATAGCAATAGCTTAAATATAATAGCTAAATATAATAGCGAAAATAAAAACACTGAAAATAGCTGGGCGTGTATAGATGAAACTTATCTATTTTAAAATAGCAATAATTTATAAAATTTTTAGGTCAGGTAGAAGTGAAACCCGGAAAAAAAAGTTAAGAAATTTCTCCGAGATTTTCTGAAAATAGCGAATAATTTGTTTTTGAGACTGAGTTTTTGTATTTGTCCCAGGGACGGCTGAGTGGCTACTACTACTTTTTAATAATAACTAGTTGCTTGGTCAGTGTACTCAATACTAGTAAGTTTTTTTTTTTAATATATTCTACATACCTGTCTATCCCCAAAATGATGTACAGTTTTTGATTGATTACAATCACATTACGCCAGTCATTATGTCGGTACCACGTTAAAGGCTAGCCTATTTTCCTTGCCATGGTCTCCAGCCGGAGTGGGACGAACGCGGCCGTGTCCTGGACCCAAGATCATTGACCTCCATGGTCGATGCGACCATCCAAGGTCGCATGCTGATTCACCCACTGACGCGGGACAAAACCCTACTCCAACGACCCGGGATTCTCATCCCGACCAAACCTTCTCCGTGCGAACAAGTGACGCCCGGCAACTGACATGAGAGCAGCGCGGAGGTGGCTTTGGGCCGCGGAATTAAAAAAAAAGTCTATTTTCCTTTTAGGATACTGTTCGCTGTGGGTATGTTTGCCGGAGCCTCGTACGTCCATCCGTCCTTCTACTGTCCCTATTGACAATACCTACTAGTTGTACTTACCTACGACACTAATAATTTTATTAGTAATTATTGTTTTAAGACCAAAGATAGTATTTATCTTATGAAGTCAGACAAACATAAAACTGCTACATTGCTAGCAAATAATATTAATTTTGGACGAGTCTACATTGTAAACAAAGTAATATACCTACAGATTTGTTAGGTACTTGTAGAAATAATTTAGTATGTATAACTAATGATTTAAACTGAATATCCAGACAACAGGAATACTAGAGCTAAAGATGGCTCATCAAGATATAGAAGGTCTTTCTGGCAAGGAATTAGTAGTGGAGTTTATAGAGTAGGCATTTATAAAAGGAGACGAACGATGTTTGATCTATATACACAAAAACGATACAGATTTGATAATAGTTTCACTGAATATGTTAGGAATTATTAAAAAAGTATGTAGACAGGCTAAATCCATTCACATCAAAAGGAAAATAATTGAGGCTCTTAACAAAATAAAAGAAACATGGAAAGTTATAAACAAAGAGTCAGGTAAATGTAAATGAGGGATACTGTTAATAAAATTAAATTCGAAAACAAGAATATAACCTCTCCGAAAGATATTATTGTTAATGCATTTGAAGATTATTTTACAAACATTCCATTCAAAGTCACTTCTTCTGTTAATTCATGTGCCCACAGCGCGGTGGCCCTTCTTGAAAGTAATATTGGTTCTTCATCCAAATTTAACTTCAAACATACCGACCCCAGTGACATCTTGAAAGCATTTAAAAATCTCAAAATTAAAAAGTCGGCAGATCACTGGGAGATATCAGTTAGCTTAATCAGTAATGTAATTGATATCATTGCACCTGAATTGGCACTAATTTTTAATGAATGTGTAGATGAAGGCATATTCCCTAACCCAATGAAAAATAGTAGACTAATACCATTATTTTGGAGGGATCTAAGTCGGAACTTGGCAACTACCGCCCCATTTCTATTTTGCCAGCTCTGAGTAAGGTGTTTGCAATGTAATGCAAGTATACTTCACGACCAACAATCTTTTCCACAGCCAACAATTTGGCTTTACTCGCGGAAAATCTACCACCGATGCGGGAGTAACCCTTGTTACGAGTAGCTTGATTTACGACGCATGGGAGGAACCGCAGGATGCCATTGGGGTATTCTGCGATCTGTCTAATTGCGATCTGTCCCATTTGATTGTGTTCACCATCAGACACATTTGCTAAAGTTACGTCGGTATGGTTTTGACAAAAAATCCTTAGAACTATTAGGATCTTATCTGACAGATAGGCTGCAGACTGTTCATGTGAACCACGTTAAGTCAAACGGAACTAACGTCAAAATAGGCGTACCTCAGAGATCAAGTTTAGGACTTTTTCTCTTCTTGGTTTATGTTAATGACTTGCCTTGCATGATCGAGGCACAAGCTGGCATAGTAATGTTCGCGGATGATACATTTTTTTTTTTTTTTTTTTATATTTAGGTCGACAAATTGACGCCACCCGCCTGATGGTAAGCTGAGGCGACGTCTGGCAATTGAGGGCGACTCTCACAGTACACAGGAATACTATAGAGAGTGGCCCTCAACTTGACGACCCAGTAATGTGCCTCTTCACGCTTCGCTTAAAGAGCCCAGGGTTATATGTTGGAGGAAACACGTGCGCAGGCAGGGCGTTCCAAGCCACCATCGTTCGGCAGAGAAACGATCGTTTAAAACGCTCGGTTCTCGCGAAGACGGTTTCCACGGTATGAGGGTGACATCTCTGGCCGGCACGCGTTGTTCGGGATCGGAAGGGAGAGGGTGGGATCAGGTTGAAGAGCTCTTCAGAACACTCACCGTGGTAAATACGGTAGAACGCGGCCAAGGAAGCAATTGTTCGGCGCTGGGCTAGCGGCTCAAGGCTTCCCGTTACCTCCGGACAGTCTATAATGCGAACAGCGCGTCGCTGCATAGCGTCGAGTGCGTCCAGCAAATACTTCGCGGAGCCGTCCCAGAGGTGAGAGCCGTCCCAGAGGTGCGGTGTAAAGAATCGCTTCACCTTGTTCAGTATTCCTAGTTTCCGCGAAGCTAGACCAATACATCTCTCAATGTATTTTGTGTTATTGAGCTCTCGACGAACGTCTATGCCAAGGATGTCTAGATTGTCCTTCATTGGTAATATTGCATTCTGAAAAGTGGGTAGGGGAAGGAAAGGGGATTTTTTCGCTATAAATGCACACGTCTGTGTTTTGTGGGCATTGAACTCGACCAAGTTCTCGGCACCCCATTGGGAGATACTGTCGAGGTTTCGGTCGAGATCACCCACGAGATGTCGTCTCTCCTCCTCTATCACAGATCGCCCCGCCGTCGGACGAACCGAGTAACTCCCGTGCAATGTACTGTCATCTGCATAGCAATGAATGTTCCCGAGGGAAAGCATATCATTGATATGCAGAAGAAAGAGAGTTGGTGACAGTACGGACCCCTGCGGTACCCCGGCATTCACTTGCAAGAAGCGAGAAGCCTGGCCATCGCAGAGGACCCGCACTCGGCGCTTGTTTAAAAAACTGGCAATCCAGCTGCACAGTTGAGGAGGTAGACCATATGCCGGAAGCTTGGAAAGGAGCGAAGCATGCCAGACCCTATCGAAAGCTTTGGCGATGTCCAGGCTAATAGCCAAGGACTCGCGGAACTTTTCCATAGCCCCACCCCATACATGCGTGACGAATGCCAGGAGGTCACCCGTTGATCGTTTTGGCCTAAAGCCATATTGCCGATCATTGATTAGCGAGTGATCCTCCAGGTATCGCATGAGCTGCTTATTAATAAGAAGCTCGAGCACCTTGCAAATGACTGAGGTGACAGCTATGGGTCGATAGTTGCCTGGATCGGATCGATCCCCTTTCTTGGGGATCGGTTGTACGTTCGCCTCCTTCCAGGCCTCCGGCACGAGGCCTGTAGAGTATGACAGGCGGTACAGACGCGTTAATACTGGAGACAACTCAGCAGCACATTTTCGTAGCACCACCGGCGGAATGCCGTCAGGGCCACTGGCTTTCCGCGTGTCGAGTGACCGCAGCACTGCCCGTACATCACATTGCCTGATAACAATATCAGGCATAGTGTGGCCACAGTTGGCGATGGCGGGGGGCTGCAGGCCACGGTCATCGACCCGGGAATTAGCCGCAAAGAGGTCTGCGAGCATGTCCGCCTTCTCTTGGGCTTTGTGAGCCAGTGATCCATCAGGAAAACGCAGTGGTGGCAGCGAGGGTTGACAAAAATTTGACTGTACGGCTTTGGCCAGTTGCCAGTATCCACGGCTGCCCGTGGGATGGGATGTGAGCTCCTGACCAAGCCGCGCGACGCGCTGGGCATCCGCTCTCTTGAAGGCCCTCTTGCTGAACCTAGTGGCCCGATTGTACGCTGCTTTGAGGCGGTTCACGTTCGGGTCACGTGCCGCCCGAGCCCTGACCCAGGCGCGATATGCCGACTGTTTTTTCTGGACAGCCTCGGCACATTCACGCCCGAACCAGGGGCGAGCTTTGCGGATGCTGGCGACATCAGTGAAAGGGATATAATATTCTATCCCTAGACTGATCTCGCCAGCAATGGCAGCAGCGCTATCCGAAGGCGCCTTCCCTACAAAGCAGCGCTGGCTCCACGGGACGGACGCAAAGTAATCGCGGAGACCGTCCCAGTCTGCCGACGAGTAGTGCCATAGTCGTCGAATCATTTGTTCAGCACGAGCAGGCGGTGGCACTTGGAAGCTGGCGTGCACCACACAGTGGTCGGAAGTGCCCAGTGGGGCGCGTACCGACACGCTGTACTCAGCTGGGCGACTCGTCAGCAGTAGATCCAGCAAGGCGGGCGTGTGGTCTGACCTGTCAGGTATCCGGGTGATCCCCCGTACCATCTGGGTCAGCCCGTGGGAGAGAGCGAATGCATGGGCGGTTCGTCCCGCATGATCGGTCCTAAGGGACCCCAGCCACTCAACGTGATGACCGTTAAAGTCCCCCAAGAAAACCAGGTCAGCGTTCGGGAACCGCACCTGCGCATCGTCAGCCATCTCGCTGAGGTATTCGAAAAGCCTTGTTGTCCCAGTGTCCCCTGTGTGGGAGCGGTAGACGCACACGTAGATCTGGCTCATGGAGCCATGATCCACGTGCAGCCAAAGGACGGAGTAGGAGGGGTTCTCCAGACAGCGCAACCGGCGGCAGCAAACATCCGCCCTAACGAACACGCACACCCCGGCTTTAGTGTGGAATTGTTCCTCAATGATATAGCCCGGGTAACAGAGGTACGACGTGTCGTCAGGGCGGCGTATCTGTGTCTCCGTTAGGAACATCACAGAAGGCCGTGCCGACTCCAGGTGATGGTGGACGGTATCGAGGTTTGCATGGAGTCCGCGGATATTCGCGAACTCCACCTCAAACGAAGTCAACTTTGTGGGGTTTCTAGGGGCCGCTGTGTACCGTCTATTATCTTGTTGCACTGTCATTGTGAAATATAGGAAAGCGTGAAGACAGGGCGATATTTGGTGCGGCAGTAAGTGACAAAGTGCAGAGGCTAGCTTCGTCTAGAACCGTGTGGTTAGGTCGGAGCCGACCCGCCGGACGGAAGGGCTCCCAAACCCCCCTGATGCAAGGCCGCCGCTACCCCACACCGGTTACCACCCGGAGCGGCGACCCCACAACAGGATTATGCGCAACATGTGGGGCAGCCTACTGGGTTGGTTGCGGGCGGCCGCGGCAACGCCGTTGCTAAGGGTCTCCCTGGCCGGCGAATCGACCCACACCACCCACACTAGACTCCGCTTCGCCCCCACTGGACCCCTGCCTGCCGCACCATACACCGCCCCGGGCCCGGCAGTGCAGCTGCTGAACCCCTAACGCAACCCAGCCTGGGCTGGGTTACTTGGGGGGCTTTAGCACAGCTGCACGGTGGTACCCCCCCGGACCAACACTGTTGTACCACCTGGTATCCACGTAGGGGCCAAAGCCACCACATGGGTACCGTAATATACGAACCTCGTCCGTTAATCAGCAGGTGCGCCACTAGCAGGTGAGGTCGCTGGGGCCCGATATATGTAAGAAGGGCCCCTTTGCACCCAAACATCACTTATATTCAAAGTAAATCGGCATAGTACAGATGCGAATAATGTTAATAATATTTTAAATGAAATTTCAAATTGGTTTTCTACAAACAACCTATTATTGAATGCCGAAAAGACCAAATGCGTTAAATTTACAATTCCCAATGTCAGACAAGCAAACGTCCATGTCGTACTGGGTAGCCAAAGGTTAGAATTTGTAAATAACACTACCTTTTTAGGAATAACAATAGATTCTAAATTACATTGGGGTGACCATATCACCATTTTAGCTAATAAGCTTAGCTCTGCTGCATATGCTGTGAGACGGATTAGGCAGTTGACAGATGTAGCTACTGCTAGGCTAGTTTACTTTGGTTACTTCCATAGCGTGATGTCCTATGGTATACTACTTTGAGGAAATGCACCAGATATAGAAACAATTTTTATATTACAAAAGAGGGCAGTCCATGCCATTTATCGTTTAGGTAAGAGAGATTCTCTTAGGGAGCGATTTAAAGATATTAATGTTGTAACTGTAGCTTCCCAATATATATTTGATAACATACTGTACGTCAGGAAAAATATATCTAGCTATACTAAAGTAAGTAACGTTACAGACAGAAATCTACGTAATAAAAATAAACTACTCCCTCCGTGATATCGGCTTAGCAAGGTTAGTCATTCTTTCAAGGGGGAAGGTGTACGCTTTTATAATAAATTGCCTGATTCGGTCCTTCGTATGCCGTGACATGCGTAGACAATAAATTTAAAACCTTTGTAAAGAACACTTTATGTCAAAAAGCATATTATAAGACAGTTGATTACCTTAATGATAAAAGTGTCTGGCTTGAGCATGGTGCAGGCGTCTTCTAATATGCCGTAATTGTAGTATATTTTAAACTTAGGTAACTTTAAAAAAAAAAAATTTTTTGTTGCATTATACACGCTATTTGATTTTGACACGAGACCAATGTACATTCGTCCACATTTAGTCTTAAGAAAATGTGTAAATGAGAAAACATTGAATAAGAGTGACTGAGAGTTTTATTGCCAGGTTCTTTCACTCGGTTCTACTTATTGCTTTGTGAATCTAGCAGTACATGTAAATATAGAAGCAATGTCATTTTTTTATTTTAAGTACTATAAAATAACGTTTATTATCTTTGAAATTTTTAGAAAATTATTTAGATTCGTCATAAGTTGGTGTGACTCTACCGAGGGTTCCAAAATGCAACGAGACTGAGAAGAGCCCTCAAGAAACTCAGTTCGGCTTTTTTCCAAAATATTTCATCTTAAATCTAATACATACAGAGTTATTTAGAAAGGAGCAATTCGTGTTACAACCAGGCAGCCTTGTCATCTAAGAATATACTATAATAAGTAGTAGTATAATATATACTATAATAAACTTTATGGCACAATTTACGTTTTATTAGTTTTTTAAATTTATTAACAGATAAACTTGCTATTTCGGTTGTCAATGTATTATACATTCGAATAAAGTTCCCCGCAAAAGAATTACTCACTTTATGAAGCCTAAATTTAGGAACAGCCAGTTTATCCTTATTTCTTAAGTTTAGATTATGATTATCACTATTTTTCACAAATTTGCTTTTGTTCTTGTGGGTATACAATAAAATTTCACAAATATACTTGTACATTGCATATAAATGTACTTACTGATGTTTGTAAGAGCCATTTAGTGACCTATAAAAATAAATAAATAAATCATTTCATTTCATTTCATTTCATTACCTGGTCTTGAATACCTACTACAATTCACAAAGTTTAAAGTTAAGAAATTTACTTAAGAACTTCTGCACGTTGTTAATGAAATAAGGCACAAAGTCCACTAACCGAAACTCAAAATTAAAAAAGCTGAGATTTAATTAACAATAAAAGAAAATTGGGAAACACTTTCGCTGCGGTACAGATTCAAAATAAATTTAACCTCTCGCAACCAGAACTTATTCTAATTAGTTGGTACGAAGTTCCAATTAGTACGATTCGGTATCGGATGCGCCCGCGCCGCACGCCTTGCGCACGGTGGTTAACATAAACTGCACAGATAAAAATTTAAAACTTTTAATGAAGACCCAGATTGCTTTATTTACTTCGAGATTAATAAACTTTCGGAGTCCATATGTACAGTATCTCAAGTCGTTTTGTTTAAATGTATGTCACAATGATAGCATCTAAAGAGTTTGGCAGCCCTGTGAATTGCTTACAGTAGCAAACACGTCTTTTCTGTATGTTACTCGTACATTTTAGTATACAGGTGAATTTTTGAAAAGGGCTTGGATGGCCAAATCCGAAACTATGAGGAATAGCGAAAAATGCTCAAAGGAGTCTCGAGCCCGATTTTGATGAATCTTAAAACCGCATCATTAGATTTTTGGAAAACCAATAATCCTAGCTAGGAATCGAACCGTTGATTTTGAAAAAAAACCACATTCTGTATTATTACACCATACGATAGTGTCGCTGTTAAGGATCAAATTCTGCGAAGTAATGATATACGGCAAATTTAAGGAAAATTTGGAAATTTTAATAAAAATCATATTTTATGTACCTAAATTTTGTATTATAATTTGTTTCGTTCGAAATCCCATAAAAGGTCCGTAACTATTCCGTGTTTTATATTATGTTCTGAATGATTCTGGCAGGCTGGTAAAATTTTAAAGTAGAACATAATCTTGCTTTTAATTTCGTTCTAATTTCAATTTTTTTTTCTTAAAGTGTATAAGAAAAAAAATTGAAATTAGAACGATAAGCATATTGGTTTTTCAAAAATCTAATGATGAGGTTTTAAGTTTCATCAAAATTGGGCTCGTGATTCCTTTGAGCATTTTTCGCTATTCCTTATAGTTTCGGATTTGGCCATCCAAACCCTTTTCAAAAGTTTTTTATAATAATATACAGGTATATTATTATAAAAAACTAAAGATAGACTATAATAAACTTTCTTGTACACTGATACTAATAAACACGAGAAAACATCGTATGAAAAGTACAATTGGCGGCTTTAGTACTAAAAAAACACGTCTTAAATTGATACAAAAACCGACTTCAAATTACCTATGGGAATGGGACCAAATTGAAATGGGACCATGGAAAGTAGTAGCTTTTGATTACAAAATAAATCGAAAGAAGAAAAGATATGAGATAACAAACATAACAGTCGAATTGATACCTCCTCTTTTTTTGAAATCACTTAAAAATAGACCTATTATAGGCAACCTTTGAATGAACATAAATACTCAAACACCAATGTGTTTGAATAGTAAGTGAGGCAATATTAAAAACAATCCGGACTGACCGGAGATTAGGTTCATTCTAATCTAGCTGGTGCCCATAGCTTCTCCGGCATGTAATAGTCTAGATGACGACGATTTATTTCCTGGCATTCGATTGTTAAAAAACAAAACCTATTAATCTATATTATGTATGCTTAATCTACTGTGAAAATTGCACTGTTTAGATTCAGTAATATTCACATTAAGAAGTAATAAAATACCTACCCTTTTGTGTTTTATAAAATCTTTAACACTCGAGTATTTTTTAAATTTTATTAAAGGAACAGACACAATATAACTACAGACTGTTTTGTTACCTATAGTATAGATAAACACAATGTTTTATATTTAGTAATTTTTTAAATTATGTGCAAAGTCATTACACCTAATTATGTCAATTTCTTTGTTCTTTTTATCCACATTAAAATAAAATTGCCTGTCGCGACACGTCGCAGATCGCCTTGAGAGAGGTGAGCAATAATAAACCTAATGATACCTTTAGAGAAAAGGTGTTAAAACGTTTATTGGAATACATCTAAAACATTATTAATAGCTTTTTAACAAGCCGACGCCTCATTTTAGGTGTGAACCTAAAGGTTTTTTTGTTTTACAAAAAATCTCAAATCAAATTCCTTAGGCAGATCGTTATTCAATTATTACTATATTCTCTGCTGCTTAATGTTGATAGGTTTTAATATGAGGTTGATCGCAATTTATTATGTCCTCGTTAAAATAAAAACAAGGATCGCATAAATTTAAATTGATGGTTTTATGTAGTATGTAATATTTAGTTATATTTTTAAAAGTAAATATTTAATAAAAACTCTACCACAATTGGTCGATAAATATGTTCAAACCGCAGGTTGACTGATTGTAACATGTCAGTCAAGACTGACATGTTACAATCAAGAGCGTTCGGTAATCGAAGTGGCAAAATTTAATAACCCCCTAATCGACAATTCCTGCGACCGGTATAAAAATTCGCCGGTCGTACAGAAACCGTTGGTCCCCGCCCCTTACATTTTGTGCAATGTCGATAATTCCAGACTATTGCTCCGGACAAACGTAGTCACCGGTGAGTTGTGGGGGCATCGATTTATTATTGAAATCAGCCTGTCGCACGCGCTGCCTTCCTGTTTTCAAAATTGGCTATAAAATTGGGAGCCGCTCGTGCCGTACATGTTGTGGTTAATGATACCAAAAAATCTTATAAGAATTTGCTTTCAATTATAAATTGACATTATAGAGTAATTTATATTTTTTAAATTTTAATTCTAGATTAACAAGTAACTAACTTCGTTGAAGATTTATTAATAACCTTTTCATTTTGTTTTATCATTATGCGAAAATATGGAATGTGGTTTTCCAAAAATAAAAGTTTGGGGTAACAGTGTACTACTTAATCCATCAGCTGGTGAGTGGTAACAAGGGACTTTTGACCTCTAGAACCTTATATTTTGGTTTTCAGACACTTTCACATGAAATCTTAGATCCGTATGCCAAAATGATTAAACGGCAGTAATATTCAAATTATTTTGTGTAACTGTTTTATTTGACTGCCTCGGTGGCTCAGTGGTATGAGTATGCGACTGCCGCCCCTGAGGTCCCAGGTTCGATTCCGGGTCGATTCGAATTATTTGTGTGATCCACAAATGTTTGTTTCGGAGTTTGGGTATTTTCTATGTATAATATGTATGTATTTAGAAATATATAAGTATGTTTATCAGTCGTCTAGATCCCATAACACAAGCTTATATTAGCTTAATTTGGGCTAGATGACGTTGTGTGAGAATGTCCAAAAAAAAATATTTATATTATATTATTTATATTTCTCAAAAAAACATGAATTTATAGCTTGTCTGTATTTGGAACGAAAAAGTTTATACCGTGAATACTAACTTAACCACTAGGGCGACTGGAATTAATCCTTAGGGAAGTGAAACCTAAGGTACTTAGTCATAGTATTACCAAATCTTTTCTATTTAGACTGTAATACAACAATAGAAGAAGTAAACGTTTTAGCCTAAAAGGTTTGGTAAAAGCGCACGTGCCGGTCAGTGAGCACACGCAGATGTACCGCGACACCTGCCTTCACTGCTGTTCATCTCTATCATACTCACTCCTTATTTATATTCCGATCTCGCTTTATTCTTGCATTTTTAAATCGAATAAAGCTATGTAAGTCATCATTCACAGAGCCTTTTCCCAACTCAGTTGGAGTCGGCTTTCCAGTCCAACTGCGATTCGGCAGAACGCTAATATTTTCCATGAAGCAACTGCCATCTGACCTCCACAACCCATGGGCGATATTGAATTTCTATTAGATCGGCCAGATTTTTGATTTAGGGCTCCAACTACCCTTAACAACTGCCATAGATGTTCGTATGACATCCGGGACTAACGCGCGACGCCTTAATGTGCTTTCCGAGGCACGGAGGGGTCTCAATGTCTTAAGAAATGGTCACCCATCCTAAGACCGGCCCGACTTGATGTTGCTTAACACTTGCAATGAGTTAACATTGTCGGTTACCACTCGACCCCGAGACCCCCCCCCCCCCCTGTAATAGAGCAATGTAAGTGTGATACAAATATCAGAACCACTGCGTTTTAAATTGTGACCTGTTTCGTAATGATATTCTCTATAATAGTTATGTGTACTCATTAGTATTCTCTGCGCGAGTGATCCCACCGGAGAGTCTATGACCATATTTAATACTACGGTCGCGAACGTGTTTCGGAACTTGTTTTAGTACTTAACCACATATTTCAGTATATAGGTACATGGGTTAGTCGTATAAGCGTTTGTCGGGGACTCATATAACCGCAGGACACATTTATTTATTAAAAAAAGATTAAACTGGTAGGTAACAGACCGCAGTCACCGCAGTGTACTTCAATTAAAATGTTACTGTAGGTGTACAAAATTGTAATATTATGACTGGTAAATATTCGATTACAATGTGTTACAATCTTAAACAGTGAAGTGTTAATGCATACGTAATTTAATGTTAATAAAATTATAAAAGAAAAAAAAATAGTAAATTAAAGATAATTACATTCACTAAAACTCTGAAACTAGATATTATGTGTTTCCTTCGTATCATACCTTCATTCATTACTCCCATAATAAACCCTTAACTCTTAATTACATCACTAAACCCAACTTTGCCAAAAAACCTCATTCAGCACCGAATCAAATGTTAATAAAACAGCCGAAGACGTTGATTTGATCCTGATTAATGATTTTATATTGACAAAAGCACAGCACGATGGACCTCTTGCTGGGAAAATTAGACACAGCGAAGCTTCCAAATGGAGGCCAGTGAAGTTATTGTGTCCTTCTTAGCGATCTCGCACGTAATGTGTATTTGATTTCTTTTTTTTTTAAACCGCTAATCTGACACGTCTGACAACTGTCACAATACAATTAACTAATTTGTACACACATACTTATTAGCAACGTTTAGTAATTCAAAATAGTGGCTTTATAGAAATCCCGTGATTTATTTTAAACAAGAACTTTGAAAGTACTCGTTGGTATCCACGGCTTCGCTCGCGTCCTCTTGGAGGAACATAATTTGCAGGATGAACAGCCTTATTGGTTATCTATCACACGGTTCAAAATGGAGGGGAGGAGCAGTTAATTGAAAGCGAAGTACCTTCTTCTTTAATTCAATTATACGTATCTTGCATAGGTGTATAGATATACCAAATACCAGGCCTATGTCACTCGCCTAACAACCGCAAAAAATACGTGACGTCAGCGACAAGTTGTAAATCAGTAAGGGTTGTAAAATAAAATATAATATAAAAAATATAAAATAAAATAAAATAACGTTTATTATCTTTGAAATTTTCAGAAAATTATTTAGATTCGTCAGAAGTTGGTGTGACTCTACCGACGGTTCCAAAATGCAACGAGACTGAGAAGAGCCCTCAAGAAACTCAGCTCGGCTTTTTTCAAAATATTTCATCTTAAATCTAATACAGAGTTATTTAGAAAGGAGCAATTCGTTACGTTGTTACAACCAGGCCGCCTTGTCATCTAAGAAATCATTAATACTATAATAAGCTTTATGGCACAATTTACTTTTTATTAGTTTTTTAAATTTATTGACAGATAAATTTGCTATTTCGGTTGGCAATGTATTGTACATTCGAATAAAGTTCCCCGCAAAAGAATTACTCACTTTATGAAGCCTAAATTTAGGAACAGCCAGTTTATCCTTATTTCTTAAGTTTAGATTATGATTATCACTATTTTTCACAAATTTACTTTTGTTCTTGTGGGTATACAATAAAATTTCATAAATATACTGTGAATACACTGTAAGGATGTTAATATGCTTAAACTTATCTCTTAATGACTCCCGAGACCCCATTCCATAGATAGTCCGGATAGCCCTCTTCTGCAACACAAAGATGCATTCAATATCGGCAGCGTTACCCCACAGTAGTATGCCATATGTCATGATACTGTGGAAGTAGCTGAAGTAGACAAGACGCGCCGTTTTAATGTCTGTAAGTTGTCGGATCTTTTTGACAGCATAGGCTGCTGAACTAAGCCAGGCCTGGCTGGTCTCTTGTTTGTGACACGGCATTGACCAAAGAGTTGATATTGAGGTATTAACGTCATAATTATTGGTCAAATTATGCTGGTATATAATATATTGTACTTTACTGACAACCCTAACGTTCGAATAATGTTCTCTGTAAACAAACGAATGTGCTTTAATTAACGTCGGAGTGCAAGTTCTGTATGTAAGTACTATTCCCTATTCTGTGCTAATACAGATAAACACAGAATATACCTTTCGTGAGGTTTGTTCACAAAACACTTACTAATAAAGTAACGAGACTGCATACTGTTGGGTTTCCAATTACTGAACTTCCGAGTTCTCCTCCTACAACCACCATTTTTATTGTATTACAATCAACCTTTATAGCGTAAAAATTTCTTAATTAAACAACAAATACGGACCTATTCTTTGTGGTTAACGCCTTTTTTGTAAAAGGATATTGCCGCTCATCAATTTAATAACTTATTTTTGATGTGTAATAATCTGTTTTTTGTTCTTTGTATCGTATTTTTTTACTGCTAGTGGTAAAAATTATGGGAGGCTAGACAATAGCTCTATTTTCACTTAATGGTTGTATTTGTACATAGGTTTTTTTTTTTAAATGGTATGAATATTGTCGGACTATTAAATACTGCAGAAAAAAAAATTAATATAAATAAGTTTGCTTTAAAATTATATTATAATAATAAATCCAGAAACGATAGTCCAGATCGATCCAAGGTACCACAATAACTATCGAAATTTGCATTCAAATTTTAAATGGTGATGGATATTTTTAGTAGCGCGATTCAGGATATCGCTTCAGAGGGCGCCATCTATTCGAATTTATACTATAGTAAGTTAGTTTGTTTCTTTATTTGTTTTCGCATCACGTAAAAAGGACCGATTTTAATAGGATGTCATAGTTTCAAATCAAACAACTCTCGTAGCAAAATTTAGGATACTTTGGAGATCGGTAATGAGAAAACTATTCCACTCCGGTCCATTCAGTTCTAACCTGTGGACGTCCCCTAGTGCCTTTTATAATACAATATTATTCGTGATTTTTTATTATTCAAAGTTTTCATAAAACTTCCTATTTCTAACTTCCCAGAGTATAAAACTGTCGCGATCTTGTATCCTGTCTAGCTTAATGACTGTGAAGGCTCTTTAATTGATAATCGTTAAAATGTTACATTTACGGCTAGTGCCCATAAAGTTTACATACAGATCTGCGTCTACCTGAAGACCACCAAGTATCTTAAAGGAGAATTCGCTGAGACGTCACAATTTAATTAAGGGTGGTCTACTAATTAATGCTTCCTCTAACACGACAAAGAAACTCTTGACGTTCACGAATCATTGAGCAACGATTTGTTAGAGTTATGTTGACAAATGTTTCAAGATTAAGATTTTATTCATTTGTTCTTTAATTTTTTTAAATTTTTTTTTTAATCATTTACAGATATTACCTGAATAACCAAAAAAGATTATAGATAAATCTTTTAAATATTTACGTTCTCATTAAAATAATTTAGTATAATACCAACAACACAATACATTTATTGTATTTCACGTCGGGACTTGATATAAATGACTGAAGTATTATCTGTAAGGAGATCTCTCTGCCACCGGGCAAGTGATGTCTTAATAATGACATGAGGTTAAATATCGTGAGACACATCTCGGGAACAAAACCGAACATCACGACAAAGGAGCAATGTCCCGAGTATTTTGTCACTGTTTAACTGATCCAATCAGAGCTACGGGAGTTGTGTCTATAAAAAATGATACTGACATCCGAAAGAGTTGATACTCTGATAGTCTAATACAAATTTAGGTCTGATATTATTTTTATACGAACTTATGAACGCGGCTTTGCACGTTTGGAATAGCTTTCCCATAGCAACTTATTGTTGGAATAAAAAATAGTACCTTTACTCTGGATTCTCCTTGATCTCAACATAAACCTTATGAAAATTTCAGGCTGTTTTTCTCGTGTGAAAAAACAAAAAAAAAACACAATAATGAAAAGCTCTTGCGTTCCCTATCGTGATACTGTTTAATATTATTAATTTGATATGTCAAAGAGCTATTAGTGTATAAGGTGGGTCGATATGATGCCACACGCAACATCTAGTTTGTAGACAGAAATAAAAGTATTTCCAATTGAAACATATAATTTTCGTGATTTCGAATAAGACATCAAACCAATTGTTTTGATGAAAAGGGGTTGGTTTTTGTATGAAACAAGTTTGTTATTATTTTTAATTGAGGATCCTATTGCTATGTTACATCTGTCTGATTTGATACTTGATAAACTTGATTAAAAAAGGGAATTAGTAAGATACTCAAATGTCTATCTGTTTAATTAGATCTTTTAACAGTCAGTGATGGTCTAAAATAGAGTGCTGTATTGTTTTCACTATGAAATAACTTCTTCGATACCCAAAGAACATCTATTTTTATTGACCAGAGAATCTACAGTTTATCATTCAAATTGCATGAAATATTTTAAAAAAGTTGATGAAATATAATCGCGTAAATAACACATCGAATGAATTAAACATAAAAGGAGTTTGTATGAAATACTATCGATTTACATAAACAAAAGCGCCGCTCTGCGTCGCCGGTGTCATATTCATTATTGATATTTTTATGTCCGCCACCCAAAGAGCAAAAGCATTGAATAAAATATCAATTAGAGCACGATTTGGTGGTAAAAAACCCTTTATTTCTCAATTTCACTAAGTGAATACGTAGCTGGAGTATTGGTTGTATGTCATTTGCAGTTTTTGTATTTGCATGTCGTCGGTTTGGGCGGTAAGGTAATGAGGAAAGAGAAGCATTTATTACGAAGGATTGTTAAGGCATAGTTCCAAGGTGGAGTTAAAATTGCCAAAATACTTGTAATGATTGCTAAAAATGTCAATTTAAACATTATGTTTATTTAAATTTAGGAAAATTTTGGTTTGTTTTTGTGATTTTTTTGCAGTGTAACTTCTCCTTAAGGGTTTCAAGTGCAAAACTCTTTGTTTTAAGGCAGGCGACAATGTCGATGGTTCTGTGTAAACAACGGACTGCGGTAACACGTATTTTTTGTGCTTTGATTTATTGTTTCACGTTTCAAAAGTGGGTTTTTGCGTTGAGCCACACACATACAACCTCCGCGGTTGATAATATGCATTTTTTTTTGCTTTAGATCAAGTAAACTATGTATGTAAATGTATGCAAAGCTTTCTAGGATTTCATGTAAATTCTCAAGTTTATAATGTGTATTTTGTACTTATCGAGTTCTGTTATATTATTTTTATGACTATATTTTTATTTTAAAATCCCGAAAGTTGACAAAAAGTAAAGAAACCGACTCTTTATCTAACCCCAGTCTAAGACTATCATAAATCAAATCAAAATCAAAATGTTTGATAGTTTGTATGTGATAAAGTGATGAGTGAATAAACAAGCAAAAATAATAAAAAATGGTGGGTATTGGACACTGAATCACTTAATTACTCCCGAGATAGTATTATTTAGTGATCTTTAATGTATCTGCTATTTCCTTTTTACGATTTTATATTGTGTACAGACAAGTAAAGTAGGTATTATTTTATGAAATAATCTCAATGACAGCACTTTTATCAGATATTCAACCGCAAATATAAAAATAAAATTAACATGAACATCGCCTCTTCTGCTACCGTACAGTAAATACTCATCGATATAATCACCCATCTTTATTGTATAACCTGTTTTTAAATGTAAAATCTAAATAAATATGTAAAAAAAATGTATAATGGACTCACCAAACTATTTTTAGTTTTCTAGGGTTCCGTACCCAAAGGGGAACCCTAAAACGGGAACCCTATTAGGTACTGAGACTTCGCTGTCCGTCCAAGCGTCCGTCTGTCTTGCGCTGTATCTCATGAACCGTGATAGTTAGAAAGTTGAAACTTTCACAGTTTATGTATTTCTGTTGCCTCTATAACAACAAATACACAGAAGAACAGAAAATAATGAATATTTAAGGAGGCTCCCATACAACAAACGTGATTTTTTTGCCGTTTTGGTACGGAACCCTTTGTCTGAGTCCGACTCGCACTGGGCCGGTTTTTAGAGGTAAACTCGGTGCGTGCACGCGCCTGCGCAAGACTTTATTATTGAGCAGTAAACGTCAAACATTAAAAATGTCGCTCACATAAAATTATTAAAAGATATTATAGTAATATCAGCTTTCAGGAACCTTCCTTCTAATTGGCACCTTGTTTAAATTCCTACTGGTTATTATTTTGGAATTTGATTTACATACAGTACAATCATCCCACTATCCCTGAGGGGGTACTTTTACCTTTAGTTTTGGTTGTCCGATATAATGTGACCCGTGCACGTTACCAGACATTATTATGCATTAAATCACGCCAGTTCACTCAAAGGAGTAGCAGAGGCATAGTATATATACAACTACAATGATTTATTTATTTCACCCATTGGCCTTGTCAACATCTCAAGAGCCCAAGTCAATAGTCATTAGTCAATAGTCAGTCAAAGCAATAGTCATACTCTTTTGCACACGGTGCCCCTGCTAGCAGATGGACAACGACAAAGTGCACGGAAGAAGCAACAGGCTCGCTCCTTATTACGTAGGACTAACAATAACTAGCGAAATTTGGGAGAAATGTATTATTATTATTTCCAACGGGGACGCCGGCAACCGGACGGACGATCCTCCCGCGACGTTTGCGGGCCACTTCGTCCATTTCCCCAATTCTTCACTTGGGGAGAGTGTGGTTGATCCTGGGTTGATCCAGATCATGGCCCCCCGTCGAACCTTCCCGTGTGCTTTATAAATCTTAACATCTGTTCCACCTTCAGATTGCTTATGTCTTCTTCATTCAGTCCGTCCGATCCCAGGATTTCCCATCAGAAATGTAACATGTAATATTTCTGATGGGAAATCCTGTAACATGTGGGAGAAATGTAACAAATGCCTCTGTCTACATCTTCTGGGAGGGACGAGGATGTGATTTTGTGTGTGTTTGTGTGTGTGATTTCGCCCAGATATTTCTTTTTGTCCCGTGTAATAGGGGGCGAGTTGAACTTTTATATTCGCCAGAGCTGCTGTTATGTTAAATTCTTGATATCGTATCTTGAGTCGCAAAATTGGGGTTGGCTTTCCAGTCTAACTGCGATTCGGCTGAACTTCGATATTTTCCGTAAAGCGACTGCTCTCTGACCTTTACAACCCATGGGCGATATTGAAGTTCTGTAGTTAGCCCGGTCGGATTTTTGATTTAGGGCTCCCTAACGACTGATATTTAGATAGATGTTTGTTTGATAACCCGGACCGACAGCTTAACGTGCTCTCCGATACAAGGAGGGGTCTCAATGTCTTAAGAAATGGTCATCCATCCTAAAACCGGCCTAACTAGATGTCGCTTAATCTTTGCAATGTGTTAACATTGTCGGTTACCTCTAGACCATGAGCTGTTAAATTTTAATGGACCCTATGCAAATATGCTATATAAGTACATTAACTATAAATTAATTCCACTCCAATAGCTTATATTGCGTAAATGCAAATGTAAAAAAAACTATATGTAGGTACTTATCATACCAACAATCTGCAGTCCTGGTAAAACACAACTTCATGATACTAAATGTTTCATTTCTGTGTAAAATCTACAACTTTATTAAGTGAAGCCCTTTTAGATTCGTATAATAGTAAGCATACTCAATAAATGATAAGGTAAAATCATTGGCATTTTGTGAGTATTACAAACCAATATTGAACTCATACGTGAAATAAAATGATAAAACGATCGAATATTATCTTTGTTAAGTGCACATAACCTTCTTATTTTATGGACAAAGAGATGTAATAGTAAGAATAAATAAAGAAATAAATATATTACAATATTTAACTGCCTCGGTGACGCAGTGGTATAAGTATGAGACTGCCGTCCCTGAGGTTCCAGGTTCGATTCCGTAGGAGTTTGGGTGTCTTCTATGTACGAGTATAATATGTATGTATTTAGAAATATTTAAGTATGTTTATCAGTCATCTAGATCCCATAACACAAGCTTATATTAGTTTAATTTAGGCTAGATGACGTTGCGTGAGAATGTCCAAAAAAATATAAATAAAATAAAATGCAATTTTTAATTTTTTTGTCTGTCTGTCTGTCTGTCTATCTGTCCATTTGTCTGACTGTCTGTTTGTTTTCGCTAATCTCTGGAACGACTGAACCGATTTTTACGAGACTTTCACTGCCAAACAGCTGATGTATTATGGTGTAATACGTAGGTCACACTATAAGTTTTGCGTAACTTAAAAAAACAACATGTTAAAACCAAAATATTATATTTATTGCTTTTCAAAATACTCTCCTTTACATTTTAAACATTTTTTCATGCGATAGAACCACTTTTTAAAACAGGAGCACCACAGATCTGTAGGCATGTTTTCTACGTGCTGATTGAACGCTATCACTGCCTCTTCGGAGTTGGTAAAAGTGAAACCTCTCATCAAATCTTTGATTTTGGGGAAAATACAGAAATCACAGGGTGCTAGGTCGGGGCTATGCGCAGGATGGGTGACGAGTTGTACTTTTTCGGAAGCTAAAAATGACTTGGTTTTGTTGGCCGTGTGTGAAGAAGCGTTGTCATAATGTAAGAAAACGCGGCTTTTGGGTCGTCTTTCGCGAACTTTTTCTAACACCCTGGGTAAACAAATGGTAGAATACCACTCGGCATTAACACTCTTTTGATCTTCAAGTGGAATTGTACAGATGGGACCCGTAGCTGAGAAAAAAAACGCGATAATTTTTTTACCAACGTTTGTCGCCTGCCTCACTTTTGTTGGCTTGTTCTCATTTTCAAACACCCATTCACAAGCTTGATGTTTTTTTTCGGGTTCAAAACAATAAATCCACGTTTCGTCTCCTGTGACAATGTCATAAAAAGCATTAGAATGTCCGTGGTCGTACTTCAGTAGCATCTGTGAACACCATTCCACGCGAGCCCGCTTCTGCTCCGCTGTCAGTTCATGAGGGATCCAACGACAACAAAGTTTCTGAACTTTCAATTCTCCGTGTAAAATTTTCTGGATTGACTCATACCAATCCCCAATAATCCTCGAATTGTCTCATAGGTAATCCGCGGGTTTTCTTCAATTAACCGCTTAACAGTAGCCACATTCATTCACGAAATTCGTCATGTAAAGAAACTCGACCTCTCTCAAATTCAGCAAACCATCGCCTCGCGGTGCTCAAACAAGGTGTTTCTCTCCCAAAATCATTTTGAAGACGAGCAGCACAGTCTTGCGGAGTGAGAGAACTTTTAAAATCATAAAAAATCATCGCTTTTCTACTTAATTCCATTTTCGTTGCATACGTAGAACTTTGATGTGTGATAAAAAACAATTGACAAATGATTTCTCGCCAATTGTTTTTTTTATTACTAAGAAGGTTGCAACGTTTAAAAAACTATAACATTCGAAATTCAAATAGTTCCGATTAGCTAGAAGTGCAAAACTTTTAGTGTGCCCCATGTATAGGCTATTAGCTATTAGGAATTGGGAACCACAAAACTATTTCACGCGTACGAAGCTGCGGGTGTCCGCTAGTATAGTAATAAATACATAGGAAAAATACAAATTTCAGTACAAACATTTACGAATCACAGTAAAAAAAATTATATCCTGGGGATCAAACTCAAAAATCCAATTCGACGCTAAAGTACAGCCAACTTTTTTTTTTTTTTTTTTTAGTTCTGCGACCAAGGCCGCGGCCGCTCTAACGTCCGTTGCCGGGCGTCTCGGGTTACAAGCAGAACGTATTTCCAGTGGCGCCGGGCGGACTTTGACCACCTCTGTGGTCTCTGCGGGGGTTGGGTCGGGATGAGAATCCCGCGTCGTTGGGGGTAGGGTTTTATCCCGCGTCAGTGAGTGAATCTGGTTGCGTGCTATGGGGCAAAGGCCCCGCAGCACGCAACCCTTCTAGCCTGCTTCTGTAAGGACGACGGGTGGCGATCCCGCCGTCCTCAGACCCCGATCATGGAGGTCGATGGTCTTGGGCGTAGATGAGTCTGCGGCGGCCACGCCGCTGACTACCGAACTCGGCGGGGAGGGCACGCTCCCTCTCCCTCTCGGCCGCCTCCTTCGCGAGCACGACTTGCTCGCAGAAGGACACGGCCGCGTTCCACCTACTCCCGCTGGAGACCATGGCTTGAAGCATGGTCTCCAGCGAGAGGGTATCCACGCCCAGACCCACTACGAGGTCCCGGCGCTGACTCGCCCACGCTGAGCACTCCACCAACGTGTGGAGTGCGGTGTCGTCGTCGGAAACCTCGCAGTGTTGACACCGGGGTGTGACCTCACGATGGATGCGAAACAGATAGCTACCGAAGCATCCATGCCCGGTAACGATCTGCGTCGCACGATACGTGAGGTCACCATGCTGCCTCTGCAGCCAATCGTCCATGATCGGTCTCACCGCCGCGATGATGGTGGCACCCCACTTGGGTTGCTCAAGTCGCACCCTCCATGACTCCATGAGATCCTGTCGGAGTTGGGACCGCCGGTCATCGATTTCTCGAGACGCAGGCCTGTGGTCCCGCTCCAGCGCCTCCTTGCGCCATTGGAACAATGACGCAAGGGCTCTCGCTTCCAGGTCCCATGGAGGGGTCCCGGCTAGGAGACATGCAGCCTCTCCGGAGATCGTGCGGTAGCCCCTTATTGTTTTGACGGCCAAGGTCCTCAACGGTCTGTTAAGGAGCGTTGAGTTGTTGGCCGTCAACCGCGCCGCCCATACGGGAGCCCCGTATAGGGCCATACTCCGCACGATCCCCAGGTACAGTCTCCTGCAGGAAGCGTTGGGTCCCTTTAGGTTGGGCATCAGTCGCGAAAGCGCGACCGATGCGTGTGTCACCTTGGGGACCAAACTTCGGAAATGTGCTCCGAAGTTCCATCGGCTATCAAGTACGATCCCTAGATACTTCATCGAGGGCTTGATGCCGATGCTAACGCCTCCCACATTTATGCTGGAACCTTCAGGTGGACCGTTCCTAGGTCTGTGAAAACACAGAACCTCGGACTTGTGCAAGGCCACCTCCAGTCCCAGCCGCCGTATCCGACCCACGACTTGAGCAACACCCGTCGTGACCTTGAGTGCTGCCTCCTGGTACGTTGCACCCCGCGCCGTGACGAGGGTATCGTCGGCGTAGCACGTTACGCCGACGCCCTCAGGCAACGCACCCCGCAGCACCCAGTCGAAGCCGATGCTCCACAGAAGCGGCCCCAGGACCGACCCCTGTGGAACACCGCACGACACATCCCGCCGAGCTGGCCCGAGCCAGCTGGGGAAAGCTATGGCCCTCTCCGAGAGATAGGCCCCGACAATACGACGGAGGTAGAGAGGCGTTTCGTGATACACGAGCGCCTCCCTAACGCAGCTCCATGGCAAGGTGTTGAACGCGTTGGCGATGTCAAGAGACACCGCCACCACCACCTTGCCCTGCGAGACTGCTTCCTCCGTCAGGCTCTTGACGCGCATGATCGCGCTCACGGTGGAGCGTCCTCGACGGAAACCGTACTGGTTGTCCGCCAGGTCTGGCCCCACCGTCGAGAGATGCTCGACGAGGCGTTCCGCGATAATTCGCTCAAAGAGCTTACACACCTCGTCGAGCAACACGATCGGCCGGTATCCGGACGGCGAGTCCACCGGCCGCCCCGCCTTACGGATCAGGACCAGCTTCCCCGTCCTCCACACCTTGGGAAACTGGCCCCTTTCGAGGCATGCGCTAAAGAGCCCCATCAGTCGAGGCCCGAGTTCTTCGAGGGCCAAGACCCATGCACGGCCAGGAATGCCGTCGGGTCCGGGGGCAGTGATTTTCCGGCGTTTAAGCCGGAGTACTGCCGCACCTAGCTCCCCCACCCTGACTTCGGGTACGTCGTCTTCGCCGGTGCTATCCGTGTCGGGCAGAGACGGAGCCATACGCGGAGGGACGTGCTCCTCCGCGCTCGTCGGAAACAGGGAGCCCATGACCCGCTCCAGCTGCTGCGGCTGGAGACTCTGGGTCAGTGGGGGCGCCCTAGGTCGGAGTTTCTCCCTGACCTGTAGGTACGGGCGCCCCCATGGGTTCTGCTGCAGGGTCTCCAGGAGCTCCTCGCGGGCCGCCGTCTTGGCCCGCTTTATTGTCTCCTGGAGATTACCTTTAGCCTCCCTGTAAGCCTGATAAAGCTCCGCCTCTCGGGTTGCCGCGTCGTCTGGGCGGCGATGCCTCCGGCGATACCTGGTGTACTGGCGGCGGGCGGAGATGCATGCTGCGCGCAGCTGTGCAATCTCCGGCGACCACCAGTACACCTGCTTCCTTGCCGGTCTGGGTGTAACCCTAGGCATCGCCGCATCACAGATTTGCGACATGGCTCTCCTGAACCACTCCGCCTCGGCATCCACATCGGCAGGCCGGTCCGGTGCCGGAATCCAGGCCTGCACGGTGGAAGCCTCCAGGAGAGCCCCCCGATCCAGATGGTGAAGTGCCCAACGCGGATCCGGGGGATTTTCTACCGGCTGTGGGAGGTCAGGTGGGGGGACGACATCGAATCGGATGTACCGATGGTCTGAGTGCGTCTCCTCACCCTCCTCCACGTGCCAGCCAGTAATACGGGCGGCGAGGGCAGAGGTCGCGAACGATACGTCCACGACCGAGCTGGTCCCCCGCCGCCAGAAGGTGGCGACATTCCCCCGGTTGAGGACCTCCAGACCACGTGTTCTGGTCCAGTCCTCAAGAAGCCTCCCCTTGTCCCTGGTTTCCCGGGAGCCCCACGCCTCACTCCAGGCGTTGAAGTCTCCCAGGAGCAGGACAGGGCGAGGACGGCACGCAACGAAGACGACGTCGAGCTCAGTGAGCCATAGCTCAAACTGAGTCTCGTCCAGTGTCGGCGAGATGTAGGTGGCCACGACTGCCAACCCATCATATTCCGCCGCAACACACCCGCGGCCCCTTGCAATGATAGCAAGGCGCGAGTTGTCTGCGGCGGACCCCCCGAAGATAAAACAGGCCGAGCCGTCCTCGTCCACCGGGCTTCCCGGGTGGACGTAGTACGGCTCGGCGACCACGGCCAAGTTTATGGACCACTGCCGGATGCTCTAGTACAGAAGATCCTGAGCAGCGCAGCAGCGGTTCAAATTCACTTGCAGGATGCGGATATGGGCGCGGACGAGGCTTTGGCCTCGAGGCGGCGCAGGTTGTGCTGCCGACCCGATGGTCCGCAGTTTTGCCCTCCGCCTCGCATCTAAAGCAGCGAGGCGGGGCATCACAGGCACTTGCCTTGTGACCGGGCCGGCTGCAGCGGAAGCACCGATCGCCCACGGTGACTTCCGCTGTGCACTGCACTCCGACGTGCCCCACCACCATGCACCGGAAACATCTGGTTTCCCGGGCACGAAGGAGGTGCACCAGCGCCTTTAGGAAGCCCCCTACGAGGAGGCTTCGTCCGTCCGTCACTTTCAGTGCCGCCGCGACGGGGCACTGGACGACTGTCATCCCATGACCAGTGGAGCCGAAGGAGATGTCTCCAGCCTTCACCTGGTCACGGGGGCAGCCGCCCGCCTCCACGACGGCGGAGATTACTTCCTCCGTCGTGGCCGCGTCATCCAGACCCGTGATGCGCAATGCGGCGCATTTGGTGGGCCTGGTGACGCGGACGGCTTCTGCGTCCAGCGCGTCCCTAAGCTGCGCTGCTAGGGCGTCAGCTTTAGGGCCGCTGGAGGCGCCGGAGACCTCGAGGAGGCGAGCCCCGGTGCGTGTCGTCTTGCACCGGAGACCCCCCTGGATATCGAGGGCTGAGAGGTTGACTGAGGACTTCACGGTCCTCAGGACATCAGCGTACCCCACACCCCTCTCCACGCCCTCCGTCGTCACCGTAAGGACGACGGCTGTGGAGCGAGGAGCGCGGGGCCTCTTCGGCGCCTTCGCCACGGCGGCTTTGGCCACTTTCTTGGCCGCTTTCTTGGCGGCCTTCGCCTTCCTCTTCTTGGCCCCCACTACCTCCCATCCCTCCCGTCCGGAGGGATGTAAAGAAGCAGCGGGAGCGTTAGAGGAAGAGGAGGCGGCAGGGGTGCCGCTCTTCTTGCCGCGCCCCTTCGCCTTCCGCGCCTGGGCCGCGGTCTCGGCCGGCAACCGGTACGCTGGAGCGGACTGGGGCGGAGCGGGGCGGCGGACAGCGGGTGTACCGCTTGGTCCTGGAGCGGGAGAACCGCCAACAGCCGCCGCGTATGAGAACGCGGGACGTGCTAGTGGAGGGCGGTACGCCCGGTCCTCCAGGACCGCGAGGCGCCTCTCGATCGCCGTCAAGACCTGTACCATAGTCGGCACAGGCTGTGGCGGCGATCCGGGCGCCGTGTTGGGCGCCGTGGTGGGCGCCATGGTGGGCGCAGTGGTGGGCGCCTTGGTGGACGTCGTGGTTGGCGCCGTGGTGGACGCCTTGGTGGGCGCCGTGATGGGCGTCGTGGGTGGCGCCGTCTTCGGCGCTGGTCCAGCCGTCGGAAGAGGAGGCGGCAGCATGGGACCGGGAGGCGCCTTGACCACCTTGGTCAAGTCATCCATCTGCTTCCTGGAAGCAGCGAGCTCCGCCTCCAGGCTCGTCACCTGCTTCCGGAGCCTCGCCTCCTCCTTGGTGACGCTCCGCGCGAGGAGCTTGTTGAGGGAAGATTGGGCTTCATCCACCAGTGAAGCCACAATCTTCTTCCTCCCCGCCACGTTCCTGTTGCCCCGCATGGCCGCGTTCATGCGGGCAAACACGCTCATCAGCTCCCGCGCGGGCGGCCCACCGATTTCCCGGCGACTTCGCTGGGACAGTTGGAAATCGCTTTTAATGGTCACAAGTAAGGATTAAGACGTTCGGTCATCCAACCTGCCACTGCGTTACCGGAAGCAGGTTGGGGTCCAGGGCGGACGACGAGGACGTAGAATTAATCACTTGGGGCCCCGCCCCAAGTACAGCCAACTAAACTAAACGCCACCGAGAACAAAATTGACTAAATATCTTCTTATATACATAAAGTAAGTCACAAGTAAGTAACAAGTAAGTAACAAGTAAGTCCGTCACAGGTAAGTCACAAGTAAGTCACAAGTTACACATACAGTTGCTAGTTTGAAAACAAGAATCTGCACAAAACTTTTTATGATAAGACGAACTACGAAGACGACCGAATACCATTATTTTTTTAGCATAGTAAATTCTCACTAGAGTGCAATAACTCCCCGCTGGCGGCAAACGACGTCACGGGGTGAGCGTTATATGCGGCAAATTGGTTTTTACTATAACCCGACCATTTGAAAATTATAGTAAATGTGTTATTTATGCATCACTTAGAGTTGCGCACCGCACGCGGTATCATTTTAATTGATCAGCATTTCATTAATACTTCATTGTTAACGTCCAATGTTTTAGTTTTTTGTTTGACCTCCTGCCGTATATAGGCTCTAGTCGAGAGCTTAATTACAATAATGTTATCCCTATTAATGATGATTGTGAGGTGCTGATCCTTTTTGTTATTATTTATATAATTCCATTCTTTCTCCATCGTTCTTGATGAAATGTTAATGATTATTTAGGTGAATATAACAGAGCTTAAACCTTTTGGATTTTACCAATTAGTATTTTTTTTTAGTTTATTTAAGTTACATACATATTTATGTGTTACGCATTCTAAGCAATGTCGGATTTTTAATTGACCAAAATGTCTTTATCAGGTTAAGACAAAAAGAGCCGGTAAGTCATGTGAACTTACGCCAGGTCTGGGGTTCATTTTATTCATTTATAGCGTCGTAAACCCTTAGATTGCTAATTAACTTTATGGGTATATTATATTATACTAGTGACAAGACTTGGGTCGTTTTCTTTTTGTAAACGTTGCATGACTTAGAAAATTTATTGTTATTTATATATTTATAATAAGAATTACTATTACTGTTATTGAATACTCTGAGACAGTGGCTTTGTGGCCTGTATCTATACCGCTACATATATAGTTTATTTCCTTCTAGGCTTGGTCGATTCCTGGTCACGTAGTGCCCTTGCCCTCGTGTTATCCTTTTTTGAGTTGATGCTCCTAACTACATTACTACTCCTAATAGTCTTAACTAGGTTTCCTTCCATGTTTGGGGAGGGGACATAATTGAAAATGAATTTTCAAAATTACAAGTATTACATGCATAATGTGTGGTGTGAAAAAAACCAGGATAATTAGCTGTTTGTGCCCAACATAACCAATATTTTAATCACATAGGGCAAGAATGGGCAACATATTGCCTGCCAAGTCATTTTTGACAAATAATCGAAGATAAAAAAGAACAGTCAGCAATGTTATAAAAACATAATGTTAACCTTATTGTACGGACAGTTTAAGCGTCAATAACAATTTGCCAGTATTTTTTGTCCCACGTAATAGGGGGCACGCCTATTGCCGTCACCGGGGTCGTACTCTTACAGAACAAAACTCTTTACAGCTAGATACATTCCATAATACTCCGTAACGTTAATTCCTTGAGAAGAAAAATAGAAAACTCAGTTCTTGTAGTACCTATTACAAACTAAACTATGCGTTGGTTACCTATATTATAAACTAGTGGTAATTTGGATTCCTTCCCGTTCCCATCGCGCCGCGTCGTCTAATTATCGTCATATTTTGAACAATTCTTACAATATCTTTATTAATTGTAGCCTATGTGTTATTCTGATGTATAAGTTATATTATTGTAAAGTTTCATTAAAATCCATTCAGTAGTTTTTAGTATTATTATTAGTAGGATTTAATAAATTTCCCTTCAGAATAAGTAGGTAAGTATTTGTAGTCAAACTTAAAGCGAAGGCTTAAAAGTGTGCAAGAGATCCGCCAATGATCAATGCACCAACGCGGGTGGCGGGTTTTGTAAAATAAAAACGTCACTTCATCTTTGTTGAAATTATTTATACACTTAATACGCGTATAAAACATATTTCGTTCGTGTTAAGTTACATTTACTTTGATGCTAGTATTAATAGACGTAATTTTTCATGTAATTATTTATTTAATATTTAATTCTAGACGGAGATATTAGACTAAAAATACGAGCACTTACAATGCGGTAAATTTTAGAATATGATTCTCAAAGTAACTTTGGATGAAAATTTAGACATAATTAGACAGAAAAAAAATAAAATGTTGGTTCAAATCATAAATTGGTTGTTAATTTCCTATTGTAAAAAAACCTGCCCAGTACCAGTCGACCTGCGTATCTTGTCGTATCACGTATATTCTGTTGTTGTATTTGTTGTTATAGCAGCAACAGAAATACACCTGTGAAAATTTAAACTCTCTTACTGTCACGGTTCATGAGATATAGCCTGAAGACAGTCGGACGGACAGTGGAGTCTTAGTAATAGGGTTTCCGTTTTACTCTTTGGGTACGGAACCCTAATAGAGCCCACTAACGGAGCCCGGAGTATTACAAAGTTCCCTTCAAAATTTCCCTTTCAAAGAAACCGGTGTCATTAATACCTATCTTTAGTCATTGTCATGTAATTTTATTTCATAACAAAAAAATATACAAAATAACAATGTTTTTTTCACAAACATTGCTCACAATTTGCCACGAGGATGAGACTCAATTACATTTTAAAAAGCCACTTTATAAATGACCAGCAATCATTTTAAATTACAAAGTCTTGCTTAGAGTTTGCGACTGACTTTTTGCGCGTGAGCACAATGAATGAAAGTCACGTGGTACCGCCATTGCCATTGTCAAATTGCTACTTGCAAGAGTTCTGATGCCGCCTGCAATTAAAGGTCGTTGCGTCATATCAATTCGGATGATCATTTTATACTATACAATCTTCAATACTATTATGTATTTAAAATGGTATTTTTGTGTTTTATGTCACGTGATTTGAATTTAATATTGTTTGGCAAGGGTTTGTAAATGCCTCAGAAATGTACCTTGAATATTTTTAAAGTACATAAGTACAAGGTACTTATGCAAAGACCAGGAGAATATCCACAACATAATATTTTCTTAATCGGATCATTTATTAGCACGCGTCGTTGATGTCTTTTCATAGAAGTGATACATTTTTTCTATCAAAAGACATCAACGAGACACTTCTTAGTCACGGAACGCCAAAGCGTAGATAGAGCTATTTTATGCTACCATGCTATATATATCACCCCTATTAAGTTTGAACCGACTGCTTAGGAAGAGTTATGTATGCATGTATGCTTTTTTACATTCCAAACAGCTGCATGGATTTATCTAATTAATAATTATATTTGTCTTGGTAATTCTAAGTTCAAACCCGAATGTTACATATTGACCGTAACAATAAGAAGAGACACGTAAAATAATCTAGAAAAAAGTCCCATCCGCCGGGCGCCACTGGAAATACGTTCTGCTTGTAACCAGTGACGCCCGGCAACCGACGTCAGAGACCGCGTCCTCGGGCCGCAGAATTTAAAAAAAAAAGTCAAAAGTCCCATATCTTATAGTTAAAATTAAGTTCTAAATTTCTGGACTTGCACTTGATTTTTTTAACTTTCAGTTTTTATTTAAAGCTACAGATTGTATCAACTAATAGTATGTATGTAAGATCACATGTTCATGTTCAAAACACCTAATCCTCCATCAATAAACCCTCCACGTTCGAAACAACCACCCGAGAAGACAATAAAATCGTGGCGCCGTTCGCCACAGATTATAAATATGACACGTTCACAGTAATGACCGGGAAATTGTACCTACGTGATATTACGCGCTACTTTGTTTCTTAGTAGCGGACGCTCGTGACTTCACCCGCGTGGTATCTATATATTTAATACGACAATTTGTCTGTCCGTCCGTCGCGTTTTTCAATTATAATTAATAATACATACATTTGCATGAAATATTAAAATATCCTTTTTTTTTTTTAAATATTTGATGCGATACAAAGTTCGCTGGGATAACTAGTATTCTTTAATTTCCAAATCATCGAGATAAAAAGTAGCCTATATCCTTTTTCAGGCTCTAGACTACCTCTGAACTTATATTTATTTATATCAGATCAGTAGCTTAGGCTGGCACGTAAGATTTTGTTGCCTTTAATCAACATTCCATAGCAAAGCAAAGGGTTTTTTTTTTCAAAATTACGATATACTCGTAGATGCTACTTTTTATTAAATTCATTTGGCGATTTTGAACATAACCCCTGGCAAATTATGAGTATGTAATGCACCTATACCTAGCCTTTCTGAGATGATTATTAATAAAAACGACGTATTCGCGGGCGGCGCCACGGGGTGTGCGGCGCTGTGCGCTGGTAAAACACAGTTTTCCAGTGCATGGCGTCCGTGTGCCCCGTGGCGTGGCCGGCAAATACGGGTGTAAGGCTAGTTAAAAAGGAGTAAAGTCTAGTTAAAAAAGTTAGAAAAGAGTCCTGAGAGGGCTGTCGAAGTGATAGGTAGACCAGACAAACATAGCGATGTAGAATAAGCTCTGCCATTGGTAGAGGAGCGCTAATAAAGAAAAAAAAACCCTTCTGAGATATATAGGCGTGATATGTATATACACACATTTACAGTGTAGTTTAAGCGTGAAAGCATAATAAACCGAAATACAGGCAGACCAGCGAATGCTCGCGACTTCTTCTATGTCGTGATGTGGTTGTTGCCACATTTTTCCAATTGTCCAATAGTGTCGAAGCCTACTTAATTCAAGCAAAACTATAGGTAATTGACTTTGATTGTGTGCTCAACAGAGTTATAAAATCAGTCTAAAACTAGCTACAATGTACCGACAATTTTATTTTGACAATTTTATAATACGTAAATGTTAAAAAGTAAAAGTTTCGACCGTTTGTCATAGTAACGCGTATTCGGAAGCCAATAGCGAGTGTGACTTGAATGAGAATCGAACTTGTGAATGAAGGATTCTGAGTAGTCGTTGTAGTTTTGGAGAAAGTTGCTGATGACACGTGGAGATATGTTTAACAACGCGTGACTAAATTAAAAACATCACACTGATACCTGCCTCGGCGGCGTAGTGGTATGTGTATGCGACTGACGCCCTGGAGGTCCCAGGTTCGATTTCCGGGTCGAATCAAATATTTTTGTGACCCTGAAAGTGTTTATTTTGTTGGGATATTTTTTATGAAGGTATATTTATTTAGTTATTGTTATTTAGTTATTTAGAAACTAGTACGGTGTCTTGCGCGGTGCTTCGCGCCGCACCACGCCATAGGTTTTGGCCTATAACTTTTGACCCCTTAGAGTTAGGTCAAATTTTCGATTTTTTGGCTTGCCTCCAGATCGATGATGGAGGCTATCCATAGAGGGGTCAACCATCATTGGACCATAAGCAGTTCTCGATAGCTGAGATGAGAGATGATGCCACTAGGAACATTGATAGGGAAGTAGTTGGGGATTATAGCAATACCATTGCTACCATTGCTTGAGACTTTAGCCTACACACGCGGCGAACCGATTAAGATCGTGGAGTACATTCGGACGAAGACCAACTGGACTTTGAGAGTTGGTTGGAGGTTGGAGGTTGGAGTCGCGACATAACACGAACTTCAAGTCGTTCGTGATTAGAGTACCGTCTCAACATCTCGACATATTCCTTAAGATATATTTTTGGCTGAAAGGTTTCGTGTATAGAGGTTTTCACGAGACGTTACCTAACGCGAAGTGTCACACGACACCCGTCTTTTTTTTTTTTTTTTTTAGTTCCGCGACCAAGGCCGCGGCCGCTCTAACGTCCGTTGCCGGGCGTCTCTGGTTACAAGCAGAACGTATTTCCAGTGGCGCCCGGCGGACTTTGACCACCTCTGTGGTCTCTGCGGGAGTTGGGTCGGGATGAGAATCCCGCGTCGTTGGGGGTAGGGTTTTATCCCGCGTCAGTGAGTGAATCTGGTTGCGTGCTATGGGGCAAAGGCCCCGCAGCACGCAACCGATGTGGCGATCCCGCCGTCCTCAGGCCCCGATCATGGAGGTCGATGGTCTTGGGCGTAGATGAGTCTGCGGCGGCCTCGCCGCTGACTACGGAACTCGGCGGGGAGGGCACGCTCCCTCTCCCTCTCGGCCGCCTCCTTCGCGAGCACGACTTGCTCGCAGAAGGACACGGCCGCGTTCCACCTACTCCCGCTGGAGACCATGGCTTGAAGCATGGTCTCCAGCGAGAGGGTATCCAAGCCCAAACCCACTACGAGGTCCCGGCGCTGACTCGCCCACGCTGAGCACTCCACCAACGTGTGGAGTGCGGTGTCGTCGTCGGAAACCTCGCAGTGTTGACACCGGGGTGTGACCTCACGATGGATGCGAAACAGATAGCTACCGAAGCATCCATGCCCGGTAACGATCTGCGTCGCACGATACGTGAGGTCACCATGCTGCCTCTGCAGCCAATCGTCCATGATCGGTCTCACCGCCGCGATGATGGTGGCACCCCACTTGGGTTGCTCAAGTCGCACCCTCCATGACTCCATGAGATCCTGTCGGAGTTGGGACCGCCGGTCATCGATTTCTCGAGACGCAGGCCTGTGGTCCGCTCCAGCGCCTCCTTGCGCCATTGGAACAATGACGCAAGGGCTCTCGCTTCCAGGTCCCATGGAGGGGTCCCGGCTAGGAGACATGCAGCCTCTCCGGAGATCGTGCGGTAGCCCCTTATTGTTTTGACAGCCAAGGTCCTCAACGGTCTGTTAAGGAGCGTTGAGTTGTTGGCCGTCAACCGCGCCGCCCATACGGGAGCCCCGTATAGGGCCATACTCCGCACGATCCCCAGGTACAGTCTCCTGCAGGAAGCGTTGGGTCCCTTTAGGTTGGGCATCAGTCGCGAAAGCGCGACCGATGCGTGTGTCACCTTGGGGACCAAACTTCGGAAATGTTGTCCGAAGTTCCATCGGCTATCAGGAGGACGGCACGCAGCGAAGACGACGTCGAGCTCAGTGAGCCATAGCTCAAACTGAGTCTCGTCCAGTGTCGGCGAGATGTAGGTGGCCACGACTGCCAACCCATCATAGTCCGCCGCAACACACCCGCGGCCCCTTGCAATGATCGCAAGGCGCGAGCTGTCTGCGGCGGACCCCCCGAAGATAAAACAGGCCGAGCCGTCCTCGTCCACCGGGCTTCCCGGGTGGACGTAGTACGGCTCGGCGACCACGGCCAAGTTTATGGACCACTGCCGGATGCTCTGGTACAGAAGATCCTGAGCAGCGCGGCAGCGGTTCAAATTCACTTGCAGGATGCGGATATGGGCGTCAGACATTAATGGACGTCCATATCAGCAGCCCGCCGAGAAACATCTGGCCGTGCAGTAGCGGCACCCCCACCGCTCTCAGCGGACGGACGAGGCTTTGGCCTCGAGGCGGCGCAGGTTGTGCTGCCAACCCGGTGGTCCGCAGTCTTGCCCTCCGCCTCGCATCTAAAGCAGCGAGGCGGGGCGTCGCAGGCACTTGCCTTGTGACCGGGCCGGCTGCAGCGGAAGCACCGATCGCCTACGGTGACTTCCGCTGTGCACTGTACTCCAACGTGCCCCACCACCATGCACCGGAAACATCTTGTTTCCCGGGCACGAAGGAGGTGCACCTGCGCCTTTAGGAAGCCCCCTATGAGGAGGCCTCGTCCGTCCGCCACTTTTAGTGCCGCCGCGACGGGGCACTGGACGACTGTCGTGCCATGGCCAGTGAGGCTGAAGGAGATCTCTCCAGCCTTCACTTGGTCACGGGGACAGCCGCCCGCCTCCACGACGGCGGAAATCACTTCCTCCGTCGTGGCCGCGTCATCCAGACCGGAGACGCGCAATGCAGCGCATTTGGTGGGCCTGGTGACGCGGACGGCTTCTCCGTCCAGCTTGTCCCTCAGCTGAGCCGCTAGGGCATCAGCTTTGGGGCCGCTGGAGGCGCCGGAGACCTCGAGGAGGCGAGCCCCGGTGCGTGTCGTCTTGCACCGGAGACCCCCCTGGATATCGAGGGCTGAGAGGTCGACTGAGGCTTTAACTTGCCTCAGGACATCAGCGTACCCCACACCCCTCTCCACACCCTCCGTCGTCACCGTAAGGACGACGGCTGTGGAGCGAGGAGCGCGGGGCCTCTTCGGCGCCTTCGCCGCGGCGGCTTTGGCCGCTTTCTTGGCGGCCTTTGTCTTCTTCTTTGCTCCCACTACGTCCCATCCCTCCCGTCTGGAGGGATGTGAAGAAGCAGCGGGGGCAACGTTGGAGGAGGCGGGGGTGGCAGAAGTTTCACTCTTCTTACCCCGTCCCTTCCCCTTCCTTGCTTGGGCCGCGGTCTCAGCCGGCATCCGAATCGCTGGGGAAGCGGACGGGGGCGGAGCGGGGCGACGGACAGCGGGTGGCGTGCCGCTTGGACCGGGAGCAGAAGCACCGCCGACAACCGCCGCGTATGTAAACGCGGGACGCGCCAGCGGAGGGCGGTACGCCCGGTCCTCGAGAACCGCGAGGCGCCTCTCGATCGCCGTCAGGACTTGCACCATAGTCGGCACAGGCGGTGACGGCGATTCGGGCGCCGTGGTGGGCGCCTTGGTGGGCGCAGTGGTAGGTGCTGTATTGGCCGCAGGCTTTTTCTTCGGCGCTGGTCCAGCCGTCGGAGGAGGCGGCATAGGAGCTGGAGCTGGAGCTGGAGGCCCTTTGACCACCCTGGTCAAGTCCGCGACCTCCCGTCGCAGGACCTCCATCTGCCTCCGCGAGGCGGCGAGCTCCACCTCCAGGCTCTCCACCTGCAGCCGGAGCCTCACTTCCTCATCAGTAACGCTCCGCGCGAGGAGCTCGTCGAGCGAAGATTGGGCATCAGCCACCAACGATGCCACAATCCTCTTCTTGCCCTGCATGCCCTTGTTACCTTTCAAGGCTGCGTTCATCAGGGCAAGAGAACTCAAGAGCTCCCGCGCGGGCGGCACGCCGATATCTCTGCGACTGGGCAGGGGTGGTACAGAAGGATGGAGCGTTGGCGGCATCTCCTTCTCCTTCGCCAGTAGAAAATCGCCACGTGTCCGTGGCGTCTTTTTCGGCCCCCCTTCCTCCGACTCACTGCTCCCGGAGCAGCTAGTGCTCCGGTCGCGCGAAGGTCCCGTCTTTATTTCTTCGTGGACCCTCTTCGTAGGAGGGCCCTTTGTGTTCACACTGCTGGGACCTGGCTTGACGTCAGACCCAGCAGCAACATTTCCTGAAGGCGTCGACGTCACGCTGCGACTGGGCAGCGCGGCGCGAGCCTCCGTTTCGCTCGGCATCGGAGTCCGTTGGGATAGCGTGAGGTCGTCTTCTTGGTCCGACTCCGCCCAGAGAAAGGCGGAGCCGAGACCGGGGTAATCGTTTTTATCGGGTTGAGCCGCAATAACTATTAATATTCGCACTTTATGGCCACAAGTTCGGACTAGAACGTTCGGTCACCCAACTTGCCACTGCGTTACCGTAAGCAAGTTGGGGTCCAGGGCGGACGACGAGGACGTAGTTTCTAATCACTTGGGGCCCCGCCCCACGACACCCGTCTAATGTAAATACAGTGTTAGTGTTTATATTGATAATTATATTATTATGTATTCTTAGTTTTAAAGTATGTGTCTACGGGCCATAGAATATGTTTATTATGAGTACAATCTGTAGCTTTTCTTGTGTAGCCTAAAAATAAATTATTATTAAACTAGTGGTCGCCAGCGACTTCGTCCGCGTGATTATTTTTCCCGTCTCCGTATCTCTACAAATTGTAGCCTATGTGTTATTCTGATGTATAAGCTATATGATTGTAAAGTTTCATCAAAATCCGTTCACTAGTTTTTACGTGAAAGAGTAACAAACATCCAAACTTACAAACTTTCGCATTTATAATATTAGTAGGATTAAACCTGATTCAACTCTGACATAGGTCTCATTAGCGACCAAAGTCCGCCGGCGCCTTGTTGTCATCCTTCTGAGGGGTACCCGGGACGCTCGGAAAATTGTTTGATTTTCCAAGGCCAGCGTAAAAAAGGAGACTGAGGATTACAAAATCATTGTATTTTTTCCATCACTGTAGTAAAGATTTTCTAAAAAAATCTTCGTTAACAGCAGTAGGTTCTTTTAATAAACTACACTAACCAAATTAGCTATGTTGTTTTTTGTCACATGTTTGTTTGGAATCCTAACTAATGACAGTATCAACATACAGTCTTGATATTTTACTAAACTCATTTAACTTATCTAAAACCCACATTTGTTACAAATTCCGTTTGTGTCCGAAGGCGACTTAATGAGCTAGCTACCGGCATTCTACGACTTTTGTGGGCTAAGAAATATGTTCAACAATCCTATGATATCCCTATATTTTTTTATGAAGATGTCTCAATATTAAAACTTTCTATTGTTAATTAAAAGTGATAACCTCAGTAACACGAGTCGAAGAATACCGCGATCGTGTTTGAACGAAAATATTTTTACACTATAGCACAGAATAGGCAATAGTACTTACATACAGAACTTGCACTCCGACGTTAATTAAAGCACATTCTTTTGTTTACAGAGAACATAATTCGAACGTTAGGGTTATCAGGAAAGTGCCAGCATAATTTGACCAATAATTATGACGTTAATACCTCAATATCAACTCTATGGTCAATGCCGTATCACAAACAAGAGACAACCCTTACTGACTTCTGTCAAGTTGTCGCTGACGTCACGTATTTTTTGCGATTGTTAGACGAGTGACATAGGCCTGACTATAGTATCATACAATCATCATCCATCGAGCCTTTTGCCAATGCAGTTAGGGTCTGCTTTCCAGTCTAACTGCGATTTGCCTGAACTTCGATATTTCACGTGAAGCGACTGCCATCTGAACTCCACAACCCATGGGTGATATTGAAGTTCTGTATTGAATATTATATGTTGAATCGGCGATATTAAATCGGCGATATTGCTAGTAGTAGCTTTTATTTAAAAAAAATCGGTTCCAAGTAGTAGTAGTTAATTTGGTCCCATTTCGACAATTATTTGGTCCCATTTCGGTAATTTGAAGTCGATTGTTGTGTCAATTTGTTACGTGTATTTTCGTAATCCAAACTCAAACTACCTACCTACAATTCTATTATAAAACATTATGCAAATTATAGCCTTAGCAAATTCAAACAACATCACACACTTACTTTGACGTCATAAAATTTCATCGGATTCCAATTTAACTATAAATTCCAATAGGACTAATGTTTCGATTACGACACATTCCATTCTTATCCGAATTTCCGTACCAAAATCTATTAAAGAACATAGTTGTATTTTAAGGTCTAGAACACTATCGAATATAATGTAACTTTACATAAAATTCTACTCATCCTAAGAAGATAAGATTTTAACTTTTCTATACATTACTCGTTCTAATTTAGCGACCGATTACCGTAAGGTTAGTGTCTTCCAATAAGAAATACAAATTTAAAAATCAAACCAACTTTAGAATTTACTCACAATGTAACTAGAATTCTAATTACCTAACAAATGCCTACCAAGAGCGCAAGCGCACTGCGGGCATTGCCAAAGCAAATCTATCACTGAGAAAAGCCTCACCGTGTCGTGATTGGAGGAGCGTTCTAGGTTAAGCCGAAACGCCACCAATAGGCTCTGTCGACGCAACAATAGGACAAGCTAGCAACGCCTGCAACGGTACCTTTACTTCCGTCGCACTCTTATTAGAATCAGCCACAGATTATATTATAATAGTACAAGTCAGCTTCGAATGAATGAATGGAGAGTAAAGGGAATTTCCTTGTTAGATTGTTTTATTTGAATAAAGTTATGTTTTGAATTACAGTAAAAGATTATTACCATGTAAAGTTATTGTGTAATTGTAGTCAGAATTGTTATATAATGTAGTTTTACGATACAATTAGGCTATAAAAATATGTAGGCAGTAAAATTTGGATTGGTTTTGTGCTGTTCAATGTTGTTGCCTTTAATATAAATATTGATACATGGAATTAGGTTTTCAAATAAAAATGAACAAAAGGTGCCATTATTTTAACCTATTTAAAAAAAGAGGTTTTCAATTCGACTTTATGTTTTTTTACCATTTTTTTATATTTAATGCCGCATACTTAAACTTGGGCGTAAGGATTAAAAAAAATACTGAAAGCTAGTACTTTCCACACACAATTATATTTTTGTTTAAGTTATTAACTTATTATAAACTAGCTGATCGCCGCAGCTCCGCCCGCGTGATTTAATTTACTCGTTCCCGGGTCCCGTGGGAACACATTACCGGGATAAAAAGTAGCCTATGTTACTCAAAATGAATGTAGCTTTCCAATGGTGATAGAATTTTTGAAATCGGTCTAGTAGTTTTTGAGTTTATTCATTGGAAACATACACACAAAAAAAAAAATCTTTTTGACCATTTTTTTTTGTAGATAGATGTAGATAAGTCTAATTGGAATTTTATGTTCGTCAGATTTAATAATAATATAACAATTCAATGTGTTATTTATCTTAATTAAGATTGATATTCTATGAAAAACATTTTTTAATAAGAGATTGATTGATTGATTGATATCTTACCGCGATTACTGTGCACGTGTTCAGAAGTGAGTGACGTCTAAAGTCCTCGAGGCACTAAAGTAGCTATTTGAACTCCAATTAGACCAAAACGCTAAATATTGATAATTGCATTGCGCCCTCTAATTTAAACGTATTTGCCAATTAGTTTGGTACAAAAACGTATTGGAAGCAGTGCGTCTCACTACATTTTATGTAACTCATTTTCTTTCATTATTTTTACTGGACGTTTTGAAATAACTCTTCGTTTTTGAGTTTAAAAGAGACTGAGTTTTATGAGTTATATTTAAGTTAACTCCATCTGTGTACTTTGTAGTGAAAACTTCATTCTCTTAAAGTTTTATGTTATTTGTTAATCTCAAACATTATAGACGAAGTTCATCATCAATTTATCGTATTATTACAGACAGTCTACTGCAGAAAGACTGCAAGAAGGGCTCGCGACCAAGTGGATACCGTGTACGTTAGCACATTGCAAACGTTAAGCAACATCTTAACAGTCTAAGATGGGTGAACGATTCTTAAGTAATTAAGAATCCTCCTTGAGGAGGTCAGATGGCAGTTACTCCACGGAAAATGTCGAAGTTCTAGACTAAAAAGTCGATTCTAACTAGGATGGGAAAAGACAAGATTTATTTTATGTAGTCCTATAACTACAGTAAGACAAAACTGCGATATTGCGGTACCAGTAACAATAAGTCTTGGATACTATCACAATGTTGACATTTATGTAGTTTTAAGCCTAGGTCATTATAAGTACAAGTAGCCTGAAGATACATGAATACTGCATTCGGTATTACATACACGACACACGCAAGCTGGTCTGTCATCATTTCCTTATTTTCACATTGTATAATTTACACCCAAGCAAGTATTATACGCACACCTATTCTTACCGGCTTTAAATATTCATAATTAATATTATACACGATAATATTTTAAGATCTCAGAGATATACCTTTGACGGAACTCTATCTTGGGTTGTTTAAATGATTAATTTTGCTGTTAAAATTAAATACAAGACTTGTCGTGCGATTTTTTTACTAGGAATATGAATAAAAGAGTTGAGACTTGATTAAATGCCTTGATTAAAGGTATGTACAGTCAACACTTCAAATTTATTGGCACATTATATACACCAATGACATTTATCACTTGCATGCAAAGCTCTTGCTTTAAGTTTTGTTGTTCTTATAGCAAAACATATAAATACTCTCACTATTCCATAAAATATTGTGAACACGGGAGACTCACGCAGTTAAAGAAGGTGTACGACTAGTTGCGAGCTATGAAAAGTATTTTTCTCTTCTAACCTTCGGACTATTAATTAGAGAAAGTGCTTCTTCTTCTTTTCGTGTGGACAACATTGCTTAAGTATATGTATATTTTTTAAAAGGACTTGGCTCAGTATTCTGCAACGATAATATCATTGGACCTTGCTTCGTATTGGTTTTAGAGTACAGAGCCTGTAACGGACAACCCGGACAAGACATGATGTGGCTCATTGTTTGTGACGACTAGCTACATTAACAATGACTCTCTGACTTTAAAAGTTTACATATTTTTTTAAGATACAGTCTTTATGTCCCACGAATAGGCAACAGTCAAAAGTCCTCTAATTCATTACATCTTTTTGTATCTAAAAATAGCTAATCCTTGTAATACATAACATTTTGATATTATACTTTATATGAAATATGAAAGCTAATTCCAAATTATAACTCTAAAATTTTCCTTAAATTAAAACATGAATTTCCTTCTGTTGAACTTTAACGTCATAAGGTTTATCTAAGGATCATAGTTATTATATGCTAGAAAAGCATTAAACCTACCATGTAGGGCCGTTTAATCAAATATGCATCTCGGTGGCTGACGGGGCGTGCCCGCAGCGTAGCTACCCGGTGAGAATACACGAATGCGTGTGTCGCGTGGTTACACACTATTAACCGTGTCGGACGCTCGCTACTAGTCCAGCCAGCACTATAAATTACACGAATTATACAGTGTGGCGGTACGCGACTCTGTGATATATTGTGGTATGGCGCTCGGGCTGAACAGCCTCCGTGTCAGCGCACGTGAAATTACACACCGCACCGAGATGTTTGCGCGCAACACCGCTAATACTGTACGCACGCGCATTTTATTTGCGATTGTTATTTTGTAAATGATAGGCCTACGCGCCTAGCGAAGTTATTGCCTCTAATTCAAAGTTATTTACAGAGAGAAGAGTGTCAGACAACGTTCGTTGCGATGACAATCGGAATCTGTCTGTGTCTCACAACGCGGTACATCATTTGTTTTGCGTGTGTTTTCGATAAAATACCTCTGTAACTTTATATGGTTGGGTAATTTGTTGAAGAAAGATTAGCTTTCTCAGTTACAACTAAACATTACTGTGACAAATAGTTTCGTTTAGCATTTTTTAATTAAGTTTCAATTACAGCTGAGGTTCTCTGCTAGGAGACTGGAATCTATTGTGTAGCATTATTTTACGACCATCTTATTTGTACTATTGGCCATTGTCAAGCTCCGGAAATATAGACCTAAATAGCCCGAAAACAGCAATAGGATCTCCTGTGTGGGACCAGCAAAGCGACAGGCAAAATGTAGGGCATACCTACCAAACGCATCTGACTGTTGTGTAGGTAACCCTTCGAAGACAAACATTATATGTAGTTTAACCTTTGCCGTAACACCAATCCCTCAGCACTCAGTATCATAGTTAAGTTCATTAACCGCTGTACCAATCCGATGCTCTTTTCATTAATTTAAATAACCAATGTAGTTATTAAAAAGATTAAATAAATTTGCAATATGACGGCATAATTATGGTCAAAGCATATTGAAAATATCTTGCTTCGGCAATACTGGGTGCTATAGCTCCAATCTAAATGATAGGCCGCCTCTCTCAATCCATTAAGTCAAAAGCTTTATAATCCAATTAAATTACTTATATCGATCAAGATAAATTGTACCTTATTGTCTTAATTGTAACTTATATGTCATATTTGATGGCGGTATGTAAAACTGACTGACGATTATCTTATATTAACAATGTCATGGTATCTGGTAGTCTTGGGTATGAATGCATTTTAATAACATTATGCTGTGTACAGTTATACCTCGGCGATTCCTTGACTTCCGAGTAGGTATTCGTTACTTTGCAGTGATCAATGCACCTGGAATCTATACTAATATCCCGTGGTCAGTCTGAGAAGTCAAGTCTGTTTTTTTTTTATTTTCTCTTTATTTAAAGAATTTTTTTTTTACAATACGTACTTACGTAAGTTACTTACTACCGGGTCGATTTTAATAATTGTTTCACTATATAGTTACATTGTTAGTAATTATTCATTATTTTATATTTCTACGACCCAAGGCCGCGGCCACGTCCGTTGACGGACGTGTCTGGTACGCACGCAGAAGTCCAGTGGCGCCCGGCTTTCCAGTGGTGCCCGGCTTATGGCCGGTTCCTATAATCAGCGAATCGTTAATGTTCAAAGCAACCATCCGTTTTAGGGGTACGAATAACGAACCGTAATAGGCATTCCTATATTTTTATGCATCATCTACCTGGGACGAACAGATGTTGGTTACCCGCTTACGGACGCCCTCTCTCGGCACTCGTTGCGTTTCGTTTTTACAATGAAACATATTTAGAACTGAAACAAAACGAATCAATAATCTTGTTATTTTGAGTATAATAAATATTTAAAAAAGACTTTCATCCAGAAAAATAAGTTTTTTGTATATTTATAATATTGGTGAGAGCGAAATCATTTAAATAATTAAGAATTTTAGTTATATGCGTAACTGAAGTACGCACAAAACGAAGCGTTCAAGTCGGGTGTTCCTGAAGATGATGTGATAACGTTTGGCAACTTGTAAATTGCAATTATTTTGAAGTTGAATATTATTGTTGAATAATAATTGAAATGGATAGTAATACGAATTCGGTAAGTAGAAATTTATGACGTAATCCTATCAGGCAAGTTTTGTAGTAGGTGCTGAGTTCTGATTAATGTTTTGTGTTACAGAAGACAAAGAAGGCGATGACCAAGGATGAGGTATCCCTGTTGTTAGACTTGCTTCAAAGTAAGCCAATAATTATTAGCAAGGAGACTAATGCTTCATCAAATAAATTAAAAGAAGAGGCCTGGAACTCCTTGTCAGATAGTTTTAATTAAAAAAATGGTCAATTTCCGCGGCATAAAGATCAGCTAAAGGCAAAATGGGACAATTTAAAAAAAGCAGCTCGGTAAAGGTGCCAACAAATTCACCTAAATAATTTATAGGTATCAGTTATATTTTAAACTACCATTCTTTAGTCTTATAAGCATATTCAGTTACATCCAAAAGTTAACTTCTGGATGCCTCTGTCTGCTTTGTTTCGTTAAACCGGTTAAACCTAACCCAAGATTATGAATAAAATTTTTTTTTTGATTACAGACTGGTGGTGGTAAACCAAATTTCATACCCCCTGATGAAATTTTGGAAAGAGTAACAGGTCTGTTGGGATCCACTTGCACTGGATTCAGTGTGCCATTTGGTGGTGATGGAGTAGGTTTCACTGAAGAGGTAGTTGTGCTTGGTGGTGTTGGTAGTGATATTTCTTCCCCTATGCATAAGCCAATAGATGATGTAGTGTTGGAGATTGCTACATCAGAACCTACTTATATCTCAACGCCTATAAGTGAAGGTACATTATTTTATTGTGTGTCAGTAGTTTATTATTTATTAAACTTCATTTAATATATTGAATAAATATGCATGGCTGTGGCACACAAGGTATCAAAACCTTTTCATTCTTTTGCATGGGTGTATGTCATTTGGATCTTGTGTGTACAGGTAGGGTGCTGATTGGTTTTAATTCGACTGTAGTGGTTAATCCCCCAAAATTCATTTTCTCTAATATTTTAATTTCCATTCCTTTTTTTCCCCATTTTATCTTTACACTATGCGGAAATTTTCCCATAACATTTTGGCCCCATGGTCATAAATTCTTAGTCGATTTTCACACCGAACGATATTTTAACCAGTCCATTATATTGCCAGTGACTTTTCTCGTCATTGGTTCTTAGTTAAAAAAAAAACATTGTAATAAAGAAAGGATATTTATTATTCCCTATATGTATTTAAACATTTTTCTCTGCCGTGCATATAAAGTAACTTAAAAATAACTTCCAAAGATTTATTTCCACTTACAATAAGTAATCGTAACATGTTGTTTATTCAGGAAATGTTTGTTTTTTAATTATATTTCAGAACAGATAGTAGGTAGATACATTTTTCCAGTGTGTTGATTTCTTGTAAATAATTATTAACGATCTGTTGTATTTTACTATCCATTGCGGTATATTTGTTGTTTCTTTTGCGGCAAATATCTGGTCGCAATCCAATACATAAATGATTAAAGTTGTTTGCTAAGGCTTCTTCCTTTAGCTGTGAGATAAAAAAAAGGATGTTTATATTTTTGTTAACTCTTTTGTTAATAGATTTATGCCAGCTTTCCACTACGTTGTTCGTGCGGTGGCGGTGCCCATAACACGACATTATGTGTACCATCTCAAATCTAATCCACTGCTTTGACATATAGATATTAAACGCTTCTATGTTTTCACCTTCAGGTGCCGCTGCCTTTACAATGAGCCATCCCTCGTGGATTTGTAATGGTGGCAGGTGTGCTAACGCTACACATTTTGCGACATGTCTAAACCCATCCCGAGTCGTAGTAATTTCAAGTTCATTTGCTCTTTTGTAGAGAGCCTGTGCATAGTGAAAGTAACATCCGCTAACCGTTACCGTGGGGTATACAGTTTTCAATGCATTCATTGCTGCGGTTTCAAAATCTATTTTCATAAGTACTGGTTGAAAGTTAGGAATGTTTTGTTTGATACAATTAAACAACCGTTCGTACGTTTGTTGTTGCTTATTTGGTAGTAACGCATAAATACACGGGATAACTCTAGTGCGATCATCATCTGAGCCTATATCACCATGCACCGTGTATAATTGTTTGAACGGAGAGGGTACCACTTTAAAGGTTCCATCAGCAAAAAAAGTCTTTATGGCTGCAATCCACTGCTTACATTCGTTAGTAACAAAAATTAATATGTCATCGTCCTGAGTGCACAGAAAATTGACCGATAAGTTTTCAGGTAATGTCACTTCGGCACAAGTTTGGAAAGACGATGTTTTAGCCGATGACCGGCGTGCATCATATAGTGAACTTTTAACACAATGGAAGGGCTGCAATTTATCTGCGTACTCCTCGGTCATAAATGATCTCATTTGCTCTTTATAGAGCATAGGAATAGGTCTATAATCTTTTTGAACCTTTCCTTTTAAATCGATCATTTTCTTCTCGATGTCAATCCCTTCGAAATCCGGCACACAACTATGGTTTGCATCTCTTATAATATTTCTTTCTTCAATGTCCAATACAACAAACCCCTTGCAGTTTTGTTTTAAGTGACATTCCCATACAGAAGTACCTTTTTTGTTAACTCTTTTCAAAAGATGTCTGTATCCGGCTCGTATCAAAACCCGGCCTCCGTGAGTACTTTTAATGAAATTGAACTTACACGAACCTGAGGAACAACCTGGAGATTCTTCACTGGGTTCCATCATTTTAGCTTTAAAATTTCGTTAAAGTAAATTTTTCATACGACTACACGGATATTTCCTCGGTGACAAGCTCCTAGTTGATAGTATATTGTTTGTTACTGTCACAGTCATTGAAAAGCAATAGTACCTCTTCAGTATTCATTGAAATTGTAATCTAAAGAGGTTTCGCTACCATTGGACAATCGGTATTCAGAAGAAAAACCTTCAGTAGATAAGGTCCTATTTAACGAGAGACTGGCAATATATTGGACTGGTTAAAATATCGTTCGGTGTGAAAATCGACAAAGAATTTATGACCATGGGGCCAAAATGTTATGGGAAAATTTCCGCATAGTATAAAGATAAAATGGGGAAAAAAAGGAATGGAAATTAAAATATTAGAGAAAATTAATTTTGGGGGATTAACCACTACAGTCAAGTTAATTTAGAAATAGAAAAATTAAAACAAGGACTATCCAATAAGACCAGTCAGGCATCAACCAGTACAACTGATTATTAAACATTTATAATATTATTTATCAAATAAAAATATACAATAAAAAATGAATTGGTTTTATTTATAAAAAAACCAGTTACACTCCATTCATATTTATGTATGTATAGCATAGCGTAATTGCTATATCCACCTTGATCTTTGTGCCACCACTGGATCATATCATAGCTGAAACTGGTACGCATCTAAAGTATTAAAGTAGTCCACTCTTTGTTTGTAAATTCGACGAGGTACTTCTTCATCAGGCTCAAACCCAGACAATATGTTGAAAATTTCAAAATCACTTTCTGAACTCGAACTCATTTTGTAAATATCTTTTAAAATAGCTAAACCCGAGTTAAATCGTGTGTCAAATCACGTCTTCCTATACTTATTAAGGTCCTTTTTTGTCAAAAAAACGAGTAAAATGTAAGGTTATTGAAATTTTATCGGGACGTAAACTGTAAAACCGACCAAAACCTAGCGGTAGCGAAACTATTAACGGATGGTAATTTTGACAGTTCTCTGACAGTTAATTTTTTATATAGGGACACAATATTTGTCATTTCCATAGAGATTGCTTACGGATAGTAGTTCGAAATCCTCCCATCCGTTAGTAACCAACTTTCGGTAGTTTGCCCTACGAGTTGTTTTTTATAGGAACAGTTTATGCTTACGTCTGGTAGAAAATATTACGGTTCGTTATTGAAACGAGTCGTTTTACAAATATAGGAACCGGGCATTAGTAAGAAGCCTAGGCTTTATTATCATAACGTCACTCTACGATCCAAAGGCGTAGATAAACATTGAAAAATGTTGCAAAAAAAAACCACGTTACTACGCTGAAGAAGTCACGAGCGTTCGCTTGTAAATTAAAGAGCGACTTCTGAATGTCTTTTAAAAGGAAAGAAGGAGCAAATAATTCAACACATGGATCGATCATCCAGAGCATTCAAGGACTAACTTGAATGCCTTCGGTGCCTTTGATTTAGGTATAGTTCGCGAGGGATAACAGGAGCTTTGCATTTGTGTGAGTGACCATGAAAAGTAGAGTAAAAAGAGTACGTTCACGTAGACTGCACTCACACAAATGCAAAGCTCCGCTTACGCCTTTTCACTTGTACTACTGACCTTTGTAGTCTGAATATACTAAGATAATACGTTCAAATGTTAATCTAAGTCTCTCTTAATTAGTTCATAGGTTATACGAGTATTACGAAGTTCAAATTTTTTCAATTAAATTTGTTGACAAGAGTAATTAACAGCCATTTAATAAGCATAACGGGTAGTGGTTCTTTTAAGGAATAGCTTCATTTGTGGCACTTGAGGTGTGAAGTTTACATCGTTTCCTGTATTACTTGCACGTAGTACCACATTGCGATCGTTATCAATGTTTATTAATGTTAAACTGTAAACTTGATCCTTATTTTTTTGTATTTTGTTCTACGTATCAAGATTTTCATATAAAATGGTAATACATATTTAAACTTATAGTTTATTGCAATAAGTAGTAAGTAATTGACTTTGTTATTTTTTTAACAGTAGAAGCAATTACTATTTACACTTACTAAAATCTAAACTATTATACAGGCGTCAAACAACTCCTCCACCTCGTCACCGACTAGCAATGTTCCCAGAAGGCTGACAGCATTGCCACGTTATATGGCAATGCTTATTCTTTGAGCTAAAAAATAACCAGACTTGTTACAAAGTAGAAATAGTTTACATTTTAGTAAAAGTATGAATATTTATTAAATACGTATTTTTTTCGTTCCTGTTTGTCAGCGTGTCATGTATCTACATTATAAAGTTACTGAACAAATTTTTGTGCGGCTTGTTTTCAGAACATTCGAAACTTAACTTTGAAAATACTGAAGTCTAGCTTTGTTTCATCAAAATGGGATGGCAGAAAAAAGTGAAGCTCATTATTATAAAGGCTGGGTGTGGAGGAATAATACAGGATCACGATATCCGGGATCCGAATGTCATACCTTTATTTATATTGGGTTCGCCAAATTGACACCGCCCACCTGGTGGTAAGTCGTGACGACGTCTAGCGATTGTGGGCGACTCTCATAGTACACAAAGCTATATATATATATATATAGAGTGGACTACTTATATCATTAATGAGAATAATGTTTTGATAGCTTGCCAGTGCTTTGTCTATTATTATTTTTATATTATACAGTGTGCATATATTTACTTAATATTTATATTTCAAAGGTATAGTGCCATCTATATAGCCGAACGTATAACTCCGAACCCACCCTTCATAAACTACCCCTCAGGTGTGCGCTTGAAACGCCATCTGCGAACTCTGACTAGAATTTCTTGCTCCTTTGTATATTACGTTATAGATTGTAGTTCCAACTGTTTAGGGGTGAAATATAGATGTCGTTAGTGTTAAGGGTTGTTATCAAATGGAAGTATGTCGACTTCTAATAGGACAAGTTGTTGCTTATTGGAATTAGTTACGTGGAAGATCATTTGAAGTATATATTTTTTTTTAAATCCTGTCACTAATATTAGGTATAGTTTTTCTGAGTAACATTGGCTACGTTTTATCCAGTAAATGTGTTCCCACGGGAATCGGGTACGACGAAATTATATCATGCAGGCGGAGCCACGATTATCAACTAGTATTAGATAAACACCTTCCCAACGTGAATTAAGTCCCCCTTTTCAAAAAGTTCATGAGTTAAATATATTTTGACGTCTCAGTTATTACAGGTGACGTGAAAATAACGAGTGTCGCACGTCGACTTCCTCTCACCTGTGCGACTGTGGACTGCGGTACCTTTACAGGTAAGTAACATGCAACCTCAAACGTGAGTTCTTTAAGATTGCCTCATTTATTTTTGAAGAAGGTTTTAGTAGCGTTGACCTACTTAAAATACTGCGACTACTACTCGCGATTCTGTGCTTTTTTTGAATTGATAAATGGCACAGCAATATAATAATACGTAAAAACATAATTGTGTTATGAAATTCGAGATTTTATGATAAGGGAGAGGAGATATTACATTATTATTGCCAAAGGTGCTATTTTGAATCCGAAGCGAAAATAATTCATTTGTTTTTTTTCTGTATGTACCGCGGCCACCTCTCAACTACAGCCAATAAATTTAATATAAGCTAAAACGAGTAAATTCAACACCATTTGCATTAGATTACTATGAAGGATTCATGTTCCAAATTCAAATATTATTATTGACCGCTAAAAATGTCTTAATAAAAAGAGTTAAACAAAACGCAACTTTTTGAATAGAAGTGATAAAAATGTTATTTATATCCAGATGCCTTATTCTAATCTGTCGCCTAAGAACTTAATGAGTAGCTTGTAAGCTATAAATATCAAAAGATTACATTATAATGAAAATGAGCCATCAAATAAAGTGCCATTGGCAACTCACTGTTCTAAGATGCACTTGGACTTCATCAGTGCACCTGCCCACGCACTTTAAACGATTTCTGCATTATAAGGTTACTCAGAAATATTAGTTTCTTTATATCTACTGTACTACTAATAATCTACCACAATAACTTTACTATGTGCTACGGCGTAGAATTTTCGTAGAAGTGTAAATCTAAAATTGGTATTGTGTTAGATTTTTTTTCTTATTCTAGTCTATAGCACTCTAATAAACTTGCTTTTTAATACCCTATTTATAATCGTTGTAAAGACTATACAAAGATAACCAAAAAACATTACCAGACTCATTATATGAGTAGAGATACAAAATAGTTCACAAGCCATATTAATAACGCCATATCGTCTCTGATCGTTTTACAGCATCTATTCTCTGTAACGAGTTCTAAATAGACGATACAAGTAGAGTACGTTTTCCGAACATGGTAATGGATGGGATAATTACGCGCAACGACGTGCAACAATAGCGGCGCGAGCTTACCGCTCTATGGCATAATAAGCGCCGGCGTATTTTGATCAGTGCACCAAGTAGCAAGACGAGCGGCGGGGCGCGTGCCTGGCGTGCGCCGCCACCGCCCGCGCAGTCCACCGGCCGCACCCGCACCCCCCGCCTCGTGCCCCGGGACTGGCGCGCGCGCTACTTAGCGTCGGGGGTGCACGCCACCTCCGCCAATACACCGGCGACCTCCGCGCTGTACACAAGTGTGTGCTCACTATTCATTCCCGATCTGTTTATACGAACATTCGCGATGCCGATGGCGGCGATTCATACTTATCAAAATCTCGGCGTTGACCAGAAACTAACGCAGCTGCAGGCTCAAGCTCCACGTAGATTAGCACCTGCTCCAGTGGACCCCAACCGCTGCAAGAAGAAATCTTATCTTCACCAACCTTATCCGACTCAACCCCCATCTGTAGCTAGAAGGAATGCCCGTGAAAGGAATAGAGTGAAGCAAGTAAATAATGGCTTTGCGGCGTTGAGACAGCACATACCTTCAGCTGTATCAGCCGCTTTGGCTGGTGGAAGAGGCTCTTCACGGAAGTTAAGCAAAGTTGACACTTTGAGACTGGCAGTAGAATACATCAAGAGTTTGAAGCGATTACTAGAAGAAAATGATGAGGGTTGCTCCGATTCGCAATCGGGGTTGAGTTACAACAATACAGTTGTCGGACCACATACTCCCCCATTATCTGAAGAATCTCACTCACCAGCTCCTTCTTATGTATCTGAAAGTTCACCAGGACCAAATTGTCAAGATGCCTACGACTCCTACGAGCCTATGAGTCCAGAAGATGAGGAACTTCTTGACGTTATCTCGTGGTGGCAGCAACAATGAAAGAAGGTGAGCTTTGATAACTTTATTATAAGTTGTTGTACGTTTTAAATTAATATATAAAAGTATATTAAAGATAAGATTAGATGTTTGTTCAAATGTGATTATTTTCGAACAGATAGCAGTCAAGTATATTTTATGAATGAATTTTAAAGTGCTAACATAACCTTCAAAATTTGATAATAATATTCTTATCACTATGTTTACTTATTGTCGCGCCGTCGTCGTTGTACTGCCTACATAGTTTAAAGTTATCTATATACTTTTTTATAAGAATCTCGTTTGATAGAGCTTACTTTGTAGGTGTGCAAACAATCAGACCGACATCGTATATTATTATATTAATCCACCCCTAGCAACTTTGACTCGAGTCAGGTAGTTATCGTTACTAAAAATATTTTTTGCCTGATCTTTTAGTCACGGTTACCTACAGGGACTGAATCTTTTATATTGCACAATTTGAATGAAGATTCACCTTCATCCTAAGCAAAAAGTAAACAAGTATACTATTGTGACTAAGCATTGAACCGTGGCATAGTCTCCCATTGTTGCATTAGGTGACACAAAAGACCGTCTTCAACAATGGCAAATTTTAGAAAAACTTGCAGTTATGTAACTTTTTTAATTATTAATGGCACTGAAGACCCGCATTCTATACTTCTATTTGCTTCAATAACCGCACACCTATTACTTCTAACAGACTCCTGGTTTATCCCGCATTTAGTACATGCATAGATAAATTGCACAAAAACAAACCAGCTTTTTTGTTAGATAAGTTAATGCGATGCGTCCGGTCAGCAAGTTTTTGGCAAATTCATTTCAGCAGTATGCTGCCCATATGGTTTAACTCAATGGATTAACTAGAACCGGTAGCGCCGTGTCTAAAAACAAAATATTAAAACTCGCAAAAAATATTTCGAGACGCTTCGTCGACTATTAATTTATTGTACCGGAAGACGAAATCTCAAGAGGAAATAAAAGGGCAGCGGGCGACGCACACGTGTTACAATATTTACTAACTTTAATGCAAATATATGGTGATATCGCACATTCATGAGAATTATATAACGTCACGGTTCTAGATTAGCAACATTCAGAATTATAGTTTACCTGTTTACTTATCTAGCGGATTTATGTAAGATTCTAGAATCATTTCAAATATATTTTTATTTTTTTCTCAGGAACCGTAATTTGCGGTAATCAATGTTCAGCCCATCAACGGCTTCGTGATTATGAAAAAACGAGCGGCTCTCAAGAGAACCAACTAGTATCAGAACGTGAAGGCCTCAGAGAGAATCTCTAATTAAGCGCAATCAGTTTATTCCTAATGAGAGTGGATAATCGTGGTCAGTAACAAGCCATCGAGACATTCTTCCGAGTGACTGAACACCAAACGAATACCCCACTGCATTTTCCAAGTCGATGGAATAGCACTAAAAAGACTGAATTGAACATTTATTTGTTACTCTTAAGGGATTTAGTTAAAAAAAAATCTGAAGACATATGTATAGCATCATATTTCTACTTAAGCATTTTGCTTTGAGAAATAGACGATTGCTTCTTTATAAATATGTATAAATATAAAACTCAGTTACAAATATGCGGGTTGTCCAATTATTTAGTCCAACCCGGGGATCAAGTTTGAAATTCTAGCGTCACACGTGTATAGACTACACTCTACGCCACCGAAGCATTTAGTTGTGATGTGATTTAAAATACGCTGTGCCTTATTATTAGCCTTACTTGTTAAAACTTCCACCTTTATGTTAGTTAGTTATACTTATATAGAATTGTTATCTAGTCATTAGAATTTAAGAATTAGTTATACTGTAAATAATTGAATGGTTGCTTGTCGGCCTTAAACACTGTTTCTTTTTAAATACACTTTAGTAAATCTTGAGACAAAGACTTGTAAATAAATAAGATAGTACCATAAGACAGATTCCTAATATTATAAGATTTTATAAAATAGTTATGAAAAGAAGAATATCAATATTCAACCGTTTGGTTGTTTCTATAAGTAAATAAATTCATTTACTATAATATGAGCATTTCATTTATCCTCTTTAGCAACAAGATGATACTCAAATAATTTTACAATATGAATCACAAAAACTATACATTTTTGAAAAAACCTCACTTGTACACTATTCCACAAATATTTAAAAAAAAATGTGGAATAGAATACAACTGAGTTTTTTTCAAAAATGTATTACTAAAAGTTCCACCAAGTACCGACAATCGAAAGCATAAATTATATACAAAAACTATAGTCTTGGGCTGGACTCGAACCAAGATTATAATACTTACTGGGACGCCATTGATGACAAAACGATAACTGAAACTTAAAAAAAAATAAGTACAAACAATCAGGCTTATATCCCCAATGTGATGAGCAGAGATGAATTACGAAAGGGGGCAAGTATATTGACGTTACCGGTCACTATATAGTAGGTATTATGCAAAGAGATGTTTTACTAGTTCCATGAGTTAGCTTTACATACAGCGACTACTTGATGGAATGGAACACCTACCTAACCACAAAACGAACCTGTTTCCTTCAGAACCTGCGCTGGATGATATGTTTATGCTACATGTTTTTCCATTGCCATTATTTTACAAAATTGAATTTAAAATTAATGCTTCCATATCTTATCAATGGTTTACTATAAATCAGATGGAGTAAAAAGTTTAGTGTGTGGTTATGATATAAAACCTGTCATCATACTTTAAAGTTATTATGTTAGTCAAGTACTAAGTAAGTTTGCGAACTTATTGTGCAAGTTAAAGAGGCAAATTTATACCTTTGTCCAAAGTACTGATAAATTATCTTTAAAATATGCTTTGGTATGTGTATGCAACTGCATGTCGTCCTGAAACCTCAGGTTTCAGGTTCGGTTTGTGTGGTGCACAAAATGTTTGTTATGGAGTTTGGATGTTTTCGATGTACAATATGTATGCATTTAGAAATATATAAGTATGCTTATCAGTCGTCTAGATTCCACAGCACAAGCTTATGTTAGACTAGATGACGTGGTGGGAGAATGTCGCTTCCTTATTAAATTGCACTAACCATTATAGTTAGTGCAATTTAACAACAATAATGACAATAAAACAGATGGTCCCAAATAGGATAAATTGCTATTTATATATATTAGGTATTATATATATTAGGAATAAATACCTTACACACAAACAACCCAAAGAGGGTAGGCAGAGGTGCATCACACACCCATGTCTTGGCAGTAGTTTTTGGTCCTACGTTGCAGGAGAAAATTAAATTGACGCCTACACTTACTGGTTTCTAAAAGTAGATTAGTAGATTCAGTGCAGCAGGTTGGTTAAAAAAAATATTTTCTTGATATCATAATTTGCTAATGTCACAGGCTAAATTTTGTTTTAATATTAGGTAGGTAAATAATACAGCAGTATAAGTTTAGTTAATACAAACAATACGATGCAAAATTAAAATAACAAAAGGTACTTTTTCTACACGTGCCTCCGCTCAAATTTCGTTTTGCAAAAAGAAAATAATAGCACACACGTAATTCACAAAATGGGGGTCTAAGCATACTTTGGTATTTAATTTTTAAAAAGACAAACCATATTGCAACAGGATCACGTCGTGGTATCCGCCCAGTGAAATCAAATTGCAATAGTAATTTTTGATATTCGTAAGGGAAGTTTAAACCATTATGGGTGTATGTATCCGTTGGGGAATTAATTGTTTGAACTTGTTTCATATCGTGCTTGACAAGATCTACTAGTTGTATTTAATAATAGGATATCAATGAACACACCTGTGATTATGAGCTTTACTTTTTTACTTGCTCAAGTTGTTAATTATTGTAAGGCAAGATATATTTCTTGCAAAAAAACAGACTTTTTGAGTCTGACTACTAATTTTATGACAAGAGAATATGAGTTTATACAAATAAACAAAGGATCTTACGAAAAAAAGGTACCTGTCCTAGTTCTAAAACTATCTGTCACTCTACCACCTTAAATTAGTTTTTGTGAGTTATAATAATCGTGAATAAAATTAAATAAGTTCGTCTTTTTTATTTATTTCAAATTAAATCAATTTTAAGTGATAAGGAATCTGTTGTTTTCGTCATTTTGTCCCTTTTGTTTATTACTTAAGTAATCTTTTCAATATTACTTCCATAATCATAATTAAGTTTAGTTATAAACAAGTTTATTTCAAAGATTTGTGACAATCCTTAATTGTTGGCAAATTTTCATTATCGGCTTCATCAAAAGGTAAAACGGTGGAACTGTCGTTGCCCGGTGCAATGCAGGCGTCTCGAACGCAGCACTCGGCACCGCTGTCTCGTGCGCGCTCGGCTCCGCTCGTGCGTTTACGAGGCACGCGACCGTCGCGCGCGCAGAAACAGCTGCCCTCACGGTGACCACTTGCCCATAACCGATTAACCAGAGTACGATGCAAATTGAGAACTGAATTCATTATGCTTTTGTTTAATCACAAATATTGACTAACTTGAAGTAATAAATAAATTTGAATGTCAACTTTTGATCGATGTTTTAATCTTTTAGCAGCAATAAATACTTACTTTTTTACATCTATATTTGGATTTTCTAGTTAAACATGTAGGTAAATCTGTCTGTTTTGTACACTATCTAGTTTTTACGTATTTCACAAAAAAAAACTTCTGTTGGAGGTACGCAAAAAAGTACCAACAAAAAATACTGTTTATATGTTCCAAGTGCCGCCCCAAGGGTACATATCCTTGGCCGAGAGTGTAACGTTGCCGTCAATAAGCGTGTGACCTAAATCGCTGGGGCGGCGTGCGTTCAATGTGCTGCTATTTTTGAATATCGAATAAGTTCAAGTGCTAGTGTTTGGTCGGTGAATTTTTTTGCCCATGCTCTTTTAAACAACCACATTTTAATATTGTTTGTAAAAAGTAAAACTAAGCTCCACGCTTTTAAAGCGTCTACATTTCGAGATTGGACAATTTTTACTTTAGTCCGTCTGTCTGCATGTGTGTTCCTTGCATTTTGAATTTCCACAATTTCCTTTATTATTTAAAATCAATCAATCATCATATAAAAAATATATTCCTGGATTTAATAATTTTTTTTCATCGTGAGCTTTTTTGGATTGGGGGGAAAATGGGGGAAAAAGCTCAAATAATGTTTTTAATGCTCGTGAGGTCTACTCGACTACCACTGATTTTAAATATTTTTATTTTTTGTTAAACTAGGTACTAATTTAGATGCCATATTATAAAAGATATCTAGATTACATTATTATGATTTCTACCCTTATTTATTACCGTTTTACCTGAAAAAATCGTAATCATTATTTAAAAAAATTGTTAATGACGGCAAGTAGCAACTTTAATATCTTCAATCTATTATCCTTACTACCATATAAATAGCATACATTTGTCTATCAGATACTGTGATCTTTTATAGAATTTGTTTGGGATGCGACGCAATAAAAAATAGGAATTCCAATCGAAACCTACAAACTGTAATGTTCGCAGATAATGTCCTATTCAATGACTATTTAATTAATCAGTCGGCACAGAGGTGCCATAAATTGTAACTCCGCAATAAACCTCATTAATGGTCATTAATGAATTGGAACGCATTAGCAGGTAGTTTCGTATAAAATTTCTTAAATATTTGAACCGAAATTCCTTTAAAATAACGGTGATACTGTCAGAGGGTACGACATGTCAATGTCTTTGAAAAGGCCACCCCTAAACTACGCATTTAATTGCACACCCCAAATTTGAATTCGTAAGATGTTGTTATTGAAGGTCCTTTTAGGGTTCGATAGTTCAAGTCTGGGAAACGGCTGTCGGTCCGTCCTCCACTTTTCTCAAACGCTTGTGCTAGAAAAATGAAACTTTGCACGTATTTTTTTGGATACCTCTCCTACACGTAATGTAGGGATGATTTTATTTTCCATTTTATACTTCTAACTTCAACCTAAGCCAAGCTATGACACCTTGATAACTGATACAAATATAAAGGTTAACCTATAGTTTTTGTGTATAAAATATAATATATATTTATAACACATAACCTCCAATAGAGATGTAAGGAGAATATACATATAGAATCAAGGTAATCGAACCAAAGACTACGCTACCAACTACGCCACTGAGGTTCTCGTCGATAAACTATTAACACATTACCTCCATCTTCTAACAGATAAAAACACAACAATATGCACTAACCAGTGCGGTTGTTATTATAATTTTATATCTAATGGTCCTGCATTTGCAACATAAAAACTTATTGGAAAAAAAATAAAATAATAGAGTCGATTTCACATTATATTTTCAATGTTTTGTCCTTCATCATTCACCAAGCCTTTTCCCAACTCAGTTGGGGTTGGCTTTCCAGTCTAACTGCGATTCGGCTGAACATCAATATTTTCCGTGAAGCGACTGCCATCTGACCTCCACAACCCATGGGCGATATCGAAGTTCTGTAGTTAGACAGGTCGGATTTTTGATTTAGGGCTCCAACTATCCCTAACGACTGCCTAGATGTTTGTATGACAACCGGGACCGACGGCTTAACGTGCTCTCCGAGGCACGGAGGGGTCTCAGTGTTTTAAGAAATGGTCACCCATCCTAAGACCGGCCTGACTCGATGTTGCTTACCTTTGCAATGTGTTAACATTGTCGGTTACCACTAGACCACGAGCCCCAATGTTTTCTCCTTATCAAATCATAATATGATTAAAACTTCATTAAATCGGGATATCGGCGGAATAGGTTATACTGAAATTCGAGGGAGACCCCCAAGCGTTTTTGACTATGGTAAATGTTCAAATTATACCAACTATTTTACATTCATATAAGTAGTTCAAGTAAAAAAAGGTAACGTCTATTGTGGTACGTATTGAATAATATCCTTAATTTGGAATACTTACCACGCTGTACCTATATTTTTGAAAAATGTTTTGCCAAAAATAGGTACCCTGAAATTCTCGAGGACAGTAGTAAAATCGTTGTAGTTTTTAATACTTAATTATTTATTGTAATAATTAAATAAAAAACATTAAAAGAAGAAAGCGGCTCCGTATCTTTCTTTATCCCAACAAGTTATATCGGCTTTAGTCAAAGGGCCGTCGTCGTGTCGCGCTATTCAAATAATTAGAGCCAATACAGCCACTTGTTCTGATCGAATTAAACCACATAAAATCACCAACGATTTGACCAGTACAAAAACTTTCAACCAGAAATCGTGTTTTGTAAACGTACGATTCACATACGTGTCCCAGTAAACCCGTAAAGAACATTTAATTTCCGTTACCAACTTTGGTTGATAATAAGTTGAGATCAAAATGGAAACGTCAGTTCAATGAACTGCCCAGGTGTCGGTGTCGAGTGACAGTAAACATTACTTATCAATAAACGGAAGAAATTACGTTACTATTGGTGTCAGTCAATACTGAACTGACCTCTCATAATACGTTCCAGATTACGTATAACTTCTACAATGTCCACAATCAATTTAATTTTATCGGCTCGTGTGATCTGGACAGCTGTCAAAGCAATTGATAACTAGATTATATTCAAAAGGAGATCACTTTTAGTTTTTTCTATGACGGGTTTAACTATGTACTTTACAATACTCGTACACTTTAGAGGTGTGAAGACAAAGGTTTTTGGGAAGTAATTGATTCATAGTTTATGTTAAATTTTATGTTGATTTCCTTCCCACCTTCCAAGCACATCTGGATGTGCCGGCGCTGCTGCTGCGGCTGAAGTCCTCAAATAACGTAAATACGCTAACCTAGCAGGTGATTACATATACTCGTATTTAAGCCGTTTGAAGTTGACAATTTGGGCCATGGGGTCAGAGCGCTCACCGCCTTTATAGAGACATTGCTGGCTACTTTCTGGCCCATAGAATAAGTATCGTCATCCAACTTGGAAAAACTATCAGCATTCTTTATACCTTCCCTGTTGGCAATAACGCAAAGGATTTTTAAACGAGATTTTGTGGGTATTTATATTGTAATTCCTATTGTAAATTGGTGATAATCAGTAGGCAGCAGTACTCAATAAAATACTTAATACTAATTAAGTATTTTATTGAGTTCAGTCAAATATTTGTATAATTTTCAAGTATGTATTGGTTTCGGAATAAGTACCTATTTGGTACATAATTTGCTCATACCGTGAGAAAACTTTGCAACATAAAATTTACATAGACTTCTTCGTTTACAATGGACCAACACTGTATGAAGGTAACATGTCATCCAGATCAACTATAACGAAGGTGTATTCAAAAAACAGTGTACGCCTCCGGTGGTCTCCGGCTGTCAACGCAACCCGTTTGTATCAGGAACCAGGGCTTGTTATGCAACAATACTCATCAGAATTACTGTACAAGTCAGTTATATGGTCAATAGACGAATAAAACATCCGATTGATTGGTCTTAATTAGTGGACTGGTAAACTGGAAGTATTAAGTGGCCTTCGTAATACTAATATGTGGTAGCTGTGTAGATAATTATTATTCACTGTTCTGTTTATTGCAGATTCAGCAAAAAACATCACTTGTTAAATTATATTTTCAATTTTGGCTTCTTAAATAATTCCTTTTTAAGGCGACGGCGACAGTTGGCAATTATCCACGAAGAAGAAGAAGATAGTGTCTTAGTCCCATCATTATTTGTTCGTCTAAATAAAAAGTTACGTATGTAGTTACCTACCTACTTAGACCATTTCAATAAAGACTAGGGCTACTTCCATTATGCAAGTCTTACATGCAAATATGACGTCACAAGTGCAACTTACTTACAAGTTGTACTATTCTGTTTATTGTATAAAATTGTAAAATGATAATTTGTACAGAGAATGTGAAGATAATTCTGTTTGCAAGTAGCATAGGTACAAGTTAACAGTTGTATATATTTGCAAATTGCATGATTGAATTGAATGAAAGCGCCCTTACTTATAGGCTGCTTAGCGAGATTTGATTGTCAAAAAATGTAATGTAATAAAACAATCGTGCAATATTTAAATGAAACTTTATAATTGCTGATTGAAAAAAGTTATTTGTGATGACAAATTTAATGACCTAATAATTTACGAAAATCATTCGTATACCGTCTACAGTTATTAATTAAAATTTTTGCGGCTTCAAATTTGTTGATAATGTACCACTTTTCTCTTTGCAGGTTTGAGCCGCTACGGTAGTTAAAGTATATTAAACGTGTTAGTACCTTGTAGGCATTCATTACAATCGGTTACGCCCAGAAGTCTGGTCTGATACGATGAAATGTACGATTATAAGGTAGAAATCAGAATACGAGGTAATCGTATTGCAAGGAGCTTTGCCACAATCACGCGATCATTCATCTCTCTGTCTCATCTTAACTTTATAAGACACAGTTACTCAGCTCTGAGTAAATTAAAAGATTCCCACAGTACTAATCAATACATAGATCATGATATACAGCTTTATAATCATGGAATAATCCAGTCACATTCATCAGACGTTAACGAGCCGATAAATTGATCACTAGAGATAAAAACATTCACATATTGGGAACATTACAAAAATATCTGTTCGAAAGTAATTTGTAAATGCTTATTTCTAAAAGGTAGCGCCCCATATAGCAGGTTCACTTAATCAATGTGCCTTAGGATTTTAAGTTTGATAAAACGCTACATTAACAAAGTGTAGAGATAAAGTAAAGGATATACTAATTTAAATTCAGTTTAATATATTGTATATCTTTTCATTCGGCCTTAGATATCGTTATCTAGATCATTGGTCTAATAGAATTCAGTTATAATTTACATATCAATGAGTTTATTAAGAAAAAATACTGGAATCTCATTTAATGAGTACGTAATGCGTCTTCTGTCATCTCGATATGTTTAGATTATTTATGTTCAAGTTAAATAGATTCATAGTAATTTCACGCTTTATGGTTGAATTTCTGGGTATCCTAACCACATTGTTTTAAACAAAACCATACACCACAATACGCCAAAGTCAGTGACATTCAAAAATTACTTCGAGGTGGTCATTGTCTGTAAGGATTACTCTGACCACATCAATTTTCTCACCAATTTTCTATTTCACTGCGTAAATCAAGATAAGGCACGAGTCAGAACTATTGAACTGTGACGGTCAATGCTTTGGAATATTGCCGAAATTTCATTATTGTGGTAATCTTTTGCGATGTTTAGCACATTTTGTTTGTTTCTTTAAATTAAAATATTTTTCTTTAAATAAATTAGATACATGAACGTTACAGTTGTGTGTTGATAGAAGATTATTTAAGAACTTTGCCCAGTAAAAGAAGGTAATCGTAGGTTCCACAAGTTCTTCAGGGTTTAAACAAACCTCAACAGTAAGTGGTGCAAAGTAGCCAATAAGCGGTGGCAAAATATGTTTGTTTAATATGCCTCTGCCTGCCTTTATGGTGCAATAGGTGTGATATATATGAACGTACCTATATGTATCAACATATATCTACATTATCTACAATGAGAGCAGAACGTGGCTTTTATAAATGTCAGGCAAGAGAATTAAAGTAACCTTTGTCCTCAAACCTCAAAAACTGTCGAGGCTCAAAAGTAATCAAAGTATAACACCGAGACCACCAACGTGAATGACAGTAAAAGGTATCTTAATTAAAGGTTGAAACGACAAGCATTTGCGTAGTTCCGGCAACGTGCTACTGTTTTTTGATAAAACCTGCCTTTACGCGCTTTTACAAATTATCAGGACGAATTTATTGTTTACATAATATATAAAATACAATCAACATTTTATAGATATTTTCTACACCCTGGTCTTCAAAACACAAGTCAACTCAAACTCAAACTCAAACTCAAACTCAAAAATATTTATATATGTTATATTTATATAGGTTATAAAATAACACTTATTAACGTCAGTACATAAGAATTTACATTTAAAGCCAGATTCGAAAAGCAAAGGGTTGAGCCAAAGAGAAAAGAACCTGGCAATAAAAACTCCAAGCCACTCTTTTTCAATCATCAGTAACTCATAGTACTTATATAACACACAACGTACCCAGTTAGATGCTGCAACTAATGCCACGCGTTATGCGTTTATTTAGAAAATTCATTTTCAATGATGTTCTGAGCAACGGCAACAATTCCATAATAATTATGTTTATTATGTATTTTGTGATAAAAGGAGGACGGGCATTTTGGTCTATCGGCGGCCATTGATGAAATTAGTGTCAAATGAAAGTACTGATAGGTAGGAACAACTTTTTCTATCGACGTTTCATTGTATTCCATTTAGTTTAGAAAATAATGAAATACAAAATAAAGTAATTCCATAGAACAATATCGTAACAATTATTTATTATTTGTGGGTAGGCACGCGCGCGCAGTCCTTCGATTACGCTTGCATCGCTGTGTGTATTTGTTTGTTGTGCGCTTCCCATTGACATTCCATTATCCCAAGCAATTGCTCATTATTATTGCAGTTGTATAAGTGGAAGGCACACAATCGGTTGCTGCGCACACGTTGTGTGTAGTGTGGTATCTGGGATGGGCTAGACATCAAGACGAGGATATTTTATTACCGGTATCAGAACTCAGTGCTATTATTGTACATTAACACATAAAGGACGTTATCATTATTATTATTTTGGCGATGTTCGGTCATAGTGGTAAAAATAATTGTATTTTTAATGAAATCTACAGGTCATTTTATTTTATTTCCTTATTTTTAAGACTTAATCTTAGATAAAATACGCTAAATCACAGGCTGACATATCTAAAAATAAAAATATATTTAATTCTATTATTAATTACACCACAGATATAAAACTTCTTGAGAGTGATTGTAGGGTGATAGTACACCAAAAATAAAAAAAATTGTTCCTGGCCGCTGATAGACCAAGCGCCATACGATTTTGTCCATTCTCCTTTATAAATATATTCATAGTCTAAATCCTTACTCAAGTTCCATTCGACTGGATACTATTAGCAGACACGTAAGAAAAACACTAATCCCGGAAGACGTTTGTGCCTCGCCATCGCTCGAGACCTGTTATATTCCTTTTTTCGCGACAAAATACGCTTGCAGTACTTATGAACTAACAGTACCATAGAAAACCAATATTGTTACCTAAAGACAACGCTATAAAGATGAATAAGTATTTTGACATGGGCCCAGGCCGCGCACGGATAAAGTCGATTTTGAGCGACAGCAGCGCTATTGTTGCCCGAATCATCCGATGGGCGGGTGAATGACCCAGAGAGCGCGATTTTGAAAATGTTTTGCGACAAACGTTCCACGTTGAGTTATTGTTATTGAAGTTGAATATTTACAGCATAACAAAAATGTTGAATTATTGGAAATAAACGACTGCCTATTTGTAAAATATTCCAAGAGTAGTTTTCGTTATAAAATGATCCTAATTACTAGATAAATAAATAAGAGTAGTTTGAGACACAATTTTTATGATTTTCTATTTATAATAAACAATCAAGAGCAGGTCCGGACTGACCTTTTTGTATTCTACTTACCTAAAATTCCAACTACGAGTACCTATGTATTTATTTGTAATTTTACTACCAAAGTTTATTCTTATTTCGTAAAATTTTCATTCAATAAAATAATTGCAAATTCAGTAGGAAGTACGGTCGAAATAACATCACGCCTTTCCTCGCTAGTGTTTATATCTACGCAAGGAAATGTGCCTATTGCGTAAACTCAAATACTTTTTGCTTACGATCACCTCGCAATCTAAAAAATCTTCTAGGGTTGTACAAAAAATTGTCAATAAATGAAACACAAGTATAAAAATGGTTCATATAATTAAAAGTAAACAAAATATGAGTCGCCACCTAAAAAGCGTGCTAGGGTTGTACAAAAATTAGTTATAAACAAACATGAAATTTATAAATTATTCATATACTTAATTAAACGAAAGTAAACAATAACAAAATATGAGTTTAAGAGTTTCTAATGTTTTTTTCATTTTAATGATTACTGATCAAATTCTGATTTCTACTAATTTGATGATAAAATCAATTGCTATTGCAAAACCTATCAGAATGAAAATGTTACCAGCTGCCCGATTCACGTAATAAAAACCGTAGCGTAGTGACTTAAAAATGTCACTTCGCACACTTTTTAACCGACTTCAAAAAAGAAGAAGATTCTCAATTCGCTGTATTTTTTGAACCGATTTTGATGATTTTTTTTTTTATTTGAAAGCTGGTGATCCCGTGTGGTCACATTTTAATTTCATTAGGATCGGACACTGGGTTTACACCAGGTAACTCTTCAAAATCGTATAGGAATTGTATAGAAATTGAGCTATTGGAAGATTTATGACAATCCAAGACTAGATAAGTAAGTGCGTTAAAAACAGAAAACCAAAAGGCGATTTCTAAGTTTCTAAGTTAAAACGACTTTTGAACTGGCGTGTTTACGTGAATCGACCGGCTGGGTAGTTAAGTAACCTCAGTCTCTTTCAAAATCATTAGACGTTCTTCTCTTTCAAAACACGTAAAGCTCATTCTTTCCTCTCTTTCATAGCCTCTATGACATTGGGCGGGTCACGAATAGGCATGCTTCGTGACTGCCGAGGATCAACTAATTCTGGAAGGAGGCAATCGTAATAAAATCTAACTAATTTCATCTCCATTTTCTCCTTCCAAAATTTGTCGTCCTTTTCTATAATATAAACTTTCATAGGTACAGTAGCACCAAACCAGATGCCAAGCATGCAAACGTTTCTTTTAGTTATATGTAGCTGTCCCTGAATTTGGAAATACCAGTAATGATTTTTATTTATGACATAACCCTTGGAAGCCTTGTCCTTAACCCAAAAGGTATGTTTGGCCATTGCTTCATCAAGAGTCATGCCAGCTAAAGAATGTGGGCACTTAATTTCAATTAAACCGTTTGCATAAATGCCATCTGGTGTAGTACCAAGAAATTCATATTGATCGTCGACGAACAAACCGCAACCTTGTATACTAATATTCTCTTGAATTTCTAACTGTCTAATTGCAGTTTCTTCGTTTTCGATACCGTACCGTACAGCAGGCAAACTGGAGATATTACTACCATAAACGATTTTACAAACAAGAGCAGCACAACTTGTGCTCTCTCGTTTTTTACAAACTTCCCCGAACGATGATGAGGTTAGTAATTTTCTCCTTGTACTCATCCACTCAGCACTACTTCTTTGCTAATGGGTTGACCTTTCAAGCTCCTCTCTTTCAGCACAAGACAACTTTTTAACAATTCTGGACTCAGATCAGGTTTTTCGCAGTTTGGTCCATAGTGAGCGTCTTTCGATACAGCGCTGTGGCTTTTTTTCAATCTTAATTTAGGTTTAGCAATTAAACGGTTTCTACGATTACTATTTTCCACTTTCGCGATCAAAGGATTAGGACTAGATTTAAATATGACTTCATGAGTTTTACTATGAATCGATCCCGTATTAAAAGACACAACAGCAGCTGCGCATCGGCCCGCATAAGAACCACGGGAAGAATAATTTACACGCTTACCCCCAACTAATTTGGCAATTACTCCGTTAAAACTTTCAACTATATTACTTGTGCAATTATGAATTAAACTTCTAGAATGATATGACAGTCTTTTACTTAAAATTTCTACCGCGTCCATTAATCCGCATCCAACAATTGCTGGAAGTAACCCAACAGGTTCTATTCGACGAGTGTCAGGTCTACAAAAATACTCCTTGCAATGTTGGTGATTACCAAATACGTGTTGTGGACCATTTAGAATATCTTCACTAAGATTTTTTATTTTTTCTTCGAGTGACTGATTTTGATCCCCCCAATATTTAATCGCGCATTTTACACCCGTTCTTAAACGCAAATACCTTTCTTTTAGGAATTTCCGCAACTCGCAAGGATACTTAGTGTCTTTCGACAATTTCTCCAAGCTATTGCAGTAGTTTCGTAAAAGATGATTTTTGCATTCAATTTTCTCTACTATTAAATTATCGTACGGACGCGAATCTAATATTTTTTTATAAGTACTGGAATCGCCGTCTGCTACAAATTTATTATAAATTACACCGTGATCAACAAAGGAACGTTTAAACCCCTCAACTATTATGGTCGATTCCATCCCGGTAGATGATCCTGAATAATTCTTGAAACAATGCTGTTCCGGGGGCTGACTGTTGTTCTTTGCGGCTCGTGCACAGACTACGCAGTATTTATTTTTAACTCCAAAAAACAATACTTTATTAGTTTTAATGCCAATTATCGCAGCTGCGCCGGATAAGGCGGAAAAATTCTTACCGTAAGATCTCTTGCTCCAACAACCGTTAACAGCAACAGATATTAATGGTGTACCATTTTTATCAACACTACCTATAGACACTGCGTACTCCGCTTCTTCCTTGACAGCTTCTGCCATGGAATGTGCTGCTGTCTTTTCCCACCAATCGCAAACCGTATTATTAATTTCATTGTACAATGAAGGTGACATAATTGGTAGGGCTACTGCGGCACTTAATGTTTTTAACTGAGAGTAGCTCCCACCAGATGATATGATACCAGACACAATTTGATGATTCACTTCCATGCTATCTTCTTTCTTTTCAACCAAACACACAGTAAATTTCATATTACACATACTACATTTTATGATGAGTTTTGAGTCCAGACCAACTTTTACTTCACCTATTATACTGAGGTAACTTAACTTACAATCCATTGGACCGTGGTCCCCTATGGCCTGAAGAGCTTTAAAAAAAAAAGAAATATCCACTACTCTACGCCCAACTTCCACTTCATCCACCTTTCCCTCTTGACGGTTGTCAATAACTAGTTCCTGTAAAGAAAGATAATGGCTTGATTTTTATTATAAAAAATAATTCAAAAGGTATGGGCCAAATTTCTTCAAACATAGCTAAGAACTCCCTTAGAATACATCTTTGAAACACAGAACACTAGATCAAAATCTTAAACGTTTTTATCAGTCTTCGTCAATTATGAAAGTGAATAAATAAACATAATAAAAAACTGGTTGCTTGTAAAGTCGGTTTAGGACGATAATTTTATCGGATAACGTCATAATATTATTCTCCATCGCTTGTACTGCGCTCTCGCTTGACCCTAGCGTGACATAATGTGACACTTTTTTGTGCGTGTTGCCGGTGTTCATCGATTTATAAGACGTTATCACGTCATAAATTTAATAAATCCGACTATATGCATAAAAACTCAAAAGGTAAAAAGAAAACAAGTCTACGGTCTTGAATTATGTTACATAAAAATAAATAAGAACACTATTGTAATAAATCGAATTCAACAGTTGAGACCCATTGAAATCCTCACAGGCTCGAAGATATTCCTGACTAGCTAAATATTTCTTTAGAAATAGGCCCCGACTGCTAAATACGCTATATTACAATGGTGTTGTTATTTATTTTTATTACACATTTTCAGTTTTTAATCTGTCGGGTTTTAACATTTTTATTGTTTATTTATTTATATTCATAACTGACGAAGACAAATATAAAAGTGCAAAAGAATTCATACAATATTATGTTCGTGATGAACAGAAATTATAAATTTCCTTTACGCTATACGTATTGGTTTTTTATGGCGTCACTTATTCTATGTCACTCGGGCTTAGAAGACAATTCTAATGATACTAAAAACATTAAAATCGGTTCAATAATTTTGAACTTATCGTGCCACAAAGATATATTACTTAGTATACATACATACATACGTACACCAGTCGCGTAAAAGATAATATTTTACAAAAAAATTCTTGATTTTGGTAAAATACGAGATTTGAACGTGAATTTTCTTTTGAGAAAGTAATTGAGAAGTATGTGTTTGTCTCACAATGAAAATAATAAATATTGCAAAAAAAAACTGTAGGTACTGAGATTTTGTCTTCGCCCATCACTAGCTAGTTTGTTTATTTATGTAACAAGTCTACAAGAATTACGTATAACAACTTACCTCTATACAGCGCGTAGCAGTGTTGCTCGGAGTCTCGGCCTGAAGGTTTTCTTCATTTTCAGTACTGGAAATATTATTCATCAATATCCACTTTTTATTTATTTTGTAATTTTTGTACAACCCTACGCCAGGCACGGCGCGCGCGCGCCCGTGCAATTTCTGATAGGAAACATACCTACTTCCACATATTTAGACATGATGAACATGAAAACTAATAATACTGTAACTAATAATAGTGTAAGCAAACTCATTGCTTTGAAATACATAAATATATGAAAACTAATACTATATTATGTAATAAAATTTATTATTATGAAAATTGTTCCTATAGAAATTGACTTTATTACTTATATAGATATTGAAATTACGTAATTATTACCTACTGGACATTGTAATTTTTCTTCTTAGACTGACATACCTAATTGTGTACCTATCTAATTACATGTCAAATCAATATTTACATGCTGTTGTAGGTATATGTCTGAATCAGGCGATCTAAATCATTGTACCTATTTGCTTTGTAATGTACCTACCCTGTTCAAAATGCAAATAGATTATATTATTATTACTACTAAGACATGATAAGCATACACACAAATAAAAGTAATAAAACTAGGATTTTTACTTGACACTAACACAAATCTAGTAAATTTTTTCTAGGTATTTAGGACAAGACGTAGTCAAGTAGGCAGGTAAATAAATAAGTAGGGAGGAACTTACATTTTATTCCGAGATCTTTTGGCTTTCACGTTTTTATAATGCGTACTAAATTTTCTTTTCGCTGGCATGGCACTCAGCAAATTATCCTGCGAAAAGAGACCCTCGATTACCAATTACGTTTATGATACCTATTGCCTTTATCATGTTGAAAAATCTATGTATGTCGTGCAGAGAACTATATACCCCGCCAGTTCATATCTCGAGAAAATAAGGTGGGCAGGGCTTTGATTGTTTCAAGCCTGAATTGATACCTACTTTACAAGGTTCATAAAATGACCTACGCAACAAAGTAAATAATTTTGTATTTCTTACGATTTATATCTAGTTCCATCATGGTTTTCTTTCAGACTTTCATTATATCGGTACTTTCTATTTACTGAAAGTAAATTAGTTATAAAAATATTGTACTTACAGTTTTTCACAAAAAACACAAATTCACAACACGTAATTTTGCTGTAGCATCCGACACGCGTGGAGTCACTTTGAAATTCTATGGCGCACTGGCGATTAGTTGCGACGATCGTTCTATCGGGACGCGTTTGAATTTGCATACATTTTTCTATGGAGAATTTACGTAAAACATATCTAGATTTTAGGGCTTTAAAAGGGGAAGTCTTTGTTTGTAAAGGTACAAAAAAAAGTACATGGTTATATTTATTGGCTTTTTCAGTGTTCAAAAAGTGTTTCTTTTTATCAATTTGTGTTGATTTATTGGGTTAAATCTGAAAAATACGAAGGCAGGTTTTCGAATTTTTTCTCAATTTTGTGCGTTTGTTGACGTTTATTATATAACAACTACAGGGTTTTAAGAGTTAAAATTAGCACTAACATCATTTTTGGTCTTTCATTTTAATATACACAAATTATCGTTGTTATTAATCATATGTAAATAGGTTAAATATGAAAAATCGTAACACTCTTTTCGGTGATTTTCACGATCTGGGCCCTTAACCAAAAATTGCTATGAGTAAAACTTTGTGATGTAGAAGTAGGTGCAAGGGAAATTCATGTTAAATCTCTTTACAAATAGCTCCGAGCTTCTGTAAGGACTGTTAAGGATCTTACAATATTTGACTAGGTAAAGGGGGAACACGTCGCATGGTAAAGGTGAGTGCTGACTAGTCGCAAGGTGGCCACCCTAAACCTACAACTGAGTCGCAAGTCTCAGTCACCTGTGATGTGTTCCCCACTTTATCACACTATGGATCCGCCTCCTATACAGTGAATACACGGATTGCTTAGTATAAGATCTCATCTCTGTAAATGGGTTTAATCAACTATAGAGGTAATGAGGTAATGAGGATTGGATACAAGTACTTATCTCATCACTATAATATCTGTATTGTGTTAAACTTCAGTATTAGGTATATAAAAAGTGAAAACAATATGTAGAGAATGTTTTAATTACTTAATGAAGTGTAACAGATTACAATGCTTATAATTGTCGTTAGAACAACAATGTCAGGTCGAAGTAAACCGGAGAGAATGCGTTGTGGGTAGCAATCAGTAGCAATCGCTTAATGGGCGGTAGTCGCATATCGAATGAGACAATCACTGCCACTGGTGTGGAAGACTCGGAACTAATCGTGAAATAGTGCCGTGGGGTATACATGATACACTCTGCCGTTAGAAAATAACTGTTAGAATAGGTACAGGCAGTCTACCTTCAAACTATTCTTAGAATAGTTATCTAGTAGATAGCACAGGATTATAGCTCAAATAAATGAAAAAAGCTTTTTTCCTCGAGGTGTAATTATATTATTGGTCCCAAGAAATAGGGGGCGAGCCTATTGCTGATACGTATGTTAGCTTTTGTACATTCAGTGTGAAGAATGACCATTAAGACATGAGTTACAGTACAAAGACACCAGTTATTTCAAAAGAAATTTCCTCCAGGAAGGGAAAATATTTGGTTGAAAAAATTTCAAAAGGGTAAACAAATAAATAGGTAATTATAAATATATTATTGCGGTTAATAAAATATTTATTATCGTGGGAATTGGCCTCTTCTGCTAACTGGCTTAGTATAAAATAAACATTTTATGAGAAATAAAAAAAAATTGAATTAGCAAAGCGCTTTCATAGCTAGATAATTGTGGAAAAGGCAAATCAAATGCAGAAACTCTTGTACCTACTGCAGTTTATCAATATACAATCTGAATAGCACCATTATTGGCCAATATAATGCTATGAACTGTGAACTAAAACTGCTAAAAAGTATTAAACTTACTTTAACGAGTAGGCTGATGATGATTATTGGTTAGTAATAATATTATTAAAAAAATTATAAAATAAGAGTTTTAAATGTAACCTTGAACACTAAAAATTTGAATGCACATAGAAATCTTTAAACTGTCTGTTTCAGTAGCCTTTCAGAATTTAAAAGTACCAAAGGTTTATATAATTTTATTTAAAACCTTTAAAATTTCAAACTTCACCTATGTTTTCCATAAACTATGATTACAAGTAATAAACACGAAGAATTTGTTCCAAGTTCAAAAATTTCGGTGGTCCCACAGTGGCCAGTGGCAATGTAATGTAATGACGGTGACGAATCGGATACTCTGGCGTGCACCGCTATATTAATGGATTTATTACCATGCATTACGACCAACAAAAGATCTAATCCAAAACGTTCATTAACTAGCTTTTAGAGTATTAATTGGATACACGGTAGTAATTTTGAAAATGTTCCGATCTGTATTTTGGCAGCCAGAACAGGTTTAAGTGTAGTTGAAACTTCATAATAATTTCATAAGACATCATGATTAATAGTCATATTGATATGATAATGCCCACATCAACTTTCGTAGAAGCTTTACTAATAAATTATATTACACTAGCTGATCGCCGCAGGTCCGCCCGCATGATTTAGTTTACTCGTTCCCGGTTCCCGTGGGAACACATTACCGGAATAAAAAGTAGCCTATGTTACTCAGGGTGAATGTAACTTTCCAATGGTGAAAGAATTTTTGAAATCGGCGGAGTAGTTTTTGAGTTTATTCATTACAAACATACAAAAATACAAATCTTTCCTCTTTTTAATAGTAGTATAGATTGAGTTTTAGATTTACATCGAGTTGAGGTGCACCCGGTATTCGTAAAACCACTATTAGGCAAGCGGCCGACCGCCTGTAAAACTAAAATGACTGACCAATCACTGAAAATGTAATTTCCCCTATACAAATTTGTACTTTTTGTAAACCTTGGACCAAAAGGCGTCGATTGGTAAGTAAACAAAATTTGTGCGGTTGGGCTATTTATTGTTATAAACCAATTAATTTGTTAACTGGTAAAAAGTTGGTTTTTATATTGGAAAATGATTTCTAAGGGTAAAACGGGCAAAATAGAACACTTTTTACTTAGTGATTTTTTCGAAAAAATGCGTTTTAAAGAAGTTACAACCATTTTAAAGCGCAAAAATAGTCACATTCAACATTTTTTATCTCTGCGAGTTTTTATCGAATTCAAAAACATCCTACGGCAGAATACTTCTCAGATCTTAAGCTTCAACTGACTATTTTTCAAATTGAGAAAATATACATTTTAACGCTACGCTATTTTACGAAGTGAAATATGTATATTTTCTCATTTTGAAAAATAGTCAGTTGAAGCTTAAGATCTGAGAAGTTTTCTGCCGTAGGATGATTTTGAATTCGATAAAAACTCGCAGAGATAAAAAATGTTGAATGTGACTATTTTTGCGCTTTTTGAAGTCAGTTTGAAAAATAGGCAGGATTTTTTTGAATTCGATCAAAATTCGACGAGATAAAAAATTTTGAATGTGACCATTTTTACGCTTTAAAATGGTTGTAACTTCTTTAAAACGCATATTGTTCGAAAAAATCACGCAGTATAAAGTGTTCTATTTTGCCCGTTTTACCCTTAGAAATCATTTTCCAATATAAAAACCAAATTTTTATCAGTTAACAAATTAATTTATTTATAACAATTAATAGCCCAACTGCACAAATTTTATTTTCTTACCAATCGACGCCTTTTGGTCCAAGGTTTACAAAAAGTACAAATTTGTATAGGGGAAATCACATTTTCACTGATTGGGCAGTCATTTTCATTTCTAAGCACTTTTTCGGGGGTTTGCCGCTTCCCTATATACACTGTAGTATGAAAGACTAGCAAATAATAATAGTATTAGAAAGTCCGGGCGCCACTGGACATACCTTCTGCTAGTAACCAGAGACGCCCGGCAACGGACGCTAGAGCGGCCGCGGCATTGGTCCGCGGAATAAAAAAAAAAATGTAATAGAAAGTACCATGTAACTAAAAGCCTAGTAAATTGTTAAAAGCCTAGTAAAGTAAACGCTGATCAGGTCCCATTGTTTTTTTTATTTTTTGGAATATATTTTATATGACGAAAAACTTCAGTTTACACGATGTTCATTTAGAATTACAAAAAAATACTTTTTACACCACTTACAAAACTTTACAATACACATTACTTTTACTATCCAAATTACATGCAATCAACAACTCTGTTGCTGAGTGGTGAGTAGCGGTAGTTTGAGGTGCAACTTCGGCATACTCTTTACATGAATATAGTCCAATTTAAGATACACATTTTACGTAAATAAAACCATTATGCGAATTATTAATTTACTTATAAAGTGTGTATGTTTTAATGACGCAATTATTTTTAATTCACAATTCAGTTTTAAACAACATCTCATAAGCTTCTCTGTATTGGTAGCAGTCACGCATGCTCGGTACGATTAATTCAAGCCAATCAGAGGCTGATTACACGCATTAAGAAATTACAAAGTAATAAATTCACACCAAATGATTCTTCTTACTATGAAATAAAGGTCGTTTTACTATAAATTTTACAATATTTAAATTTTCTAGCAAACCAGTGTTCAGAGCTTGGTTGGTCTTTAGTAGATTTTACAAGAATTTCACGCTATGCCACTCGGTATATGAAGGCGTAGCATAAATTCTAACCCGCGGCAACTTCCTAATAACATTTTTTATATATAATATTAATCTATCATTACATCATCGCATGAATCTAATGATATGAATTGACATTAAATAAACGTTTACAACTATTTAAACTGTCAATTGACGGCACTTGGTGGAATCTGCTACACAAATTGCACAAAAACACATATACTAGTCCCCCCACTAAGTCTCAGGCCATGATTATTGGCAGTAGGCAGATGAGGGTTGGACTGGATGCATCTTCTCTTCCCCCCATTATACTGGACGGTTCCCCTATCGTGTACACTGATACCGCAAAGAATTTGGGTGTAGTTATGGACTGCAATCTATCCTGGAAGACTCATGTTGGCGAGGTAAGTAAGAAGGTGCATTTCACTTTCCTCACGCTTAAATGCCTCCAGCACTTTTTGCCCCTTAATATCAAAGTCTCACTTGCTCAGACGCTAATTCAGCCTATCTTGGACTACGCGGATACCTGCTATTTGGATGCTACTGAGGAGCTGTTGGACAAACTCGACCGCTTGCAAAATCTCTGTATCCGTTTAGTTTTCAATCTTCGTAAATATGACCACGTCTCACACTTTCGCAAGGAACTCGAGTGGCTCCCAATCCACCGTCGCAGAGACACTCGGATATTATGTCTCCTTTTCAATATCCTGTACAATCCCGCTTATCCTTCCTACCTGCGGGAGCGGTTCTCTTACGTGAACGCACGCGGTACCCAGTGTAGGTCTCACCTTAAGAACCGACTAAATTGTCCCTCCCACAAAACCGATTTCTTCTCCTTTTCCTTTACCGTTCATGCGATCAGACTGTGGAACTCACTCCCCCCTGACATACAAAGCTGGAGAACTCTTCATCTCTTTAAAAAGAAAGTTAAAGCTCATTACCTCTCCTCTTAATCTTAGCTACCTATTATATTGTAATGTAGTATACCTTTATGTAAGTTTATTATAGCACAGTATGTATTTATACATGTATATATGCCTCCTTAGTTTATGTAAGTTTATTTACTTGCACTGCACACGCGTCACCCTATCACCCCTACATCTCCGTTCAGGCCTGCTGTAAGAGATTCCTCTAGGAATAAGCAGTGCCCTTGTACTATGCTCACTGTTTTGTTTGTACTACTGTTTTTGTGTTCTTTTTTTATGTGTGTTGTACATAAATAATAAATATAAAATAAATAAATACTTTTCCACTGTTATAATTTTATTTTCACTGACCAGTTTCACCTCACGGCATCATAATTATATGAAACCGGTCGATGAAAATAAAATTATAACAGTGGAAAAGTATGTGTTTTTGTGCAATAAATGTTAACAATTGTTGCAATTAAGTTATTTTTACAATTTTGTATCAGTAAAAGTAACTTTATTATGATAAAAAAAATGCAGTAGGTAAACATTTGTAGTATGTAATTAAATTTATTTTATTGTATGCGAACAATTGTATCCATAACTATTTATTACAAGACCCATTTTATTTTGTGTGATCCACAAATATTTGTTTCGGAGTTTGGGTATTTTCTATGTATAATATGTATGTATTTAGAAATATATAAGTATGTTTATCAGTCGTCTAGATCCCATAACACAAGCTTATATTAGCTTAATTTGGGCTAGACGACGTTGTGTGAGAATGTCCAAAAATATTTATTTATTTATTTTATTTATTTATTATTTTTATTCCCTTTATTACATTTTATTACATATTTACTATATTTTTAAATAAACTTATAAAAAACACAAATATATTTAAAAATATAAAAAATAGTGACCCACCGGTATCGAGTACAGTGACCAAGCTACCGGTGGTTAGGGCTCCAGAGATAGGAACTTCCGCACAATACGGGCCGTATCCAACAGAACCGCCTTCTGCATCAAGCCCTTGACCCAGCTGCCTAACGCGAGCCTCTGTAGGTTGTGGTCGAGGCTCTTGGCTATTAAACCATGAGCAGATACGACTATCGGAACAATAATCGCCGAATCCACATCCCACATGTCGACAATCTCGTGAGCTAAGTCCAAATATTTAATTTGTTTATCTTTTTCTGCTTTCACGAGATTCTCGTCATGCGGCACAGTGATATCGACAATTATTGCAAGGCGTTTTAATCGATCTATTATCACTATATCTGGTTTGTTGGCTATAATAGTCCTATCAGTGATAATAGACCGATCCCAATACAATGTAGCATGGCCATTTTCAAGAACTGGGTCGGGCACATACCTGTAATAAGGTATCTCTAAGTCAACAAGGTTATATTTTAGAGAAAGTTGTTGGTGGATAATCCTGGCTACTTGGTTGTGTCTGTGCAAATACTCACCGTTCGCAAGACGGGAACAACCAGAGATAATATGTCTTAAAGATTCTCCGGGACGATGACATGCCCGACAGATGTCTAGCGTCCCATCTTTGACAATAAATCTCCGATAGTTATTCGTCATCATAACTTCGTCAGTGATTGCACAGATGAAACCTTCAGTTTCTCCAAAGAGATCACCGAAACGTAACCAGGATACGGAAGCTGTAAAATCAACATCGGGCCCGTGTAGAGCCCGATAAAAACGACCGTGAAGCTCTTTGCTCTTCCATATTTCCTTGCGATCAGATACACCTAGTATAACCGGTTTGCGCCAGTTCTCTTTAGCTAGGGAGAGTGGGGTCAGTCCGTTATCAATTGCCACGACATCTCGATGCAGACCCACATCCACCTGCAAGAAGTACTCTCTAAGGTTGCATATCTCACGGTTATGGAGACTCTTAGCGTTTAAAAATCCTCGACCTCCACATTTCCGTGGGATATACAACCTCATTACTGACGAACGTGGGTGGTGCATTCGGTATGAAGTCAATAGACAACGTACCTTTCTATCCAGAGCTTCTAATTCGGTCTGAGTCCATCTAAGTATGCCAAAAGAGTATACTAAGATTGGCATGGCCCAGCCGTTAACAGCCCGTACCTTGTTACCGCCTGACAAGAGACTTTTCAATACTTTCTTCAGGCGGCCAAAGAAACGGTCCTGCAACGTCTGTTTCATGTCAATCTCAGCAATACACAGAGTTTGGGACATACCTAGATATTTGTAGGTTTCGGTTGCGGAGAGCGACTCAAATTGTGTGAAATCCGAAAGACTGACTCCTTCAGATTCCACAATCCCGCCCTTTTTCACATGCATGACCGCACACTTATTTACCCCGAACTCCATACTGATAGCCTTACTAAAAGTTTCAGTAACTTTTAGTAAAGCCATCAATTCGGGGCCATTAGGGGCAAATAACTTTAGGTCATCCATGTAAAAAAGGTGGGATAAAATTTGACCCCCTCTCCGCATCCGATAGCCTAACCCTGAACCCTCTAGTAGCGTACTGAGAGGATTCAGTGCTAGACAAAACCATAACGGACTCAGACTATCGCCCTGGAATATTCCTCTCTCGATCCCTATTGGTACACCACCTCCTAGAATCTGACGACATCCTGGATAAACCAAAACCGTATTCCATTGTCTCATACATGACCTCAAAAAGGTGCACAGAGTTGCATCAATTTTATACAACTCCAGCACCTTTAGAAGCCATGTATGAGGTACAGAATCATACGCTTTTTTGTAGTCAATCCAGCATGTCGCAAGGTTCTTTCGGTTGCGGCGTACCTGCTGACAAACAGCCATGTCAAGAATAAGGAGCTCTTTAGTACCACGTGCCCCACTTTTACATCCATTCTGAGAGATGGACAATATATTGTTGTTTTCTATATGTGAATACATTTTGACTCTCAGAATAGATGTAAAAAGTTTGTATATAGTTGGTAAACAAGTAATGGGTCTGTAATTTTTGGGGTCTGTGGTACCACCAGATTTATAAAGAAGGTGAGTAACTCCGGTAGTCATAAAAGATGGAAGCGACGCTAACTCAAGGGATGACTGGAAGCAAGATGCCAAGCAGGCGTGTGAGCTACGGAACCATTTTAGCCAAAAGTTGTGCAGTCCGTCCGGTCCAGCTGATTTCCAATTTGGTAACGAACGAACTGCACAACCAATATCATCTTCAGATATGGTTATAGGTTCCATAGCTTGTATTGGTTCACACGCCCGCTCTACATCCCCAATCCACCCACCCTGCGTATGACTGACGGGTGTCGACCAAATGCTTTTCCAAAAGGCAACTGTAGCATCAGCATCAGGTAGACTCCCATCAGTCACATCTGAATCAGGTCGCTCCCACCTTCTGTATACCCACCTCTCGTCTTTTTGGAACAAGCGATTTTGTGTATATCTGTCTACTCTCTTTTTATATCGCCTTATACGGTTTGCCCACGCATAGATTTTCTGCTTCAGGAAATCAATGCGCTCCGTGACCCGTACAGAGTATTCACGGGGACTCACGTTAGTTCCCGCGAATGCCCGGGTCACGAAGCGCATGACTCTCGGGCGTGTATTGCCCGTCCTGAAGCAGTGTAGCTTGCCTATGAGCACCCTAGCCTCGGTAATGCGACGTTCAATCCTGCATTGCCAAGCTGGTACTGTAGGTCTTGGTCGAGCAGCTGATTCTTGCTTATTAAATTTAACACCAGCTACTCGACATACTGTAACAGCCGCACAATACAGGATTGAATGCGCATCAGTGAGATCATCACAATTGAGAAAATAAGATTTTAAAATCGAGTCTAGGGCACACACTAGCGCTATATTTTTTCTATGCGTAGGCAAACGTGGAAGCCGCGGTCTACACTGAATAGGGACAGATCTAAACTCACCAATCGCTTGTTCCAAAACGCTCCTTAATTCATCATTGCATTGGATACTTACAGATGTAGCAGCATCATTTACTTCTTCATTAACTGTTAAGACGGGAGGTATTTCATTTTCTACTGTAGTGGAGTTACGGTTACTATGTAATGAAGAAGGGATGATACTGTTACATGCTTCTAAGCGTAGCCTCTCAAGTGCGGCGTCATCCAACAGATGACAGCGTTGTATGGCGCGCACCTGATCCGATAGGCGTTGTGCTGTTACGTTGACATCTGGTTCAAGTACCTGAAACAGGGGCAGCATGCGGACACGGTACGCAGTGAGGTTAATTCCTCCCTCTGTAGCCACAAAATATGCCCGCATCACGTTTTCGTTCATAGAGAGACTCCATCGAATGCGGTGCACATTACCACCGGTAGCGGGGTCCCTAATCGAAGCCGGAGGGCCTCGGGGTCCTAAGCCAGTCGGTGGCCGGCCTCTCCCCTGCCGACGTACAGGTGGAGGCGACGTCGGTGGAGAGAAAAACTCGTCGCTACTTGAGCTCGACGCCTCACCATCAGCCACGGTTTCCGGCGAATGTGAGGCGGAGTTTTGCGACGAGTCCGGGGTTGGTAATTGTGCAGTTTGTGCCCTGGTACGAGCTCTAGTCAACATGTTTCAAGCTTATTGTTTGTTATTATATTAGGCTTTTCAGTATGACAGACGTCATTTTCAGCAAAAAAATGTAGTATATTTGGTAAAGATCTTCCTGTAGGTTTTTCATGGTTTTTCTTTTGAAACAAATTATTTGGAAACTTTTTAGCTATTCTTCTTGTTTATTGTGATGTAAAACTGTAAATACTTTAGCAAATTATTTAAACAATAGGATGAAAAAAAATTGACGGCTCTTGATAGTGGTGTTGCCAGGTATTCTTATTATTTTTATTATTATTGTTTAATGGAAGTCCACTTGTCATTTGCACAAATTTATGGAAGCACCTGAATTGCTTGTAGCAATTATTATTGTATTTACTTATAATAGCTATGGTGACAGTTTAGTTACTTTGGTATTCGACCTAAGATAAACAGGGAGATATTAATCTTTCACACGACTCGCTAACGAACCGGTCTTACATAAAATGCTCATAAATGGTATTAACTAATGTTGTCTCTGGATAGGTAGATGTATATCGTGATAGGACCTGATCTCTCTATGGAAAGATTATTAAAATTACATGCATTGTATATTGTTATTGAGCTTTTGTTCAGGTGTTGCGTTAATGTGACCATATTACACTTATTTAATAACATGATACAGTGACGTTAAATATGCGAACAAGCATTGTGTGCGAACTGGTTCGTAGAGTTTGACTTATTAGCAGACGCCTGCGAGGAAAATTTCGATCCCGATTCGGGAATCTATTATTGGGATTGATTAAAGAAACTGAATTGCTTCAGTTTCAAACCGTCTCCGTACGAAATCGCATTAAAACTGATCCGAATGTTTGTACACAGAATATAATATGTATGGAGCGAATATAATCTATGAGATTTGGGTTATTATTCATTTGTCTAAGTCAAATATTCGCATACCTGTTATTTATAAGGGATTATGGAATTATTATTATGAGAATCCTAAATTGCAGTACTAAAATAAATACAAAGTAGGATTCCTAACATGTATTTATTTTTGATAGTATTTATCCATACTGTGGTGCACCTAATTTCAGCTTTACAATGCTAAATTACAGTTATCGTGGTCACGCGCAACAATCCCAAATCAAACGTGATTTTGTTTATACTTTTACAATAGAATTAATTTGTTAATTGGCGTATAATAAGTAATAGTACTAACATTTGTTATTTTAGCGAGTGAGCCAATTGGTATTGGTATGTTTGTGCTAATAATTTGAGTGGCGAAATAAGATTTATGTACATCCAAAGAGTTTCAACCTTTACATAATTCCTTGACAATTTTCATTTTATTTATATATTTAAGACATACTTGTTTCAAGTACCTTCCGACCAATACATTTGCAAATTTATACGTACGGCACTTTTTCAATTCGACAAGGTTCTGATATTGATCATCATTATTCATAACTAAACTGAGGACATAACTGCATTTCATTCTCAACCTCTACTACATAATGTCTCCGAGAAATCTCTTGTAAAAGTCAAGTTTTTTTAAAAACAAACCTACTACTAGGGAAGCGTAGATTACTTCAAAAATATGAAGCTAAAACGAATGTTTAAAAAGTTAATACTTTATATATATATAATAGAATTTTTAAAAATTATGGTCACTAAATTGATTTCGTTGTCAATAATATAGGTAGTAAATATTTTATGTTCCGTTCGCCATGATAGTGCATGGCTTAATAACAGGAATCATTATTATTGACACTTTTTGCGCCATCAATTTTAAAGGACACCCACGATTACAGATTACTTCCGATCACGAAAACCTTAACACGAAGGTATCATAATCAATTATGTTTCGATACTACTCTTTACAATTGGACCTCCCGTGACCATACCACACAGTTCATAAATATGCCAATTTGTCACATATCATTCTAGGTTAATTTTCAGAAAGTAAGATGTCACCTTGTGTGGGCATATACCACCAACAGCTACCTTCCTGTATCACGCAGAGAGCCGGACATAAGTTTTGACACCATTAGAGATACTGCAGAGATAAAATAATCAGAGTTTGACCACAAGGAATTCTACATACTGAGCTGAAAGACAAAATATTCATGGTTCAAACAATAAGAAAACTTATTTCAAAGAAGTTAAAGTTAAAACTTAACAACTCAATTTAGTTCAAACATAATTTATCATTCCATACCCCAAACATCCCTTTGTACTATCTGATCTACTTACTTGTGCTATTTTTTGTTCTGTATTGTTTCTTGTTGAAGAATAGAGGTGCTTAACTTTTTGTTTTAATCCCGAAAGTTTGAGTGCAAATAAATTAAATACCAGGGCTTTATCATAGGGGTACGTGGGTTTTATCTCATGTCTCGCCATGGTCAGCAGATTAGATGTGTTAAATGAATCCAAAACATGTTTTGGATGTTAAGATTAAAATGTTTTTGCAATATCTGCTTACGGGACTGAGGTACAAAACATCAAATATGGTCCCTTTTGTTTGAACGTTAAAAGCGAATCAATGTGCTTTCAAATTTCTTAACTATTATTTCCTCAGTTCATTATTATTTCCTTTCGATTTCAGCCACGATTAAAATGTTCCGATATCATTAACGAAATCGAAACCTACGATGCGTTATGTGGCTGAATGTCCTGCACACAATGCGACCATACAAAAGAGTCCAGACCACGCAATAAAAGCGTTCCCAATAAAAGTAAAATCAGAGTAAAGGAAGTGCACGGCGAGCGGAAATGCAAACTCTCATTGTGCGAAGTTGCACGTGTTCCGGAGTGTTTTGTGCACACCCCTGCACTCTCGTTGCCAAAAGGCACCATGAAAGCCTCTGCCAATCAAAATAGTACTTTCAGTTGCTTAAAGCTATTGAAGGCATTTTATCAAAGTTCATTATAAGTTATTTGTCCGAAGGTAATAATGTTACTATGTGAAAACTACGTACTTAAATATTTTATACATACTACTAACTTGAAACATGTGCAAGGAATGTAATCAAATGTAGATCTGTGAATAAAAGGAAACCATAATTACGTCTTCTACATTCAAATATGAAGAGATGTCATATAATTATTATAATCTGCCTCTATATATATATGCATCCCATAATACATTTCAAAAGTCAGTTACAGGTACAGAAAGTGCATCAGGGAAGATAGTCCACAAAACCCCAAACATAATAGACGCTACCTACTAGACGATATATCAAAGTGCATCTTCTATAAAACATTTTTTCTTTACCTCAACATATGAAATGTACTTTTTCTATAAGTAAAACTTCAATAAACGAAATAAAATACGAATTTTTAACAAAAAATTGGTCAGGCACACAGCAGGGTATGTTTGTGGCTTTGTCGCGCCCACAACTTGACAAAAGGCAAATAAGAGAACAGTACCTTGGATTTCTGAAAAAACGTAATCTAAATACCATCCTATTGATGTTTAAAAGCCGTGGAGAAACGCATATTGTTCGCGGGCCAAATGCGGTGGCGATATTAGGTTCGTATTATTTTGCGATACGGAGTAAACACTTTGATATATTTCTCATCCAAAACTTGGAAACCGTTAAATCAATAGACACGCTCGGACTCTAACCTCTAAAGAAACCTGTAAAGCCGATAATTTTATTTATGTCCACCTAAATATTATTAAATCACCGCAAAAGTCGGTGTTACAAAGAGAAAATATCATACGTAAATTTGATAGTACGTCGTACTTTGTGGGTAACTGTTTGTTGAGCGTTAATGCAAACTGTGTATGTGTATCTTCATTGCAAAAACTAGAAGTTCCTCATAAACAGTGCAGTGAGTTGTTTACACCATGGCGGCGGCAAATATTTTTTTGTGTATATATTTTTTTCTTTTACCACTGGCTACAGGACCCATGGCCAAATGTAATTTGACCTGATAGTATCAGGAAACTTTTTGTCATTGTGGTCAGGAACAGCTGTCTTATAAAGCACCGTGTTTGTAACATTGTTTATGGACTACCACCATCATTATTATACTAAAAGTCAGATATTTAACACAGATCAAATAATAATAATGTTTCTTTTCAAGTAGGAGGCAATGATTAAATCGTTGTATCATTGGAAAACCAATAAAACGTTATAAGCCGTCAATTTTCGTTAAGAAGATACTCCCAGAAAACGTATCACGCAAAAAAACACCTGCTTCAATAGCTACTAAAAAACTATAAGGTTATGAATAAAATCTTAATCAGCGGCGAGTATTAAAAGCAGAAGAACAAATAAATATGATGATTAAAAACAAATAGGTTTGAAAAAGAGGCGTGTTGATTAATTTTGTGGGCGAGTTGTAGAACCTCAAACTTGTGATACTAAATTGGCGAAGCTCGCTGTCAAAATTGACGCGGTCAATTCATAGGGTGACCATCCAATACATAACTAACATAATTTTCTTAAGCTTTCTTAGGGTTAACATGATTTTATATCTTTTTATTTAAATAAATATTGTCTTTTGGTAAAGCGACTGTTCATTATAAAATAAATGAAATAAAATACTTTTTACCTGATTAAATTCCATTTTTATTATATTTTAAATCTGACATTTCGAAAACTATACAGGGTTCGTGGTCATAGGTAGTTCTCATTTTCTACAACGACAGCTATTTCTGGAATAAATAGGTGCTATACTAAACCTATGTATTATGGTAGGTTTTCAAAAAAATATGTCCTGTAGTTAAAGCGTGACGACGACGTGCCGTCAGGCAACAAATTAAACAAACGTACCTATACTTCTGTGTTCTATAGCTTTAATACCAAATAGTGTTATTTCCGTTACTAAAACCATAAATCCGAAGAGTATCGTAGTAATTAGTCACCCTACTATCATTTTTAACGGTTTTGAAACGCGTTATTAATATTTATAGGTTTAGCTAAAATTGCATTTTTTTTGTCTTATTTGATCAGCCGCACGGGGGGTATATCTTTTGAAATGCCGGCATGAGATTGATTCTGAACTAAATTTAAAGCCACATAACCCTTAAAAATACCGCAAAAACAGTGTAAAATTAAAACCTACTATAAAATACTAAATTATTAATCAGCCACCAAGAATCGCATCATTAATAGTACTTTCACATAGTAAAACTTAATTAAAAACTATAAAACGTACTTCAAATAGTAAATTAATCGTGAAGTTTATTAATCTTCAAATAAATATTAAGTAATCGTAACTTCAACAACGAATCACAGATAAAATACAACAATAGAACAATCGATGCACGACACTTTGATAAAATCCCTTCATAGGTAATTCTACGATAAACACATTTCTTCAAACATCAAGTTCTAAAACTAGTAGTAGCGTTGTCTATAAGTCAGTGTTAGGCTTTTATTGGTAGGTATTTATAATATAGATAATGAAAGATCAATTCAAAATAACAAAACATGCCAGTAATACAGTTATTTGTATGTATATCATTAAACGCAATAAAGTGAACATTAAACTAATTCTATCAATTTGCCCTTACACCATGATTCAAAACAACACGCACTTATAGAACATTTAGAGCGATCTTCCTTACTCTTCTGATTTTACGACGTCAATCAACCCATTACCCCTATTAGAGATCATTATGTCTATTATCATTAAACCAGAAAACTTGTAAGAGTGAATACTGATTTTTTTATTTAACTTCATGTACCTACGAGTATAAAAAGAATATTCTAAATTTGGATATTTTATTATTAGGTATATTCGTGACGGTTACGGCGGCTGGGACTCGGATACGGCGGCTGGGACTGGAGGTGGCCTTGCACAAGTCCGAGGTTCTGTGTTTTCACAGACCTCGGAACGGTCCACCTGAAGGTTCCAGCATAAATGTGGGAGGCGTTAGCATCGGCATCAAGCCCTCGATGAAGTATCTAGGGATCGTACTTGATAGCCGATGGAACTTCGGACCACATTTCCGAAGTTTGGTCCCCAAGGTGACACAGGCATCGGTCGCGCTTTCGCGACTGATGCCCAACCTAAAGGGACCCAACGCTTCCTGCAGGAGACTGTACCTGGGGATCGTGCGGAGTATGGCCCTATACGGGGCTCCCGTATGGGCGGCGCGGTTGACGGCCAACAACTCAACGCTCCTTAAGGTTTAAACACTGCGAGGTTTCCGACGACGACACCGCACTCCACACGTTGGTGGAGTGCTCAGCGTGGGCGAGTCAGTGCCGGGACCTCGTAGTGGGTCTGGGCGTGGATACCCTCTCGCTGGTCATGCTTCAAGCCATGGTCTCCAGCGGGAGTAGGTGGAACGCGGCCGTGTCCTTCTGCGAGCAAGTCGTGCTCGCGAAGGAGGCGGCCGAGAGGGAGAGGGAGCGTACCCTCCCCGCCGAGTTCCGTAGTCAGCGGCGAGGGCGCCGCAGACTCATCTACGCCCAAGACCATCGCCCTCCATGATCGGGGCCTGAGGACGGCGGGATCGCCACCCGTCGTCCTTACAGAAGCAGGCTAGAAGGGTTGCGTGCTGCGGGGCCTTTGCCCTATAGCACGCACCCAGATTCACTCACTGACGCGGGATTCTCATCCCGACCCAACCCCCGCAGAGACCACAGAGGTGGTCAAACTCCGCCGGGCGCCACTGGAAATACGTTCTGCTTGTAACCAGGGATGCCCGGCAACGGACGTTAGAGCGGCCGCGGCCTTGGTCGCGAAAATAAAAAAAAAAAAAGGTATATTCGTGAGTCTCTTTCAAAGTTAAATGATCTTTTGTTCAAGACTAGGTAGGTATACTGTAAGGCGATATGTGGGCATAATTGTACCTTTCAAGGAAATCGTAAAATTTTATATACGTTTGTATGGTAGGTAAAATTAAGAATATTTTTAAGAAATGAATGTAGTTTCATTGCGTGGTACACATGAGTTTTCAAAAGTAAACTATAGGTTTCTTCATAGCTTTAATTATTAAACAAACGATTAGTCATCGTAGACGCAATCAATGAAACGTTATTATTTTATCCCCAAAAGCACCTTAAGTGTAGTCTTTACATGAATTACACGTTTAATGAGAATAATAAATACATTATAATAAGACTTTTAAACATGAATTCTATAGAATCTTTAGAACCTTCACGTCCCTGAATCCAAGTAAACACAACAAGTAATACCCAAGGATAAAAATTATGTGTACGAGTGTATATAAAACTAATCAGTACAATCTCAATTGTTATTGCTATTCGTTAACTTCAGTGCTAGCATTCCAGTTAGTTGAATTGTAAAGAGATTAACAGATAGATCTAAATTCATTATCATCTTATAAAAGATCGTAGAATTTTGATGATGGTTAATGCTGCTCAGATACATGATGGTGTATACGATGAGTATCAGAAATTCGAGAGGTATGATACTTATATAAGGTCCTCTGGGGTCTTATCAATATCTCCCGGGATCAAGTCATCTTTACCTGCAGTTTCAGTATAATGTTTTATCAATGCTCACCCTGCTCGTAATGTCTCTCTGCAAATGTACACATAGTACCTGGAAACGGCTATGGGCTGTCTATAGCAAAGTTACTGGTGAAATAAGGCTGATAAAGTTCTCAGTAAATTGGGATAAACACTTAATGCTGACTTTTAATAGTCATTTGAAATGATATTTAAGACCTTAAATTTATAATATTATTTTGATTAAACAAGGAATGTCAGGGTCCAATCGTTAAGTATATGCACTAAAAGCACTTGCTATTTGGCGGTTGAGGTTCTTACAAAAATATGCAAAGGATCAGGAAACGTCGAAAAGCTTCCTAATTATTTGGCATCAACAAAATGACTTGATGAAATGTAGCTGCTTCGCAGTCTAAACTTTCTGAGATTGTTCTTCATTTAGGTCGTATAAATACGTTAGAAATATTGTATAAATAAGCTACATGGGAAAATAGGTAGTACTCCCGCAGTTTACTACACGGTTATCTATTTTTAAAGTTCAAGATCGACTTTAAATACGACACATCCGCTGGCAAGAATTAATGAATGCTCGCAGTTTGATATCACAAGTAACGGAACAGCGGTCAAGATCTCATCCTGTGATAGTCCCCACACGAGGCGAAACTAGCCAATCGCTAACCAATAACCGAGCTACTTAATTAGAACTATATCATTGATTTCTTAATAGTCCAGCTTTATTTTCTTTTCATTTATTTCCATTATAAAACTTCGTTTATAAATATAACAAGCTTTTAATGTCAAGAATCGTTATTTTACACTTCACTTTGTAGTAAGATAATTAACCAGGCTCTTTAGTCTGTCAAAAAGAATAATACATCAACTGGTCAATAATCGTGGTTCAGCCATTTTACATTTTTGTCGTGTGTTCACGCCACACGGCAAATTATTATACCCGGAACTTATTATCTTTAAAGATAAGCCGATATAAAATAGTCAACCTAGTCATTTCTATTACATAACTATTAATTTTTTTTTTTATTTATTATATTATTTACAATTTATTATGAAATATGCAGCTCAACCCAATATTTTTTAACGATAAAAATCCAGTTACCTATCTCAATTATTCTGTTAAATGGTATAACATTTAACAGGTATACCTAATGACATTGTTAATTATAAATCTTCCGAGAAGTCCTAATCAATATACACTTAAAATAAGAACATAATATTAAAAGCCAATTCTACGATTGGGCACATTATAGTAAACAGTTAAGTCCTTAATTAAGACATTTGTGTATAACCGGAAAGATATATCGAGTAACAAACCTTACCGGACGAATATGCATCGGCCGACACAGAGCAACTAATCCAATAGCAACCAAATCCAAAATTTATTTAGATGCACGAATGTACAGGACATTAATGGACCAGTGTCGATTCTTCGAAATGAAAGAGTTTAAATGAGAATGCTCAAGCACACTCATCAAATTTGCATTTGGTTTGTAAATGATCTCACAACGGACACTAATGAGGTGTTAGAGAATTAATCCGTGAGATCTTCACCCAGATAATCAAGATCTTATCAATAGAAAGGTAATAGGACGCTTTTCATATGACATTAACGAGTGATTTCTGATTTCGGCTTTTCATTACGAACGCTGAACATCGTCCGGGTGCTTTAATTGCTTTTATATTTCCCGTTGATAATAAACTACTTCCTACTCGTTAGAGACCCTTTTTTACAAGATCTTTATATTTTTCAAAACGCACACCGTATTACAAGTCAACAGCTAAATCCACTTCTGTTTCCACGACGTCAATATTGTGGCCATAATTGCATCATTAGGAACTGTGTTGGTTATAAATCTAACGATATCGGCGGCTGTGATACAGAATCAATCGTTCATAATAAGACGGCCACTGATCACCGCTAACAAGCGGCACGTGGTCATTAGGGCAATCACATACTAAAGTAGGACTAAGCAGTTCGTAGTTTTGAATATCGTCCATCTGATCAATATGGTTATCGCACTTAATGGGCCCACGATGACTTTCTATATCTCTCTATATATTAATAACAACAAGCTCACTAAGCCTCCGATGATTGAGACTGCTTAATGAAGAAGCATATCTTAATCATTGTGGCTTTTAATGTGTGCGTGTTTTTATCGAGTTCGGCTTCTTATTGTTTTTATTTTCTTTATATCAACTTCTGTTACTTTGGCGGCGGATATACAGTCATCGTTTCATGAATATGTATACTATAATACGTAGGTACGTGTGCCCTTAATAACATGTTTCTTGAGTACAAGATATTGAACAGTTTGAACCATTTTGCTATAAAGAATCAGGTGTTGTAAATCACGGTTATAAAAAGGTTTTTATAACTATGCTTTATACAGTAATTTTGGCAGACGTATCGTCGTAAATATTTTACAACTGAATGATGATTTTACTGCCGTTATTGCAGCGTTACTTCCTTTGCGTGATTTTTTGTTCTGATTCAATGCAACCGGAAAGAATTTGTTTGTATATTGTATATTGTGTACTTGTATATTGTTACTATATTGTATATTGTGTACTTTCAAATTATAGTCGGTTTTATTTTAACTGTACACCAAGCTTATTTTAGTTTACTTTGGGCTAGATGACGCTGTGTAAAATGTCCTATTTATTATTATTATTAGCAAGGCGGATATATTGCCGCTACCGGTAACTATTATTTTTGCCAGAGCCACAGAATATATTGCAGTACAATGGCCAGAGCTTCATAGTACGTATGTAGGTACTTAATCGTCAGGCGCACTTATTACAAAAGATGCTGTTGGCTTCGTGGGGTCTCTAAGATTTTGGTATAATCTAAGTAAAGGTCAATAATAAAAAAGTGGCAGTAAAAGGCAAAAAAAAACTTGATCTTATTTCATCTAAAGTTACAGTTAACGGTCATTTCAGTGGCAGGTATAAAGTAAATTTTCTGTAGACGGTAAGTCAAAGACTTTGTTCTATGCGGCATCTGACTATTCTAAAAACGTGTTCACACATCTGGCTCTTATTGTAATGTTTATCATAATGTTCGTAACAATGTAAAGCACACTTGAACTGCAAATTGTCATCTAGTGAACGTCTTGGACAATAGCGCACGCCCCAAAATTTCCGTGTAATTCTACCTTTTCTCTTTTAAACCATTGTGGTGTGAAGTTAGCCATTTATTCTCAATTATTGTCTCTTCACCGAGGGGAGTACGTGTGAAGGCGTTATGTTTGCTTTGATACCACTTTAAATTTATTATTTTTGTGTGTAATATCAAGTTATTTTGTTTTTATTTCCTTTTTAATAGAGAGGAAATTTGCTTGGCTCTTGTGAAGGCTGATCGTACCTTTAGATTATGTGTTCACAAAGGTGTAAATTGACAATGAATAAGTTTTGTTACACGACAAGTGGACTACTTGCTTGTAATGGAATAACTGGATGGAAAAAAAACATCCATAACTTGGTAAAAGTTATTGACTTTGCTATTTATTAATAACAGGTATTGTGTGCTTAATGGGGGTACCTACTTAAATTTAATTAGAGTACCTACCTATAAGTAGACAAACGCCTATTTTTCCGGAAGTTTGATTTTTGCTGAGCGCGTGGCAGGTGGCTTTTTAGGTTACCTCTGGCGCTCCGCAAACATCGGGATTCCAGACACTCTCATACCGAACAACGTTTCTTGTCCTGGAGCTAGTTAGGAATAACTAGTTCTTCTGTGAGGGACTATAAACTAATCAATTACCTTGATATTGGCGAAACCATCGATGAACATCGATAGAGCAACGATTTTAAAGAAAGAAGTAGAAATGGAAAAGAATTTCCAGATACCTACGTTTTATTGTCATAAGAAATGAGTCACTATTTTAAAAATACGTACCGAAATGCTTTTTTGTTTTTCCCGTTAGCCACTACGTCCATTGCCGGGCGCCCCAGGTACACACTCGAAAGCATTACCTGAGGTATGTACCTACCTGTACCTACTATTAATTTCTCAGCGTATGCTGGTAACTCTAGTTTAAAAATAGTTTCAGACTATTTTTTATGCTGAATGTGCAAACATTTTGCAAATATCACTCATTTTAAAAACTACATAAGAATATTTTAATTAGCTTAAAAGCTTTGGAGTATTTGTTAAACAATTAGACAATTTCGTGCAAAACAATTACTTTGGGTTGACGGAGACTATAACTTTTGAGTTCCTAACAAATTACATCGAATGCTCCAGTTTAATTATTGGGGTAAAAATCTGATATAGTCCCAACATTAACATAATTAATTTACTTGAACCTCTTTTGGACTCTGATTTATATAGGTAATCTGGTCTGAACTGATATCGTCATCTTGGAATAACTGTACTGAAGTAATTAAAATCTTTGAAAGCCTTTTGAGTAACCTAACAGGGTCTTAGGACTCAAGCCATCCTAAACTGTAATTTATACCCATTTTTTTATAAACTTGCCAACCACTGGACAAGTTTCTGACACATACAAAAGTACCCGGTTAGCTGCAGTAGATTTGAGTGCTAATAACCTACGTGGGAACAACGAAACTATTGGCGAAAAGTAAGCGGGAAAACAGATATGATCATAATTCATAACATGTATGGAAAACTTTTGACTGTAAAAATTAAAAAGAAAGTAATACCTCGCTTAACGCGACGGATGCGTTCCGAACAAAATTCGTGCTAAGCGAAATTCGCGTAAAACGAGGTTGAAAAAATAACAAGCAAAATAGTATTAGAAACCCACTTATATTGCCTTAAAAGCTTTTAAAAAAATAATGACATCTTAATTTTTGGAGAAATACTGGCCTAACGTCTTTTGTGTAGCATTTTTCTTGCGATTAAGTAACATTTTTTCGTAACAAGCAACACCATTTTCTATACACTGTCGCAGATATAAAACGCGGTTGACATCACTGTCAGAAGTTTCCAAAATTTCCAGGCAAGAATATATTTTTGAAAGGGCCTCCTGGATTACACCTGACGATAACTTTCTTTCTTCTGACGGTTCTTCTTCTGTTACCGATGTATTTTGCCTTTCCATTAATTCTTCGTTACTTAAAGGCGCGCTATCGATGGCTACAAAATCTTCTAGTTCTTCGACTGTAATGCTTCCAAGCTCAGAACCCTCCATCATAACTGCGATATCTTCAACAAACTGTCGTGTCATATCTTGAATTCGCTGGCGTCTGTTTGGTGCCTCTACTACGTCAGGCCAAAGATTCCTCCAAACTCCATTCAAGCAGCTCAGTTTCACTTCACTCCAAGCTGCAGCAATGTTTTGTACAGCTTTCATAATATTGTAGGATTTCCACCAATCACGCATAGGCTGTTGTCCTTCTCCATCTGTTTCACGGATCAACTGACCAAAAGTGTGGAGGTGATAGTAAGCCTTGAAATTTGCTATAGCCACTTGGTCCATAGGCTTTAAAACTGATGTGGTGTTTGGTGGCAAAAACATCACCTCTACTTCCAGACCTCGCTGTGACTCCTATGTTGGTAGACGACTAGGTGCATTGTCCAATAGTAATAAAACTTTTGGAGGAAGTCCATTACGATTGCAGTACGCCTTGATATCTGGGCAAAAGCTGTTTGTGTACCAGTCAGAGAAAACCTCTCTTGTTACCCAAGCTTTTCGATTAACTGGTAAGCTGTCTTTATCTGTACCTCGCATAGCGCGTGGCGTTTCTGATTGGTACACCAGCAAAGGTTTCAATTTGATGTCTCCAGTGGCATTTCCGCCTAAAAGAAGGGTCAACCGATGTTTGACTGCTTTAAAACCACTTGCCTGTCTTTCTTCCTTAGAAATAAAAGTACGTGATGGCATTTTTTTCCAGTAGAGACCGGTTTCATCTACATTAAAGACAAGGGAAGCAGGATTTTTTTCTCGCAGAATATAATTGTGAAGCTGGGTACGGAATTCCGACGCAGCTGCTGTATCTGCACTTGCAGCTTCGCCAGTTATGCGAATGTAATGCAGATTCAGCCGTCTTTTAATTTCTCAAACCAACCATTACTGGCTTTGAATGGTGGCGCAGAAGACCCTTCTCCTTCTTGCTGTTTTAGATTGGCGTATAAAGAAATCGCTTTTGCACATATGACATCTGGACTCAAAGGGGCATCTTTTTTATTCATACTCGTATCTTCTATCCAGACAGCAAGCATTTGCTCCATTTCTTCGCGCTTGTAGGCGTCGCATATTCAGTAGAACGCCGCGTAAAGCGAGGTAAATTAGAGCGAATTTTGAAAATCGCGTTATAACAAAATCGTGCTAATCGAGGTCGCGTTAAGCGAGGTATTACTGTATTGTGTATTGCTGTAAATACAAGTTAGTATGAAAATCATCTGAATTTATTGACTGAGGGAGCGAAGCGACCGAAGTCTCCGTTTCAACTTGCAGACTGGGGAGAATTTCTTTCGTCTGTACCTCTACATCTACGGGTTCTATCAGATCATGTTTGAGGCCGTATTTATCAACCGATTTGCATGAAACTTTACACACACACTCCTTGCCTACAATGAATAACATTTGAATGATATTTTTTCGATTGGATGACAAATGAAAAAGTAATAAAGAAAATTGAAGAAGAAATTTTCTAAACAAAGCCGCTCCCGAAGTCTACGGTTCACAGAACCACTAGTGTTATTTTGCTAGGCTCTACATCACATTTTTCATTATTGGCATTGACTCTGGACTCTAAAATAAACAGAGTTCTTAGGTCTAAATTAATTAACCAACTAATCAATCATGATCTAAAAAAAACTAAACCATCATCTAGTTTAATAAATTTCATAACACAGGTGCAGTTTTTTACTAATCTATTATTACTGCAGACTTCTATTTTGAATTATAGCAATGAACATGATACATACAATGCCACATAAAATACACGCACACACTATTTCTCGTATAGACCCCTCCTTCGATATTTTCAAGGCTACTTACTATCTGTCAACGAGACGCGTGATAAATGGGTCATATAGGCATACATTTACAATTTTAAATGAATCTCCAATTGTTTAAATTACAAATAATATACGATGTACGCAGAAAGCAGAAGAATATTTTTATAGATCTTATTTTTTTTAACAATATACGATTGTAAACAATCAAATTGAGATATATAAATCTTTCAGACTTTGTATAGGTAATTTTGATTTATGGGAACGAAGTTGCAACAGCTTCTAGGAAAATAAAAAACTGCCTTCTTGTTTTGAACGATTCTGAATTGTTTTACAATTATTTGTACTTGTCACTGAGTTCTTGAAATAGCGTTATTCAATTTTGGCTCTTACGCTTAGGTGACCAAGGATGATGAACATTACAGTAGCACCATAATTTAAAGTTGATTTTTATAGTTCTATTGTGTTATTTTTAAGCAGTTCAAAGTTCGTACTTGCAGTTTTGCTAAAAACATTCTTAGGAAATTTGTATAACTGAAATCTGTTAAACGAAATTCTTTATAATTATGGAGTGTCTTGAATACTATCAACTGGTGTCAATTAATACATTCATGACTATATCCCAATATAAAGTAGTGTTATCAGTACAAATTTCTAAGTAATAAAATACTTCCTTGGCGTGTGGTGTCATAGTATCTTGAATAAATATTGACTGAGTGTGGGTGTGAATATCGATTTAAAAGTAATCGATATCAAGTTGGTAAGAATCTTCTTGACAACATAGATTATGCGTGTAAGAGCCGTCGACAAATAACAATTTGTACCACCTACAACAGTATTTGAAATATTATTGTAAAGAGAATTACTACTACTTACAGGAACTATAGTGCACTTCGGTTCACACCTCAAGTATGTTATTTTAGACTCTTTCAAGTTATTGTCATTTCGATGAAAATTATTTGTGAGGTAGCGAGTGAACGTAGTAAGCGTTAGCTATTACGAGAACCAAACAAAATAAATCAACACTTTTCGACCATACTGCAAGACTATTGAATTTATTTTGTTGTTTGTTTTTTACAAAGTAAATAATATACATTTCATTTGAGAGTATAATTTGTCTATTTGACAAAGAAAAAAGCCGTTATTTCATGCTCCATTATATTTTGATGACTTTCAAGAATAAACTTTAAATCTCTTCCAAAAAATTTAAAATGTACAATTTTATTGGACTAAAATTTGAAAATTTTGTCAGGTATTCAATATTTTTATTAACGCTAAATATTATCTTGGTACCAAATATGCCAGCTTTAATTAAAACAGTAAAGATTAAGCTCTAATTAACACTAACAACTTAATAGATTCCTTAAGGGAATCCTGCATAACTTGATATTTGAGGCTTATCAAGCAATACGCAATTAAAAATTTACATTGTAATGAGCCTGCGAACCGCAATTAGCATTCAGAACGAAAGCGTGTATTTAAATGTCGCCAACAAAGTACTAAAAAACTGCACATCTTAGTTCTTAGTGCCCCTACCGACTGCTAAAATAAGATGATATCTTTATAAAAGGTTTGCGAACAAAATTGAATAAGGTAATTATTTAATACATGTGTAGACTCACTGCATTTGGTCAACGTAAGTATATGCAGATGATATCAAACTTGGCGTTGCTACCTTACTGAATTGAAATGCAATGAAAATGGTATTTGATGAAGGCCATCGGCAGAATGACCCTTCAGTTGGCCTTTCCGTTTTTGTGATTTATAATTTCCATCTAATTTTTTTATGACTAGTATAAGCAAAGTCATGGCTTTAAAATTCAGAGTTATTTATCAACAGTCTAATTTCATGTACGAGTATAAATGAAGAAGATTTTTACTTAATACAGAATGCATCAGATGCACTGTTACAAATTAAGCGCAATATTAACAGAACCTAGCATCTTGAATTAATCTCAATTTGTAAGTCGCTTCGTGTCACGGTGTTTGTATAATGAAATGGAGCAAGTCTGTATCATTCATTAGAGTCGGACACTTCTATACAGTTAATTGTTTGAACTTGCCCGGGCTGCCGTTTAACATCGTCTCGGCTAATCAAGCTACGGTTAACAACATCCGCTCGGTAAGTGGCCGGCCGATGACTCGACATCACTCGATGATGCAATTGTCTCGACTTGAAACTGTTATGCAGAGAATTGCTTCTCCAATACGCACAACTTCCGATTGGGTGTCAAGGATGTTCTACGAATGCCAATTGAGTTGAACTTGTGTGATCATTTGACTGTATTGATTGACGTCACGTGGGAAGTCCACTTTAATTTATTGGGCATCATTCTCAGAACTCTTTATTGGATGATTAATATTCTTAAATGTACTTGCTTATCATTGTCTTAATAACCGCGTAGTGGCTATTTGAAACAAACTTCCTGAAGGTGTTGTGACTGCTTAATCTACGAACAGTTTCGAATCCCGCCCGGACGAATGGTCAATGACCAACACTCAAATGCAAACCATGAAACAATAAGTATGATGTTAGACATAGAGTTAATTGGCTGTGCCATAGCGACTGGCATGTAAAATTTTGTTGCCTTTTGTGAACATTTCATCGCAAGGCAACGGGTTTCAAATTTTTTTTTTAAATTAGGTCTATCAGTATTGTATCATTCGGCCATTTCGGACATAACCCATTTTAAATGTGCCCTATTACGTGGGACTAAAATACTGGCAAATTGTGGGTGTGTGCCTACCCCTTCGGGGATATAGGCGTGATATGTGTATGTGTGTGTGTGTGTTAGACATGATTATTTTTCAAAAAGACATCCAAATTGATATCCATTCTAGATGCTGACATATTACCTGAGGCAGCAATGGCAGCTCACATTTCACCGAAAACTTTATTGGATCTACGTAATATAGGGGACTAACCTATAGCATAGACCAGTAACTTTAAAGCTTACCAAAGTCTCTGTTGATTAACGGGCACCACTTGCAGTTGAAATTGGTTTAGGTCTTTAAGATCTTGGCGGGACCCCCATGCAAAAAATTAAAAAAGAAACAAGTGGAATTTTACAATCATAAACATTTAAAAACTGTCCCACTAAATCAGGATCAACTTTTTGTCCAGTGTGTTCTGTAGAGATTTCTCGAGGGTTCTCAGCATCAATTAAAGTTGCCATTACAATTCATTCACGATTATTGTTGTTCAGTGCACCCGCGCCAATATGACGTCGGCGAGACACGCAAACCTGATGTGATATGAGATCGACGTGTCTCGAATACTTCAGCCTTCACATACAGTGTTGTTGATTACTGCTATTGGTAGTATGTCAAAATACTTCAGTTCGTGCGGTATTGTGATTGATCCTAAGTTATAGGTGTGAACCTTTTGCCGCTTACCTAACCATAAAACTTCTATCTGCTAACCATAAAACCTTTGTTTTGTACCAAAAAAAATCCTTTCCTAAGCAAAAATACTGATTTCACTAACAGATAGACTGGTTTTCAGGAAAGGTTTTAATATTTGTCTTTAAGTATTTGTCACGAGTGAAACCGTGGGGGTCCGCTAGTGCACTATATAAAAATCGGTCTAGAAGGTTCATACTAAAAAACATAAATTAATTATTATCATTTTAATACCGACAGCAGGTATGAAAAAGGTATGAAAAGAATACATTTTGAAAACAAAGTTATAAGATTTCCCATACATTGCACATTGGTATTTTTTGATATACCTAAGATGCAACAGTGATCTCAGCGGCAGTAGTGTACGTGTAAAACGACACAAAAACTGAACATTGACAGGAAAACGCCACTCAACTACATAGTTAACTACCATGGATTGCTTGTACAACCGTATCCTTGAGCCAAGTCCAAATGTGTATGATATTTCCCGTAATTACCGTAACAGTACACAATCCATGTTAATTGTTAATACTATCCTTAATTACCTCATAAGTTTAAGTCCATGATCTTTAGTTTTAATTCGCTCATTCGTCGCTATTTGTAATTTTTGTTAGTAAAAACTTAAAGGTATCCTCCGATGAAATAATTATAGTCTATAAACCTTTTAACTACCATAGTAGGTTTTATTTTAACATACGACATTGCGTGTTTTATTAATTACCACGTCATTCAAATTTATTATCTGTGTTGATGCATTTAGTATGTAGATGCATATATTTCAAATTAAAAACGAACTTAACATACATTTCATTTATCGAGCTTGAATGAAAAAAAACATTGCAAGATGAAGTAGCAAAATAATAATCTTATTCTTGAGCGTTAAGTATGTACTATAAACATGGGGCACACTAAAAGTTTTGCACTTCTAGCTAATCGGAACTATTTGAATTTCGAATGTTATATTTTTTTAAACGTTGCAACCTACTTAGTAATAAAAAAAAAACAATTGGCGGGAAATCATTTGTCAATTGTTTTTTATCACACATCAAAGTTCGACGTATGCAACGAAAATGGAATTAAGTCGAAAAGATTTTAAAGCGATGATTTTTTATGATTTTAAAAGGTCTCACTCTCTGCAAAACTGTGCCGCTCGTCTTTAAAATGCCTTTGGGAGAGAAGCACCTTGTTTGAGCACCGTGAGGCGATGGTTTGCTGAATTTGAGAGAGGTCGAGTTTCTTTACATGACGAATTTCGTGAAGGGCGGCCTTCAACTGCCGTCAACGAAAATAATGTGGCCACTGTTAAGCGATTAATTGAAGAAAACCCGCGGATTACCTATGAGACAATTGGAGGACTTCAAATCCAGAAAATTTTACACGAAGAATTGAAAGTTCGGAAACTTTGTTGTCGTTGGATCCCTCATGAACTGACAGCGGAACAGAAGTGGGCTCGCGTGGAATGGTGCTCACAGATGCTACTGAAGTACGACCACGGACATTCTAATGCTGTTTATGAGATTGTCACAGGAGACGAAACGTGGATTTATTGTTTTGAACCCGAAAAAGAACAGCAATCTAGTGAATGGGTGTTTGAAAATGAGAACAAGCCAACAAAAGTGAGGCAGGCGAATAACGTTGGTAAAAAAATGATCGCGTTTTTTTTCTCAGTTATGGTTCCCATCTGTACAATTCCACTTGAAGATCAAAAGAGTGTTAATGCCGAGTGGTATTCTACCATTTGTTTACTCAGGGTGTTAGAAAAAGTTCGCGAAAGACGACCCAAATGCCGCGTTCTCCTACATCATGACAACGCTTCTACACACACGGCCAACAAAACAAAGTCATTTTTAGCTTCTGAAAAAGTACAACTCGTCACCCATCCTGCGCATAGCCCCGACCTAGCACCCTGTGATTTCTGTATTTTCCCCAAAATCCAAGATTTGATGAGAGGTTTCACTTTTACCAACTCCGAAAAGGCAGTGATAGCGTTCAATCAGCACGTACAAAACATGCCTTCAGATCTGTGGTGCTCCTGTTTTAAAAAATGGTTCGATCGCATGAAAAAATGTTCAAAATGTAAAGGAGAGTATTTTGAAAAGCAATAAACATAATATTTTGGTTTTAACATGTTGTTTTTTTAAGTTACGCAAAACTTATAGTGTGACCTACGATATATATCTCAAACGGGTTGATCATCCGATCAGAGGACAAGGCATTGGTAAAGATTAAATTGCCTGATTTGTGGCAATAGGCTCACACACCAACACATACATTACATATAAAATCACGCCTCGTTCCCACTGGGGTAGGCAGAGACCACGGAGATCATTGGCATAACAATGCCATCGCTTTCACAACTTTCATTAAAAATATTCACGCGTAAAGAATGAAATTAACCTCCTGCTCAAAGGCATACCGTTTATTGTACTTCGTTTTTTAAAGAAAAACACAAAAAAGTACCCTAATCGTGTATCCCCTAATTATTTGCAATACTTTGAAGAAAGTTGCTCATTAAATCAGGCAAATAAAGCCTGAATTAAAATTTCACCTGTTAGCCCTTGTTAAAAGGCCATATTTTGAGCTAACTATAGCCTTCCATGTTGATAGCCTCCAAAAAAGATGATTTCGGGTTATATAACTCTTAAGTCTTAAGTAATATGGAATGAAAAACCTCACTTTCCTTCCTCTATAAGATTAATTCAGGCAATATGAGCGTTTGATTTTACTTAAAAATAATGATTTAGAAGTTTATTCGTTCATTTCTGTCGTAAAAAATACTAGTAATAAGTTGACCAATCTTATTCTTGCCAGTCACACCTTCAATGACACACTGTTTTATTAAAAAACAATAAATTTTCTTAAAGTGCGTTCTGTTGAGAACATAATGATGTGAATTTGGCCTAATACTTCGCTGACCTATTTATTATAGAATATCTGGCATTCGATATCTGATAGAATAACTGTTTAGTTTTTTATTAAATCGTAAAATACACCGATTCTTTGCACTAAAATTACCTGCTTTTTGTAAGGATTTCTGTAATAAAAAACATCACATCTGAGTTTTGTAAAAGACAGTTACAATTTAGGCCGTTATAATTGTATAGAATTTCTTTGAGCCGCATGAGAACGGAACAACAAAATGCATGGAGTTTTGTTGAATTTTAATAATAAGACTACTTATAAAAATGTACATGAACCATAAACATTTTGTGGATCAACACTAATGTGTTACTTAGTTGCTTACGTTCAAAGTGTGATCTCGTAAATTCGGGAATTCAGTGGGACCACAAATTAATAAATTGTTAGTGAGACTCCAATCGAGCACAAAATACACACCGCAAGTGGAGTTGGATTGGCCATACTCTCCGAAAGGACCAGAATCACATACCAAGGCAAGCTCTCGACGGGAACCCCCAAGGAAAGCGCAGACGTGGTCGCCCGAAACGGCCTGCAGGCCTGAAGGCATTAGGGAAGACTTGGAGCGAAATAAAACGCGAAGATCAAGATCGTTCGGGACTATAGGTTTTGTCTTTTTATGACCATTACATTAAACATGTACTTTAATATTCACTGTCTTTACAAATTAACTGGTTGTAATGAAAGTACACTATATAAAAAAAATCAAATACTACAGCATCAGTGCAACTGTAAAGTGTTGGATATGCGATATTTTATAATTTTGGATTTTTATCTTCACATCGCTCTAAGGATTTCTTGTTTGATTCGTCGCTCGTACCTGACATCACCTTAAGAATTGCTGAGAAAATCTTCCCAAAATACAATCTATAATCCGTCGGCAACACGTGCACGAAGCTATTATTGATTTTGCCGTTTTTTCTACAAAATTGCATGCCCGTCTCTGTTTGACATTGAAAAAATATTTACTAGGGTGCCGTGTGAATGGGCCTTATTATAAGCTTGCGCAATGACATTTGATTTTTTTTGTGAGAAGGTTCTCAGTCGCGTGGCAACGGAATGCGAACATTTTTATATTCCTCTATAAACTGACTGCACTGATTATTAAAATTGTTTCTCTATACTACTATTATAAAGAGGAAAGATTTGTATTTTTGTATGTTTGTAACGAATAAACTCAAAAACTACTATGCCGAGTTCAAAAATTATTTCACCATTGGAAAGCTACATTCACCCTGAGTAACATAGGCTACTTTTTATCCCGGTAATGTGTTCCCACGGGAACGATTAAACTAAATCACGTGGGCGGAGCTTCGGCGATCAGCTAGTTATAAATAAATTAGAACACGACAAAAATTGAAACAACAATCGACTTCAAATTACCGAAATGGGACCAAATAATTGTCGGAATGGGACCAAATTAAAATTTGAAAGTAGTAGCGTTCATTTAAAAAAAAATCAAAATTGGTTCACCCAGTCCAATGATATAAGGTAACAAACATAAAAAACTCTTCCTTTTTTGGAATTCGGTTGAAAATCATGCATCAAAAAGCTAGAATCATGAAAATTAAATACAAAATAGAACCAACTTTGCTGAAAAAAATATTTGGTTTTGGCTAAACTGCTGTCCGATGAGCCTCCTATTATATGTGTAGTTTTAAAATTCTAGTAGCTTATAAAACCGTTGAAAGAAAAACAGTACAATGTTTGGACGGACGTCAACAAACGCTGACTTTCGACCCGTAGCTACACAGCCCCCGGAAAAAGAGTTTAAAGTTTCAAGTGATGACATGTTACCCTTTTTAAGAAATATAAACATTCCTGAACCTGATATTTCTAACCATCTCTTCTAATGGGTGAATATAACTGTGTATAAATTACAACTACTATGAGCCCCTAGCTACATTACAATATTTCATTGACTTTATGTACAATTTTAGTTTATTACCTTTTAATTCTTAATAAGTGAATTTTACCTATGTAAGTTCCTCTGTAGTCAGTTCTACGTAAGGTATATCATCCACCATCATCCATTTTTGCCAATGCAGTTGGGGTCATCTTTTCAGTATAACTGCAATTCGGCTGAACTTTGATATTTTACGTAAGGTCTATGTCACCCGGGCGCTGGCGCCACTGGAAATACTTCCATCAGTAACTGATCACCTGAGAAACGGATTAAAAAAGGCCTATGTCATACACAAATTTCTATGGTCTACAAATAATTTGTTCGCAGCATGTTTTCCTACTTTGAGTTCGTAATAAATATCTATTTAACTATTAGTAGTAGGTGTCTGTATTATTTGTCTAGTTGTTGTATGACCTGCATTATAATATTTATTTATTTTAAACTAATTTATTATATAATTAGTAGGTACAAAACTTTAAAGTATTTGACTGATATTATATTTTAAAGTGTATAATTTGACAGTCATTCCAAATAGTAAATATAATGTAACAATTTCCTGTGTGTTTGAACAACTTAACTGGAAAGGATTGTATTCAGTTTATAATTTTTATACGTCTTTATGTAAGTAGAATTATTAATATAATGAAACCTCACACGACTCATCCGTTAGTAAGACAGACTCAACACGCCGAACTACAAGATTGATGGCATAATAAAATCAAGTTTTTTATAACTTACATTATTGCTTTATAATCTCAAATTTGACTTTTATCTTTTAGAAAGCTTGTATAATAGATTAACTATCTTTGGGGACATGATGGTGTTGATTAGTTGACTGTGTATACCATTCCCTCTAAGTTCAGTGCCCAATTAAGACATATAAATAAAAATAAGTTTCTTATAATAAATTTTAACAGTGGTTTTACAGAATTAATGAGCTATCAAACACCATCATAAGCAAATTTATAGCTGTTTAAAATTAACGTTTAATATAAAATGTCATATAATATCAATAAAGATCACGGAGCAGATTATTAGAAAATAAACTGTGGTCACACGAACTAACATTTCTTGGTGTATTATATTGGACTCTAAACCGTGACGATTACCAAATATATTAAATAACTTAAGAATGCTTTGGACATTTATTAGGGTCAACCACGGACACGGCACCTCACAAAAGAGTTAATCTTTTTTTAAATACCATTTGTAAATAGTGCATGTCGCGTTGTGTTTATAAATTTCGTTATGCGTTAAATCATAAATTATCTGAGATGATTATTCGAATGGCAATAGTGACAATGATGTCACAGAGTCCGGTCGCTGGCTTATTATACCACCAAACATCTGATCAATGCTTCTCAGGACCAGAAGGTTTATTATTTTGTAGCTCAGAAAATGAGTATTGTCATATAATGGGGCAATGCAGCCAGCATGCACTTTAGCAGTTGCAGACTGTATTAAGAAAAGTAAGACGAAAACTGGGAATAGGGGTTGGTTATATTTTCCCCACTCATCTTCCGCACTGGTGGGGAAAATGGGAATTTTAACTTTTTTCCCGTTCGATTTTCCCCATTCATTCATATTGGTAGGGAAAATGATACTGGCATAAATTACCGAGTTTGAAAATCCCCACTAGGGCTGCGAACTTGGAATTTGAAGAGGTTTTATCAAAAAAATAAACTTTATTGATTGGTTCTGTTTTAATTGCTATTTTAAGACACATGATGAGATAATGAGTATATATAAACGTGCGATGTTACTAACTAGATTATATTTCTAAATCACAGGTATAGGTTTAATTATAATATAATAACTACTAATATATAAATAAATAAAACACAAACGACTATAATCAATTTAATGACAGATTCCAGGCACATACACATATCACGCCTATATCCCCGAAGGGGTAGGCAGAGGTGCATTACACACCCACAATTTGCCAGTATTTTTAGTCCCACGTAATAGGGCGCAAGCCTATTGCCATCAATGGGCACATTTATAATGGGTTATGTCCAAAATGGCCGAATAAATTTAATTAAAAGTAGCAGCTATATTGTAATTTTGAAAAAAAGTTGAAACCCGTTGCCTTGCGATGAAATGTAAAGGCAACAAAATCTGTGTCAGCCGCTTTGGCACAGTCAATTAAAGTCCTGGGTGTCTCGGACTATTCTAGGCAATATCTGTAAATATAGGCTAATATATAAATAAAGGCTCAATAGCTAAATTAACTTAATAGAGATATACCTATCTTCAATTCAGTGACATTAATATCGTAATCACTCTCCTACTCAATTTATTAATCAAAGTCAATCTCTAGTGACGTAGAGGAAGAGCTTTCTTCTATTTAGGGTAAAATATGTTTTTTATTATAGAGAGTCTTATTTCCCATTGTATTCTAATTAGTAAAGTAATAGCGTACCTCGTAGATATCAGGAATTTGATATGAATGGATTTTCATTCTATTTTGAATAGTTACTAATCTAAAATACTATTTTTTGGTGGTACCAGGTACCAGGAACCCACTTGCCTAAGAAGGAAGACTTGTACACCTTAGTATACATGGATACTGCAATCCTTGTACGGTAACATTGTACAAGTGCCACACAGAAAGAGAAAGATAGACACAATTATAGACAGAGAAGGCGAACGTATTGTCATTATCTGTAAATCACAAGCGGACAGTCGTAAAAACTTTCTCACTTAACTGAATCAGTATAGTCTTAAGAACATAACAGTAAGCGATGTATCCGCTTCCCGATGAATAGCCAATCGAGATGAATGGCGTACGCGTGAGAGTACTAGCCGATGATATCAACCCAGCAATACTCGATGTTACAGCTTTTTACTTTGCAAGTAGTCGTCAAACTCGCAAGTAGCATTCTTACATGCTACTCGTAATTTTTATGACGTAATATGATTGCTTTGAGTATGGAATTGCTAGCCAATACAACACATCTTGACTAGAATGATTAAATTGTGACATAGACCTTAAGAGACCTACAAGCTTAAGAGCTTATATTAGGTATACGTCACTGTTAAAACATCAGTAAAAATATTGTCATTTTCTAATAATCACTTTGATTTTAAGTGGTTTGCGATTAATTGCAGTACCTACAGTGGTAAAAGTTCTAAAACTATCTCTGACAATTCAAATAATATTTTCGACTACCTACTTACATTTTAAAATTTGGAATCAATCCGAAATTCGTACATTATTTGAATAATAAAAATACACGTCAAAATTGACACAAGAACCGACTTCAAATTGCCGAAATGGGACCAAATAATTGTCAGCATGGGGCCAAATTGAGATGGGACCACTTCGGAAGTAGTAGCTTTCATTTAAAAATCGGTTCACCTAGTCCAGAGATATGAGGAACAAACATAAAAAAACATATAGTCGAATTGAGTACATCCTCCTTTTTTGGAAAACGGTTGAAAAAGTAATAAATTGACCTGAATTTTCACATAAGATACCTACGTTTTAGCGCAATGTGTAAACTTGGGAGCAATGACAAAACTATTCCACGAAATTTCACTTTAAATCTTAATTCGTGTGTTAACTTAACTTAACTTAACTTAACTTGTGTGTCTATACTTTAATCGATCTGTGGTCATGTGGTGCTTCAAAGCATTCATTCAAAGATTTCCGAGCGCAGTATCTCTCGGCTACTACTGTACATTCGTTTTTTATATCAATAAAAATGCGTTCCTGGTCGACGAGCGAAAGAATCCAGCCTGTTCCCTTGTTACATACCGCACCAACTTAAAATGTAAATATTTTTAATATAACTCATTTACAATCTTGTAACAATTAATTACCGATAACGCTATTTTGACAACATATTTCGATGCAGCAATCGTAAATGAAACATCTTTATAGTTACAAAAAAGTTTCAATCGCTTAAAGTCAATGGTAACGGTAATTATTAAATCAACCAAAGTTCAATAATTCGGGAACGAAAAACTCAATATCATACGTCGTTCTTTTTTTAAATTTAATTGCTGAACACGCGTCAACACTGCCAGTTACTGCCAGTTATTGCCATCTGCTCCTGTATTACAGTGTCACCTGTACATTTTTAAGCGAAGCCCTCACATAAATGAAAATTCGCGAAAGTTTGTTTTGAACGTCATACAACATGTTATTTTCGTATCTGCATCAACCGCTATGCCAATAAACAACATGTTGATTAACGCTATTGGACCTCCTACTGGTTTGTCAACATAATTGTTAAATTATAAATTCAATTTGATTGAGTGATATATATTTATGACATTATTTTGTAAATATGATCCATGGATATTAAACAGCTGTTTATATAATCACCGTAAAATTGTGAATACCGCTAGATTATAATCAATCTCGCATGATTGATACAATTGGAAAATAATGACCGTGAGTTCTTATAGTCAGGTTCTTTTCGCGCAGGTTCTACCTCTAAAACCCACTGCTACTCCCTTCGGCTGACCAGCGTAGTATACCTACCTATGTTGACTGAATCCCCCCTCGGTCTGCCTGGAAGATAAATCCTATGCAAATTTGAAGTCTTGGGGTATTGGTAACCTATCAAATAAAACCATTTTTCTCGCTAGGGTTACAGTTTTTCTTTCGTCGGTTTCAACCCGGGCTGAGATCATAGTTTTTTTTAGAAGTATACTTTTCTAACAACATGCTTTCAAATTTTCACAATATGAGTACCTACCTATTCTGGTGTATTTTTCTACACACTTTTACTTTTAAAGGTTACAACAACATAATACATACATATGAGATTACTAACGCTAAATTTAACTTAAGACATGCGCAGACGTGTCGGCAGCTTTGGCCATCGAATCATGTTCAAAGAAAGCGATACGCCTTTGTTATGCCTATTATTGGGTATACTGTTACAGTTTTTCATGGCACATTACTTTTTTTTTTTTTTTTTTTTTTTTTTTTAGTTCCGCGACCAAGGCCGCGGCCGCTTCAACGTCCGTTGCCGGGCGTCTCTGGTTACAAGCAGAACGTATTTCCAGTGGCGCCCGGCGGACTTTGACCACCTCTGTGGTCTCTGCGGGGGGTTGGGTCGGGATGACAATCCCGCGTCGTTGGGGTAGGGTTTTATCCCGCGTCAATGAGTGAATCTGGTTGCGTGCTATGGGGCAAAGGCCCCGCAGCACGCAACCCTTCTAGCCTGCTTCTGTAAGGACGACGGGTGGCGATCCCGCCGTCCTCAGGCCCCGATCATGGAGGTCGATGGTCTTGGGCGTAGATGAGTCTGCGGCGGCCTCGCCGCTGACTACGGAACTCGGCGGGGAGGGCACGCTCCCTCTCCCTCTCGGCCGCCTCCTTCGCGAGCACGACTTGCTCGCAGAAGGACACGGCCGCGTTCCACCTACTCCCGCTGGAGACCATGGCTTGAAGCATGGTCTCCAGCGAGAGGGTATCCACGCCCAGACCCACTACGAGGTCCCGGCGCTGACTCGCCCACGCTGAGCACTCCACCAACGTGTGGAGTGCGGTGTCGTCGTCGGAAACCTCGCAGTGTTGACACCGGGGTGTGACCTCACGATGGATGCGAAACAGATAGCTACCGAAGCATCCATGCCCGGTAACGATCTGCGTCGCACGATACGTGAGGTCACCATGCTGCCTCTGCAGCCAATCGTCCATGATCGGTCTCACCGCCGCGATGATGGTGGCACCCCACTTGGGTTGCTCAAGTCGCACCCTCCATGACTCCATGAGATCCTGGCGGAGTTGGGACCGCCGGTCATCGATTTCTCGAGACGCAGGCCTGTGGTCCCGCTCCAGCGCCTCCTTGCGCCATTGGAACAATGACGCAAGGGCTCTCGCTTCCAGGTCCCATGGAGGGGTCCCGGCTAGGAGACATGCAGCCTCTCCGGAGATCGTGCGGTAGCCCCTTATTGTTTTGACGGCCAAGGTCCTCAACGGTCTGTTAAGGAGCGTTGAGTTGTTGGCCGTCAACCGCGCCGCCCATACGGGAGCCCCGTATAGGGCCATACTCCGCACGATCCCCAGGTACAGTCTCCTGCAGGAAGCGTTGGGTCCCTTTAGGTTGGGCATCAGTCGCGAAAGCGCGACCGATGCCTGTGTCACCTTGGGGACCAAACTTCGGAAATGTGGTCCGAAGTTCCATCGGCTATCAAGTACGATCCCTAGATACTTCATCGAGGGCTTGATGCCGATGCTAACGCCTCCCACATTTATGCTGGAACCTTCAGGTGGACCGTTCCGAGGTCTGTGAAAACACAGAACCTCGGACTTGTGCAAGGCCACCTCCAGTCCCAGCCGCCGTATCCGACCCACGACTTGAGCAACACCCGTCGTGACCTTGAGTGCTGCCTCCTGGTACGTTGCACCCCGCGCCGTGACGAGGGTATCGTCGGCGTAGCACGTTACGCCGACGCCCTCAGGCAACGCACCCCGCAGCACCCAGTCGTAGCCGATGTTCCACAGAAGCGGCCCCAGGACCGACCCCTGCGGAACACCGCACGACACATCTCGCCGAGCTGGCCCGAGCCAGCTGGGGAAAGCTATGGCCCTCTCCGAGAGATAGGCCCCGACAATACGACGGAGGTAGAGAGGCGTTTCGTGATACACGAGCGCCTCCCTAACGCAGCTCCATGGCAAGGTGTTGAACGCGTTGGCGATGTCTAGAGACACCGCCACCACCACCTTGCCCTGTGAGACTGCTTCCTCCGTCAGGCTCTTGACGCGCATGATCGCGCTCACGGTGGAGCGTCCCCGACGGAAACCGTACTGGTTGTCCGCCAGGTCTGGCCCCACCGTCGAGAGATGCTCGACGAGGCGTTCCGCGATAATTCGCTCAAAGAGCTTACACACCTCGTCGAGCAACACGATCGGCCGGTATCCGGACGGTGAGTCCACCGGCCGCCCCGCCTTACGAATCAGGATCAGTTTCCCCGTCCTCCACACCTTGGGAAACTGGCCCCTTTCGAGGCATGCGCTAAAGAGCCCCATCAGTCGAGGCCCGAGTTCTTCGAGGGCCAGGACCCATGCACGGCCAGGAATGCCGTCGGGTCCGGGGGCAGTGATTTTCCGGCGTTTAAGCCGGAGCACTGCCGCACCTAGCTCCCCCACCCTGACTTCGGGTACGTCGTCTTCACTGATGCTATCCGCGTCGGGCAGAGACGGAGCCATGCGCGGAGGGACGTGTTCCTCCGCGCTCGTCGGAAACAGGGAGCCCATGACCCGCTCCAGCTGCTGCGGCTGGAGACTCTGGGTCAGTGGGGGCGCCCTAGGTCGGAGTTTCTCCCTGACCTGTAGGTACGGGCGCCCCCATGGGTTCTGCTGCAGGGTCTCCAGGAGCTCCTCGCGGGCCGCCGTCTTGGCCCGCTTTATTGTCTCCTGGAGATTACCTTTAGCCTCCCTGTAAGCCTGATAAAGCTCCGCCTCTCGGGTTGCCGCGTCGTCTGGGCGGCGATGCCTCCGGCGAAACCTGGTGTACTGGCGGCGGGCGGAGATGCATGCTGCGCGCAGCTGTGCAATCTCCGGCGACCACCAGTACACCTGCTTCCTTGCCGGTCTGGGTGTAACCCTAGGCATCGCCGCATCACAGATTTGCGACATGGCTCTCCTGAACCACTCCGCCTCGGCATCCACATCGGCAGGCCGGTCCGGTGCCGGAATCCAGGCCTGCACGATGGATGCCTCCAGGAGAGCCTCCCGATCCAGATGGTGAAGTGCCCAACGCGGATCCGGGGGATTTTCTACCGGCTGTGGGAGGTCAGGTGGGGGGACGACATCGAATCGGATGTACCGATGGTCCGAGTGCGTCTCCTCACCCTCCTCCACGTGCCAGCCAGTAATACGGGCGGCGAGGGCAGAGGTCGCGAACGATACGTCCACGACCGAGCTGGTCCCCCGCCGCCAGAAGGTGGCGACATTCCCCCGGTTGAGGACCTCCAGACCACGTGTTCTGGTCCAGTCCTCAAGAAGCCTCCCCTTGTCCCTGGTTTCCCGGGAGCCCCACGCCTCACTCCAGGCGTTGAAGTCTCCCAGGAGCAGGACAGGGCGAGGACGGCACGCAGCGAAGACGACTTCGAGCTCAGTGAGCCATAGCTCAAACTGAGTCTCGTCCAGTGTCGGCGAGATGTAGGTGGCCACGACTGCCAACCCATCATATTCCGCCGCAACACACCCGCGGCCCCTTGCAATGATAGCAAGGCGCGAGTTGTCTGCGGCGGACCCCCCGAAGATAAAACAGGCCGAGCCGTCCTCGTCCACCGGGCTTCCCGGGTGGACGTAGTACGGCTCGGCGACCACGGCCAAGTTTATGGACCACTGCCGGATGCTCTGGTACAGAAGATCCTGAGCAGCGCGGCAGCGGTTCAAATTCACTTGCAGGATGCGGATATGGGCGTCAGACATTAATGGACGTCCATATCAGCATCCCGCCGAGAAACATCTGGCCGTGCAGTAGCGGCACCCCCACCGCTCTCAGCGGACGGACGAGGCTTTGGCCTCGAGGCGGCGCAGGTTGTGCTGCCGACCCGGTGGTCCGCAGTTTTGCCCTCCGCCTCGCATCTAAAGCAGCGAGGCGGGGCATCACAGGCACTTGCCTTGTGACCGGGCCGGCTGCAGCGGAAGCATCGATCGCCCACGGTGACTTCCGCTGTGCACTGCACTCCGACGTGCCCCACCACCATGCACCGGAAACATCTAGTTTCCCGGGCACGAAGGAGGTGCACCTGCGCCTTTAGGAAGCCCCCTACGAGGAGGCTTCGTCCGTCCGTCACTTTCAGTGCCGCCGCGACGGGGCACTGGACGACTGTCATCCCATGACCAGTGGTGCCGAAGGAGATGTCTCCAGCCTTCACCTGGTCACGGGGGCAGCCGCCCGCCTCCACGACGGCGGAGATTACTTCCTCCGTCGTGGCCGCGTCATCCAGACCCGTGATGCGCAATGCAGCGCATTTGGTGGGCCTGGTGACGCGGACGGCTTCTGCGTCCAGCGCGTCCCTAAGCTGCGCTGCTAGGGCGTCAGCTTTAGGGCCGCTGGAGGCGCCGGAGACCTCGAGGAGGCGAGCCCCGGTGCGTGTCGTCTTGCACCGGAGACCCCCCTGGATATCGAGGGCTGAGAGGTTGACTGAGGACTTCACGGTCCTCAGGACATCAGCGTACCCCACACCCCTCTCCACACCCTCCGTCGTCACCGTAAGGACGACGGCTGTGGAGCGAGGAGCGCGGGGCCTCTTCGGCGCCTTCGCCGCGGCGGCTTTGGCCACTTTCTTGGCCGCTTTCTTGGCGGCCTTCGTCTTCCTCTTCTTGGCCCCCACTACCTCCCATCCCTCCCGTCCGGAGGGATGTAAAGGAGCAGCGGGAGCGTTAGAGGAAGAGGAGGCGGCAGGGGTGCCGCTCTTCTTGCCGCGCCCCTTCGCCTTCCGCGCCTGGGCCGCGGTCTCGGCCGGCAACCGGTACGCTGGAGCGGACTGGGGCGGAGCGGGGCGGTGGACAGCGGGTGTGCCGCTTGGTCCTGGAGCGGGAGAACCGCCAACAGCCGCCGCGTATGAGAACGCGGGACGTGCTAGCGGAGGGCGGTACGCCCGGTCCTCCAGGACGGCGAGGCGCCTCTCGATCGCCGTCAGGACCTGTACCATAGTCGGCACAGGCTGTGGCGGCGATCCGGGCGCCGTGTTGGGCGCCGTGGTGGGCGCCATGGTGGGCGCCTTAGTGGGCGCCTTGGTGGGCGCCTTGGTGGACGCCGTGGTTGGCGCCGTGGCGGGCGCCTTGGTGGGCGCCGTGGTGGGCGCCGTGGGTGGCGCCGTCTTCGGCGCTGGTCCAGCCGTCGGAGGAGGAGGCGGCAGCATGGGACCGGGAGGCGCCTTGACCACCTTGGTCAAGTCAGCGACCTCCCGCCACAGGTCATCCATCTGCTTCCTGGAAGCAGCGAGCTCCGCCTCCAGGCTCGTCACCTGCTTCCGGAGCCTCGCCTCCTCCTTGGTGACGCTCCGCGCGAGGAGCTTGTTGAGGGAAGATTGGGCTTCATCCACCAGTGAAGCCACAATCTTCTTCCTCCCCGCCACGTTCCTGTTGCCCCGCATGGCCGCGTTCATGCGGGCAAAAACGCTCATAAGCTCCCGCGCGGGCGGCCCACCGATTTCCCGGCGACTTCGCTGGGACAGTTGGACCGAGGACGGAGGAGGAGTTGGCGGCCGCCTTCTGTACGCGTCTAGACGCGTACGCACCGTCTTCACCGGCACCTCCTCCTCCGAATCACTGGAGAGGAGGGACCCCCACCCGGAGCAGCTGGTGCTACGGTCGCGCGGCGGCCCCCCCTTCTCCTCGAGGGTCCTCTTCTTCGTCCCAGAAGAGCGGCCCTTCTTCTTCACACTGCTGGGAGCTGACCCATCGTCAGTCCCAGCAGCATCAGTTCCTTGGGGCGTCGACATCGCGCTGCAACTAGGCGGCGCGGTGCGAGCCCCCAAATCCATAGGCATCAGTATCAAGTTTGAGTGCGCAATGTCGTCGGTTGACACTGCCCGTGAAAGGGCAGTGTCGGGACCGGAGGTATCTTCGATGTTATCCATAGCAGGAAAATCGCAAAAAATTTGGCCAATCACAAGTTCAGACTAAATACGTTCGGTCACCCAACTTGCCACTGCGTTACCGTGGTCAAGTTGGGGTCCAGGGCGGACGGCGAGGACGTAGTATCTAATCACTTGGGGCCCCGCCCCTGGCACATTACTAATGTTTCTTTTGTCAATTTTTGTATCTCAAGTACGTGATGTCTTTTTAACTTTTGCGTATAAAGAAGAAGTTATCAATGTAAGTAACACCTACAATAAAATTATACTCAGATACTGAATGGAATCAGGCGTTACCTGGCGAAAGTCCATGATAAAACAATGGCAAACTAATGTTGAAATTTAGATAATTGCAATGATTTCGCTTACTAGAAGATATGTTAAACGTCGACATATGTTTCGCCTACTCACGAGGCATGCTATGCTGATGCTGCTATCTGATGATCTAAATTTCAACATCAATTTTCCATTGTTTTATACTCAGATGCCTGAAAACAGAGAACTTTAAACTTAATGCACACTCAATGTGAGAAACCGTTATTATTCGTAATTTTATCAACCGACTTACAAAAAAGGAGGTGGTTCTCAAATGACTGTATGTTTTATTTAATGTTTGTTTGTTTCCCTATCTCTAGAGTGGGTGGGCCCGATTTTGATTTTTTTTGATTTGTTCCAATTCCGAGATATATTTGGTCCCATTTGTTGTGTCCATTTTTGACGTGTATTTTTTCCATTAAGTATAAGACCCTAAAAGTCTTTAAAGAGCCTATAAAAAACTTAAATAGGTAACTATTAAAATAATTTTACCAAATAAAACCGAATTCAATTGGACCTAAATAATTCTCTGAATGGGACCAAATTGAAATAAGACCAAACGGGACGCACTAGCTTTTAATTAAAAAGAGAATATTTGAAATCGGTTTACCCAGTCGACAGTTATGAGGTAACTAGCTTTAAATTAAAAAAAGAAATTTGAAATCGTTTAAGGTAACAAACTTAAAAAAATAAATCGGTTAAAGTTTAAGAATCTAGAAAAATAAATTCCAAATTTTCAAATGTACTTTATACATTATGAAAACGCAGACCACCGCGTAGAAAATAAGAAAGAGAGCAAATTGAAACGAATCAAATGGAAGGAAATCCACCGTGCGGGCATTAGAATTGTTTATTTTTTATTTTTTATTGAATAAATTATTCCATAAGGTACCGTAATTCAGCTTGTAGTAGTAATATTGTATCTATAGTACCCATAGTACCATACAGGACGCTTCCTTTCTCATCAATTACTTAATGTAGAACTTATCTGTTTTAATTATAAAAGTCGACTTAAAAGACAGATAAGTGTATGCGATATAAATTAAAGTACATAAAAATGTCTAATCAAAAACAGATTACCTTACATTTGTAATCTGTATTCAATCTAATCCACCTCACTAATTTCTTTATTCAATCAATTCAAATCAGTATCCTGAATTCAAAATTAACTTTCTCAAATCGTATCGAAGGGAGTTGATAACAATATTCTAACTATATTCCCGAGTTTGCTTACTAAATTCACTGATATTATCGTAATCTGGAAAACCAATCACCCTAAATGTAAACTGTCTTTAAAGTTCAATCACAAATCGACGAGGCCACCCGTTACATGTCTTATCCCGGTGGTCCAATCTTCAAGATGATTAAATTAGGATACCAACAGATATAACATGCGAAATGATATACAATGAACCGAGTCCGATTCCGCATAATGAAGCAATCAAATAGTTTCCATTGTACTTCCACTCTTATTGACATAGAGCAGGCAACGTTTACGTATGCGTTCTGTAACTAAAGCAACTTAAACATGACATTACGTGATGTCCTAATTATCAATTCAATTTTGAACAATATAAATTATTCAAAAACCGAGATCTATTTATGTTAGTAGATGCATCTAAATGAATAAAGTTATAGGAAAAGATATCAGCTAGCAAAATTTGTGAAGTAAGTTAAGGTTTGCGTTTGCGTAACAAACAGTCACACCGAAGCTTCTGATGTGCATGACCGCTTTGCATACGGTAATCCCGTTTCAAAACTCACACAAAAAGCTGTTGCATTTTAAAATCCTTTTCGAAAGCAAACATTTGACGGTTCGGATGAAATTGAGCGGAAGACTTTTTGTACATCTCTTTGGAATGGATTAACGTTGAGTATACTTACACTAAGCTGACGTCCAGTAGCACTCAGTTATAAATTGGAAACAGCTTTTTGACTGTACGTACACCAAAGATGATTTAAATCATCATATTTATTGATTTACTTCGATATCAAAGTAGATATATTATAATATCTTCGTCGATACGTTCTGACGTCCGTTTATCGACGTTACATTGTCAATAAGGCGCCTTTGTTCGCACCAAAATTTATATGTTAGACGGCTGACCATTGTACTATGGCGTAAAAGGAGATACAACAATGCGAAGTATTTTATTCCGAATCATAATCTTGACGTGTGGTCAAAATGTATCGAAGCGTTAACGATTTATAACAACTTATTTCCAAAAAAAAGTACATAAGTTTATGCATTAGCCGTCTACTTGTTATAAATGGTAGTATATCTGCTTAGTTTGAGACTTGACAGCGCTGTGTGTAATTATACTTAACATAAACAAGTGGTCTGTGGCCAAACAGTAGACCTCGTGAACTTAATTTTGTTTTATCCCCCTCCCAATTTTTTCATGAAGATGGGATTATAAATGGATAATAAACATAATTTTACCTTTTTTCTCAATTTTCCCCCATCCAAAAAAACTCACAATGGAAAAATTGTATTGAATCAAGGAACACATGGGCCAAGTTTCATAAAAATCGGACAAAACCTGTGGCTGCAGGCCGAAACACACACATACAGACAGACAGACGGACGAAACCAAAATTTTCTAATCTCGAAATGTAGCCGCTTCACCCGCTACGTCTATTTGCAATGTAAGTCCATATTTCTCTTCATCAGTATTTTTTTCCGATAAGAGCTGGTCAAGATTACTTTTCCAATTAGATGCACAATTGAACACATTTTAACGACCACTTTTGCACAATAAATTAAAATCATTTGTATACTGGTGCTTATTGAAGTCTGTCAATAGAATACTTTTGCCCGCCTTTTTCGGCATGTCTGTACTGGATTTTTGTCACAAAACCATACTAATTTTATTTATTAGTGTCTTTACGATATGTCAAATTGCTGAATGGTTCCTACTACATGAAGGTCGGCGGCGAGCTTTTGTACCACAGCACTGTGGCCAATTGATTTGTTTTTGGGATTCTGTGGTTTAAACGTTAAAAAAGAAGTGTTCATTCATTGGCGTTTCATGAACGTATTGTTTTAATACGTGTATAAATTAGGTTAATAGTCTTTTATAAGCGAAGTAAGGAAAAAGTTGGTAGTATTTTACAAGTGTGTTAGTGAAAATTGTGTTAGTAGGAGTTTTGACATCTAATAAAAAAACTAATTTCTTTATTTTTCTCTCCTACTATCGGTATTGACTACAAAAAGTGTTGATTATATTTTTTCTTATATTCTATGTGGGACAATGTTTTCGGTATTTGGATATAAATATCAGTCAGATAGATTTTTAGTCTCTCCTAACATAGTCGCGGAGTCCAGTACTTCATTATGTCCCAGTTTATTTATTTGAAGATTGTCACAAAAGATCCTACATGATATTCTCTTTAAAAATTCTTATTTAAATAAATTATCTTTAATAAATCCACCGCTATTGGGTGCCATATACCTACTTGAGGGCATAGGAGAGCCGGATTGTAAAAGGCTATTTTCTGTTAAATACTCGTATGTTTCTATTGAAACCCATCTACGAGTACTTCTTTACACCCCGTTACGCCAACTCGTTCTACAGTATAAATAATAGTACTTAAGTAAATTAACTCTAAAGACACTTATTATAAATAAGAGCAGAGTTTCTCATTAACTAAATTCCGTTTGTCTTCGAATCATAAACTGGATACAAATTAAATTCTCATATCACATTTCATGAATCGTTCATTGAGTTAACTTTATATTTTTTATTCAAGTTCTCTTCCGTAATGTTAATTAAGAAGATAAATTCTTACCAATGAGTATATTTGGAAGTTCAACTGTTATCTTATATCTTTACATATTTCTCTACGGTTATTACCTCGTATATTCAACATTGTTATTACCTCGGGGTTTGAAACTCCTTCACACCTTGTACTTTGTCAATAAGTTGATAATGTACATACCCCATTGAAGCCGTACCGTATTGGTCAGTGACTTGACTTAAATTTTTAAATCAGCCCCTAGATTGTCTAACACACTGACAGTTTGTTCGATTAGCAAACTATTTTTGTCTTTATGTTCAGTATAGGTACATTCTGTCTGCACTGCAGAGATTAACAGTGGTAGGTATGTAGCATTGGTCCTTGCAGGTGGAATTTAGGTATAAAATTAGGAATTACGGAATGTTTATTGAGTGGTTATTATATATAGAGCCCGGTAACGGCAAAAGGCTTTCTTTTTTAGAAAGAGGGTGGACATATATTATTATACATTTTCTCCATCAACCGCTAATACTTCATCCGCAACCATGACGCTTGCAACAGCGCCGAAATATCGGAGACTCAATAATACGTCACATGGTAAATATCCCGAACATACTAATAGTACTGTGTCAACAGTAGTTATTGACTGAGCCAGCGTAGCGAGCGAAGCGTCTACATTTCGAGATTGGACAATTTTGCTTTAGTCCGTCTGTCTATCGGTATGTGTTGGCTAGCAGCCACAGTTTTTAACCGATCTTCACGAAACTTGGCACAAGTGTTAATTAATTTAATATTTTTTTTTCGTTGTGAGCTTTTTTGGATTGGGAGGAAAATGGGGAAAAAGCTCAAATAATGTTTTTAATGCTCGCGAGGTCTATATACTGTTCGACCATAGGGCGACCACTAGTTTCATAAAAAAAAATATAATTCAGTAGGGCATTATTTCAAAGACTATATTTACAGGTGTCAACTATTTACACTGGTCAGTTAAGTTGCTATGTTGAGCTAGACAATATTTCGAGCCGTATGTATCACATCTAACATCTGCCTAACCCGAGCATGCGTAATCAAAATAAAAATATTATTTTAGTAGATTTATTCGATAGTGTTGGGCAGATGTGACGGCGCGTTCCTTCCACTCTGTTTTTCTTCCTTCATTGTATTTGGACGACTCAAAGGGTCAAACTCAATTCAACGTAGCTTCCGTATCATGTTACAATTCTCTTCTTGTTATTTCTCAAAACATTCCAAATTTTAGCATTAATATATTTGCAAGAAATTCCGCATTTTGCATTATTTGATGTTATTCTTTAAATTACTTAAAAAAATTAGATTAATTATTTACGAAGTACCTAATACTTTATTTTTATTAAAGAAAAAGCAGTTGCTACTTTATATCAGAAGGCATGCAGCATAGTAAGTTAATTGATTTATCCATTTTATGGTAAAAATAACATGAGGTGGACGTATTTTGCTGAGACAAGAAGTACGTTATTTATAACTGACAAACTGTCATCTTGCCAACGTGATATAGTTTTCCGTTCCCAATTCCCACGGGAAAACATTATCGGAATAAAAAGTAGCCTACAGTCTACCTAATCGTCAAAATGTGCACGCATGATACACAATTTCTACTATTTATTAAAACTCTTTTCTTCCTTTTCATTACTCGTTAAGTATTAAAGACCCCAAGTTTCATTCTATCTCAGACAGATCCTAACTATATTTATATTAAAAGGAGATAAAAAGAAAACACGATGTCCATTCGCGATCGGATTAACGCTATTTACTTGTTGTTTCGTACGATCCAGTCCCCTTCGTCTTTTTAATGTGTAAATTAATTTATATCGACCTTCGGAGCATGAAATTCCCAATCCATTACCCGTGAGACAGTTTAATGCGCAGTTGAGACTTAACGCAATAGAACTCACCACTCAGCCGCATATTGGCCGTATTCTCGTACTGGAAATCACAAAGCCCCACATACTAAGTACAGGTGGTAGATTCTCTGAATAGAAAATTACTCTAAGATTATTTTTAGTACATTTTTTCTCTTCAATTAAAGACTGTAACGAGGTACTTTTTCATATTAATTAAACGTGTATTTAAGTTAAAAATGGAAGCTTATCTCGTGTCTGAGTGTTAAGAGCTAATTGATAATCGAAATAAATGAATATCCTCCGTTGGGACTAATAGCCGAGTTTCTGTGTGAACGCAGCGTAATCAGTAGCCACTTTTCAGTTGTCGCTCAAACACGATAATACCTTTGAGCTGATCAAACCGAGGCGCGAGAAGTCGTCTCACTAACGAAACCAGAGATTACTTCACAATCTCATTACTGACGCTCCAGCTCTGCGTTTAATAACTGGGCTACATAACATGGCAATATACGTTTTAATTTTCACACTCGTTAAGTTGGTTTTTAATTTTTTTCAATGCTAAAAATATGTTAATTACTTCAGCTCCAATATAAAATAAATTCATAACGTATACGTACATACCTACCTATATTTTCATTATTGTAACATCGGAGCTTCTATCTTTATAGTTGATTCGGTTTATTAAACTTTAGACCTACTTAATTTTAGTAGATCTTTTTACTTATTATACAAATTTTAATAATGCATTTTATTTTAAATGTTACTTTTGTAAGAAGACATTTAAAGGGTACTGGAAATCAGGTTACTAATTACCTAAAATTTAAATCTATGTGAAAATTCCCGGTTGAAAAAAGAATCCTTTAAATATTTACGGTCTGCTTTGATCATCATAAGTTTTATAGCACGCAGAGACGAGCTTCGGTTATAAACAGTCGATTGACAATCTGTGCCTCACGCCTCGTGGGGACGAATGAATACCGACCGCGGAGTATGATTTAAAAATATTGCCACTTTAGAGTGTTAAATATCAGAAAGACGGGCAATATTTTCAAAATAATTACGTCAATAATTGGCACGCAAACAGCGAGTAGCCTATAGAGTTTGTCTCATTATTCCTGGATGGATTTTACCACCAACTGCGTCAGATTAATCGTTTTGACTATAATCATAAGTTTATATTCGAACGAAGAACTTGGTTATGTCAATTACAAGCAAAAATACAACTTTCTATTATTCATAGCATTGTTTATGAACTATACAGTGTGATAAGTGTTTAATATTGTATGCGTGGGACCGTAAACTGAGTCCCATAATAAAACCTAGATAGACAACCTACGTCAAATCGACTCCTTAATTTTTTTTAAACTTCTATATTTCGTACCGATCCTTAACCGGTCAGGAGTTTAAATAATAAAGGAAATTGTGGAATGTAAAAGTGAGTTTATTAAAAATGTATTCTTTATTTCGCGTGTTTTTCGCAACACATATAGCTTGCAGGTGTTTTATTTTCTTAAATATCCCACCAATGAGTGAGTCAAATTGACGCGTGATCTAGAAATCTTTTGCAGGACACGAGGATGATGTGTGCGCTCAATGCCTGGATGCTCATTGCCTAGTGCACTCACGGATTTGTTATTCGTAGCTTTCTATGGATAGCTGACCAGAACGTGACATTTCGTAGTAGATATTATAGTCACCGAGTGTGCCTATGTTAAAAATCAAAGCCTGGTTTTCAGTGACACAGGGAACAGTGACGTACCTGGGCCACTGATGATGGGATTTGCAAAGACCTATTTTCAGTCATCCGAAAAGAATATTTCATGTTGCAAATTTTGGTAATTTTAATGAAATAAATGTGAAAAAGGAAAGAACGAAAATATAAATATTATAAAAACCTATTCAATAATTATCTCGTCCACAATAGACCAAAAGACGTCACAAGCAAAACCAAACATTCAACATAACGTTTTGAATTGGGATGTGTCCATTGAATGACGAATCGAGAATCGTTATATAATATCAAAGTTTCCGAATGCACAATAGCGATGAAATGTATGAATACTATCGCTGATCGGTCGGTATAATGTATAAGTATTCTTTACTCACACTATTGACAAACTGTCGGTTATTTTGGGGCCAGTAAACCAGCGATTTCAATAGTTACCCTAAGTTTTTATAGTTTAAAGCCACTATTTTTTTAGTTTTTTTTTTAAATGCCGTTTTACTATTGGCCTACAGCTACTGACTAATTTTTTTTTGGGAATTTGGTGAGAAATGAGGATGACCTGCAAGATAATAATATCTGGAAAGATTTTTCAGCATGCGTGAAGTATGCACGTGTGATTCCTGGTTACGTATTTTTTTCTGTTTTACTGAATAACTTGGATTTGAATTATGAACAATTAATGTTTTTTACCAAATTCGTTTAAAGATTAGACCGTGACAAACATACAAATACATATAATTACATAAAATATCCATATTGGTATTTTCCTATCTATCCAAAAATAGCCTACGGTTGAGCCTGTATTCATCCTTTTTGGCATGCAATAATCCTGGTATCCCACATCACAAGTTAACTCTTATACCTAGTGGGTGCCAGGTATCCTCTTTTGGTGTTGTTTCATTGTCTTTAACTGTAAATTATTTTAAGATCATCTCATGTATTGTTTTTGGTAAATAAATAAACTAACTAATAAAGTATTATCTATTAGTTTTTTAAAACAGCTGGTTTAGTGGCGACAACATAAGCCTACATATCGACGTCATAGATATAATCAATGACGATTTCAAAGAATACAACCATGATACTTGTGGTCAAAATAGATAAACAGTGTGATTGTATTACTATTTTTGGTGATTTAATCGTTTTTGTGATTAGAATCTAAGCTGCGAAATAACCTAACTTTGCAACTTCTTTTTCAGTGACTGCTATTGTTGTGACCACACTTTCCTATACCTTATTGTATAGTTACATATATTTTGCGTAAAATATTTATTTGAGTAGATTATAGTAAAACACAATAGAAACGCCATTTTAGAGCTTATTATAAGAACAAATGAAAAACATTAAATAAATACAATTGTATACTTACTGTATACCTATCAAATGTTTTAGCACGTTTTATAGAAACATTCTATGCCGAAACTTTAATGAATCAAAGATGATTACCTCGCTCTTTATTTTCTATGTCGTTTCAGTAAAGTATTTACTTACTTTTTATTTTGTCTTTTTTCAGGTTCACCAAAGTGACAACACCGTCCACCTCCCGGTGAATAGCTGTGGCGACATCTAGCGATGGAGGGCCATACTTACACATAGTACCTAAACATTACTATTGGGAGTTACCTTCAAGTTGAAGACTTAGTGATGTGCCTCTTTACGTTCTGCTTGGAGCTTCAAGGCTCAGGCTCAGGCTTTTAATGGCGTTCCAGGCTACAGGAAATACTTCCCAGTGCGTACCTAGAGCTCTCGGCAATGGACGTAGGGCTGGCTTTTTTTCCCTCCCTCAAAAATACTACTACTTCACATGTGTAGAGAAATGAGTTTGCTTGTTCAGGGTTCACGTAAATACTGATGGACCGATTTTGATTTAGGAATTCCCGTGGTACCAAGAAACAATAAAATTACGCGGCTAGAGCCGCAGGCGTCCACAATTAAATAATATTTTTATAGTTCTCACATATTAAAATATAATTATTTTCAAACGTAATTAGGTAAAGATAATATATAAACAACTCCTCATATAATTTACAAGAGATTTCAATTAAACTATTAATAACTACTGGTGTACACGCAATGGTTTATTTCATACGGTGGCTTATTTTGTATTAATTGTCTAACCATTCATAATATTAAAAGATTTGAAACATAACCCAATAGTATAATTAAACGATTAATAATTTGATTACCGACTACATGCTGTGGGTTTATTACATCCTAGAAGTGATATCAGAGGCTTGTTTACTATCTGCCCATGACATTACATTGACTTTATTTTCTACTAGCGGACGTCTGCTGCTTTGCCCGCTTGACAAATTTTATACACTAGAACCTTTCTTGAGAACCACTCTATCCATTGGTGAAAACCGAATCAAAAATCAAATCAAAATATCTTTATTCATGTAGGTCACAAAGTAACACTTATGAACGTCAAAAAAAAAATGCTTCTACATTTACATTTACCGCCAGATTCGCAAGACAATAGGTAGAGCCTGTGAGGAAAGAACCTGGCAAGAAAAACTCACGGCCACTCCATTTATTCGCCAGTAAATACAATGATTCTGTTACAACAATAAAAAGAGGGCAAGGGCAGTACGTGACCATGTGTGGACCAAGTGAACTTAAAAATTATGAATCTCTGTTATTCACAAAAAAAAGTTAAATACTAGTTAAAGGTGCCATATAATCTCAAAGTACCCATACCTTACAATATCATAATAATAATAATTTAACAATAATAAGTGAGTTTCAGCAACAAAACAACATTTCAAACAGAAGTAGCCCCTATGTAGCTCGAGTGATGAGCAAGCAACTCATTGCCATTTCTCTGTATCGTTTAGATAATCTTTAATAGTATAATATGCCTTTTTAGGAGGTGTGTCTTAACAGCCACTTTGAATTTATTCAAAGAAAGGTTCAAAATGTTTAGAGGAATTTTGTTATAAAAACGCACACCAAATCCTGCAAAGGAGTCATGAACCTTCTGTAAACGATAATACGTCCCAACCAATTTATGCTTATTTCTAGTATTTATTGCATGTATGTCACTGTTCACACTGTATAAATGTATATTCTGTTTAACGAACATAATATTCGCATATATATATTGTGATGCAACTGTTAAAATGCCTATTTCTTTAAATCTTTCTCTAAGAGAAACTCGTGCATTCAGTTTATAAATCGCACGTATAGCTCGCTTTTGGAGTATAAAAATGATCTCTATATCAGCTGCCTTGTCCCACAGTAAAATTCCATACGACATGATACTGTGAAAATAGCTAAAATAAACCAGCCTGGCAGTTTCTACATCCGTGAGCTGTCTGACTTTACTAATAGCAAAAGCCGCAGAGCTAAGTTTCCCTGCAAGACCCGATATTTGGGCGTTCCACTGTAATTTACTGTCTAGAGTAATACCCAAAAATACGGTTGATTCTACAAGATTAAGGGTATCACCGTTCAAAATAATATTAGTACCGTAGTTCTGAACATTAGGCATACTAAATCTAACACACTTCGTCTTTTTTGCGTTCAGAAGTAAATTGTTGGTTGTAAACCAATCCAGAACTAGTGCAAGTGAACTATTTACTTCGTCAAAATTCCTCAGCTTGCGATCAACTTTAAAAATAAGTGATGTATCATCGGCGAATAGAACAATGTCGCACAAATTCTGTACATAGAACGGTAGATCATTAATGTAAACTAAAAATACGCCCATAGCTACAGAAGCCCCTAAAGACCGACTACCATTGATATCAACATGTTGTATTCTATCACTGAGGTATGAGGCAACTAGGTCCAGTGCCGAATCTCTGATACCATAATAATTGAGTTTCCGTAATAGGGTATTATGTTCAACGCATACAAAAGCTTTGGAGAGATCGCAAAATATACCAATGGCATCTTGCTTATCCTCCCAGGCATTGAAAATATGCTTCTGAAGTGTTACCCCTGCGTGAATGGTAGAACGACCTCTTGTGAATCCATACTGCTCATTATGTAGTAGCATATTTGAATTAAAATGTGATTGTAATTGCTGCAATATAATTTTTTCAAAAATTACCAGGTTCGCTTTTTGATCCAGTTTTAAATAAAGGTATCACTTTACTGTATTTCATGAGATCAGGAAACACTCCACTATGACACATTTATTAAATATTGCAGCTAGATGTGGAGATATATTCACAATAATGGACTGAAGCAATTTTACAGAAATACCCCACAAGTCAGCTGTCTTTTTTGAGTTAAGCGACTTGAATACTTTTATAATATCATTGGGGTTTACATATTCAAAGCTAAATGAGACATGACACTGATTCACGCCGCTTTCCAGCATACGTTGAGCTTTAACTGAGCAAGAATTCAAGGAGCTAGTTATATTCGCGGGTATGTCTATAAAAAAATTATTAAAGGTTTGTGCTACTTCTGGTTCTTTCTTAATGACTTTTTTATTAATAATTAATTCAAAGTCATTGTCACGGGGCTTTAGGCGACCGGTTTCAGCATTAATTATATTCCAAGTCGTTTTGACTTTATTGTTGGACAGTTTAATCTTATTACTCAAATATAATGACTTGGCAGCAACACACGCTTTTCTGAAAATTTTGGAATAATCTTTAACGTACTGAATAAAATCAGGATTAAAATTATATTGCTTCATACCATATAATTCATACAACTTAGCTCTACTTTTGTAGATGCCAGTGGTTGCCCAGTCACAGAACTGGAGGTTTCCATTTTTATAAAAGTTCTTGATTTAAATATATTGTCGAACTCAGATTTAATTGTATTAAACAAGGACTCATATAAGTTATTTGGATCAACCTGGTTAAAGTTAATACTAGCAACTTTTGCAGAAACGCTTTCATTAAATCGTTCTAGGCGATATGTACTCATTGGCCTACATGATTTTTTTTTTCCTTTAGCCGTGATATTGATGGGAAATACGACCTTCTGCCCCAGATGGTCAGATTTGAAGTTACTTAATACCTCCTTTGTCAGGAGTTCACAGTTGCAAAATATATTATCTAGACATGTTGCAGAATGTGATGTGATTCTAGTTGGCTCTGAAAATAAGTGTTGTAAGCCGAAGGAACTGAATAAATTGATAAATTTAATGCATTTAGGTGACTGCACAAGTACATCAACATTAAAATCACCACACACCACAACATGCTTTTTATTAAGACACAATTGTTTCAATACATTTTCCATTACTATCTCAAATGAATCGTACTCACAATCCGGTGGGCTATAGACACAGAGGACAATGAGTCGCTCAAGCTCAACACAGGACAATTCCACAGTGCGCTCTATAGAAAAAGCAACAATATCTTTACGTTCTTTACATTTTATATTATTAGACACGAATATTAGGGAGCCACCACGAATAGCCTTCTTTCTTGCGAACGCACTAATAAGTGAGTAAAATTCACTGTTGAACAATAATTCATGGTCTTTTAACCAATGCTCTGTTATACAAAAAATATGAACATTGTGGTCCCTAATGTAAAGGTCAATTTCTAAAAGTTTATCAGATAAGCCTTGAATATTTTGGTGTGCTATGCTTAAACTACTAGACATAATGTTATGCTCAACAGAATTACGTTCACCCCCATACATACTACTACTAGAGGTCGGCTCAATTTCCTCAAAGGCCACAGGTCCCTTACCTTCCTATAATTTGGCTTGACTCAATACGAAATTAGCTAGCAAAGTAGCTACCTGTCCTCGCAAAAAAATTGATAGTAAATAACTATCACATGTCAAGATATAATTATTATTCAATACAATATTACAGTCAAATAATTCTACATTCCTACAATGTGTAGTCAAAGTATGTAGCTTCATATTAATTTTATATCTAATATAGTTTTCGTTTTGCGTATGAGATTTACTATCGGTAATGCGGACAGTATTACCTGTTTAACATTTAACTTTGACAATTGTTCAAAAAACCTTGTGACAGTACTCATGTTAGCGGTATCCCGTCTACCAATAAGAATGATTATTGTTGATAGTGGGCAATGTGTACTAGCTAGTACTCTATTAAGTATTTGAGAGTAGGAGGCCCCAGGAAATGAATGAGTTACAACTGAATTCCCTAAATGTTGTACTAAGTGATGTCCCAACTTCTTACCAATCTCATCACAATATACAAAGGTCTTCCCCTTATTAAGATTTTGTTTTAGATTGTTTCTAGTGTGAATAATATTGTCACACATACTGTGAAGAGTGTCAAAAGATGAAGATGTTGACTCTTTTTGGGATGTTATCACTGGCGTGGAAGGACATGGCAGGGAGTTATCACAGTCCGGTATTTCATTATATAATTTTTCAAGGGAATAGAATCTTTGCTCATTGCTGTGACATGAATCTACCAAGCTATTTAATGCCTCAATGTACTCTCCAATTTCTTTTTGAGCTATTTGATACTTTAATGTTATGGATTCTAAGGAGTCATTTAGATGTATTATTTCTGTCTGTAATTGTTGTATATCAGACTCATATTGGTCTGTTTGAGAACCTAATTGATTTCTACCTATTTCTATAAGCTGACTTAGCTTTATATTTGATTTACAAGTTCTAATATATTTGTTAGCACCCATTCTAAGTTTTTTTATGCATTTCTGTGTTTTGGAAATAATTTTATTTAGTTTTATATATTTTTTTAATTTATTTCTGCTATTGCTAAATATTCTGATAGATTTAGAGGTAGTGGTTGGCTCAAAATGAATTAAATTAGGGTCACCACCCACCAGCTCACTATAGAGACTGTCGGAGAGGGCAGCCTGCTCTGCCAATTTGAGTGTCTCCATGTTGGTAATGGAGTTGTGGACATCACTCAGCTCGCACTCCAGTGTTAATGCGTTTTAAAGCTTGCTCATGAGTGTTGCTACAATCTTCAAAACCCATCACTGTTTCCTGGAGGCGCTCCCTCTCTATGATGAGCTCTGCGACCTGTCCGTGTAGCTCAGCCAGCTCTTGTTTGAGTTGGGTGTTTTTTTCCACTATATTTATGCCTTCTATCTCACTGTCCGCACGTTCCTCTAACAACTGATTGTTCAACTTTTTAGAAATCTCCAGTTCTTTTAGTGTGAGATTTAGCTTTTGTTGCAAGTCACCGGTGACAACGCTGCGGGTCATCATGGTTATTTTCTTCTGTTCTCAATAAGGAATTTAGTGGCACTGAAATAAAAAGGATAGTGTATAGCAACTGTGTATATGAATGGAGTTAATTAAGTTTAGAAATAATTAAATAAAGATGAGTTATTATTTAAGAAAGGAGGGTACTAAAACAGAAACAAACTAGTTAAAAAGTTATAGTTTATAATGAATTACTTGAGATTATTAGGTATTAATGATGAATAAAATAAGATAGATATATATTATATAGATATTTATATTTTTATATTAGATTATATATTATATAGATAGATAAGATCAAAATCCGTTGTGTAGTTTTAAAAATCTAAGCATACATATGGAACGGGCAACTTTGTTTTATAATATGTAGTGATTTTATCCTATGCGTTTTAGACTTATTTTCATCTGTGAATATGGCGCTTGTAACAGTAATTGCCACTTATCAGATTATTTTAAATGAAGAAAAATAAAAATAACTCAATATATGTAGGTGGAATCTTATAGAATTAGGCAAGCACTTTGTCTCATAATAAACTTTCGAGTTACGTGTATTTGTACTATTTATGTACACAATATACTCGTTTGCATTTTCTCACCTATTATAGTTTTTAGACTTCTTACTATACTGACAAGTACCTATACTATGTCCGCACTTTTCAACTCGAGAACTACAAGTGCTAGAAAGATGATTTGGCACATAGAATTTTGGTACAGAATAAACACGATAGCAAAAAAAAAAAAAAATAAAAAAAAAAAATAATAATAATAATAATTAAAATTTATGATTATATTTATTATTATATTTTTAACATGTGAAATCACATAATAGTAAGAAGTCGTCTTATGCCTTCACTGCGACAGTGAAGGGCGCCTTGCTTTTTATTTGATAAATTGTAAATAGTATAGGTAAGTAAAGGGACACCACAACGATTGCTATAATTTTTTTAATATATTTTTGTACTTCTCATACAAAGTCGTCTAGCCTAGTCGTATGCTAAGTATGGGATCTAGACAACTGATAAACACTTATATATTTCTATCTAGCTGTCCTGGCGAACTTCATACCACATTAATTTTTATAATGTTTTAAAGAACTTTTTTTTTCTTCCTAAAGATCCTTCTCCTGATGATAACGAACACAACAAAAAAAGAACTAGCGAAATTGGTATAATAATATTATACATAGGTTATAATATACATAGAAAACGCCCAAACTCCGAAACAAACATTTGTAGATCACACAAATATTTGATTCGACCCGGGAATCTAACCCGAGACTCCGGAGTCGAAAGCCTACCGACCACGCCACAGAAGAAGTCTAATCATCATTGTGCTAACGGCAAAGTAATCTAATGGTATGATCTGTACAATTCTTCAAATTATCCTGTACATGATATACCCAACGGTATTAATCATACCCATCCAACACCCCCCTCCCGTACCCGCTATAAACCATAGTCCTTTATAGCGCTTACATAAAAATGAGGGTTGTACTTATTCAAACACAACACATTTATTTGCATAACAGGAATATAACGTGCTTTTACTATCGTTGGCAGTCAACCGTTTTAAAAATATGCATCTATTTTTAAGTCATGCTAATAATTTTCGTTGCTTTAACAATTACAATATTTTTTTGTGTTTATCCGTTAATCAGAAGACGTTGTTATGATAGGTACACTAAAACACACTGGTCCTTCACATACGACGTATGCCACGCGACGTGGGATACAGCGACACACTGGTCCAACGTCTTACGACGTCTGACGTTTACGTTATCTACGCGCTATCACACTTTAAACGTGTAAAAACGTACAAAAACCTTCAATGACCTATGCACTTAAAAAATGCATGAAAATTAGCTGAGCAATTTTAGCGATTATCTTGCAAGATATGCGGATGTTTATTGTGTTAATATATTGTTTTATATTATCGCAACAAAACAATAATTCATTTGTAGTGCAAGTAAACCTATCAACAACATAGTCTTCAATGATAATTATATTTATTGTGAAAGAAACGTAACAACCTCCTCAACGTTTGTTGCTTTTAATAGGTGATACTAAATACGCTAAAAGGTAGACTGATACCTATCTTTAGTATGCTTTTCAAACTTTACGACCACTACTAGTATTCTACAGTTCTGATCACACAAAATAAAAGGAGTTGTCATGGAATAGCTTAATCCCAAGCGTTATTATCTTGATTATTTGATTCCAAAGAGAGTGGTGTCAGTTACAATTGTAAAATATTTTGAATCAACTAATGAAGGTGACTTTGAACCAACATAAATAAATACTGATCTTTAGCCGATTGATCTAAGATTTAAATCTAGTAGGTTACAAGCCTGTAACCCTGCGGGTGTCGGCAATGATAAATATTATACACACTCATTTTGATCTTTATCATACTTCTTGGACTACAGCTAATGCACCCATATAAGTATAATATCAGCGGTATTCTAGGTCAATAGGTGCAACCTGGTCGAAACTTCAGGCAAAAACAGTTTTATACTTATACATTCTAGGTAATTCCCATTAAAGAGTATGATGTAAACTATCAACTAAATCAACGGTCGCCCTACACTTATTGAACCTTAGTATAGTTATGCGTTGTAACCTCAAATTCCCTCGTATAAGGGGTGCGACACACCTGTCCCGCACCCTCGCAGACACGCGACAATCACAAGTTGCACAAGCTACCCCACCAAGTTAATCAGACCTCTGATTTTCCTGTGCAGGTTTTCAGACAAGGGTTTGTGTTATAATGGTTAGTTCAGGTTAGGGCACCCATACTCTTAAAATCAGGGCATGTGTAACGCAATGTGCATTGTTATGGATATGGTGCGTTGAGCCTGAACAAGTTTAGTAGGGGTACGTAGGGGTGTTTTATTTTATTATTATTATTAGCGATTAGTTAGGTACCTACTTGAATGCTTCATGGCCATGGGCGTGTATATATTGGCATGTGTATATGGTACGATATAAATCGCTTAAAACTAGTATGAAGCTGGATTTAAACCCGCTTCAGTTAATTTAGGGAACGCTCTGACCAACTAACCAACTAAGCTACCAATACCAACGCCAAAGATATTGAAGTTCCGATCCATCTTTTACGTGTCATGAGTCGTGACTACCGCGAACCTTTTAAATAACTTGAGTCAACAGTGGACAATCATACAAAAATAATTAGGTTTAATCACGACGGCTTTCTCAAATGTATCTACGCTAACATCTCAACAGGTAATTTTCTTGACCCCACGTCATAGGTTGCGATCCTATTGCCTCTATCCAGGAACTTAGATGTTTGACTAAAACCCATATGTTGATCGCCACAATTCACCACATGAAAGTAAGGTTGATTTGGGCCCCTAAAATAGCCTAGGTATGCCATTGCCGGGCACTTAAAGTATTTTTGCCAGAGACTTGTCCGTACGTCAGCAGCTGTACCGCATGCAGGGGAGGATAACTTGGGTCCTAGTATACAGTTACAATGTACTGAGCAGGATCCTAAGTCAATGGAATCTAGACATGTTGATAAAACCTCTTAACACTGAAATTAGACATTTCCCAGAACCTCGCGGTAACACGAATTGGCATACAAACCCATAACCACGAGTCCTTGTTTTTTAATGAATACTAAGACTAATTTTTTTTTTAAGTACTCGTACCAAGACTTCAAAGTATATTTATAGAAACTTGTTTATGCCTATGACTATAACCAATGAAGGCCGTTAAGTTGACGGTGATCAATTGAGCATTGTCCAGTCTGAAATTGGTAAAATGTATTTACAAGCTATTTTATTGTTACATCCACATTTTACAGTCTTGACTACATAAGGTGATATTCACATCAGCGATAATTCCATACTATATTGCCAAATTCAAATTACTGCAGGAGACGTAAAGAATATCCTTAAGAAACATTTTTGTAGTTTGTGTGTGCTTAGTGCCTAGTGCTTATTGGATGGTTTACTCTTTGTTTTTGATTTTGGTGTCTAGTGCATTGACTGCTTCAGTGATGTAGTCTGTAGTGTTACCTGGCCGGTTACTAGCCCGGAAGGTAATCTTTTTTCCATAGTAAATATTATTAAAGGGTGTAAATTTATATTATCCTTACAAATTATTCAACACGAAAGTTAATCGTCGTAAGAGTCGTAATATAACAATGCAGTAATTGCTCAACCGGTTTTACATGTTTTAATATGTGAATGGTAGGTATATTTGAGTATGTATTAGTTAAATGTAATAAATTTAAAAAAAAATTGCAGTGGGAATGGCAAACGGCGCGTGGCGTACGCATGTGATGGACAGGTGTGCGCTTACCCTAATTGTCCAGTGTCAGAGGGTGAGAGGGCTGTGAGGGTGAACTTCGTATTAACGCATGTATTATCGAAATTTAACTGTGTTTACATTTATCACAAAGTCATAGATCACAAAATGCATGACTATTTTAATCTATCAAGTGGGGGTATTTAAAGACTCGTCGCTTTTTGATAGCCATTCGTATTGTCTGTTTGTGTCTTATTTAATGTTTTATTTCATTGAAATAAAAAATTTACCTACCAACTTTCACGTGGCGATTTATGAAGAAGTAATATACCTACTTACTGAGCGGTAAAAATAATGTGTAAATTTTTTAATGGGCCGCCTTAGGGTCCATTGCCAGTCTCTCCGGGTAGGTACTCCCTCGGAAGGATAACCTTATGTCATCGGCTATTATTTTATCCACTATCTTACTTTTTTTTGTATTATTACAACATGTAAAATCTGAATCAGAGCAACAAACGGTAATTAAGTATCAATTTAGTTACTTGACGCCAAGGTAGCGGAGATATTTTAACAACAGCCTTTCTATCCGCCCATTAGCCAAAAAACTCGTTACGTATGCCGTGCTGACAATTCAGACAAAAAGCTGCTACAACGTCCGCCAGTGCAACCGGAAGACCTCGGGTGAGGGTTCTGTTCCAGATAAATTAAAGTAGAACGGGATTTACTTGGAAAAAAAGGTCAAACTTCAAACTGCAAAGGTCTAATAGCACCCTGCACCAGAATAATTGTAGTATCTTGGCCATCTGAGTTTACAATAAGTTACCCAAATTATTGAGGGAATTACCGGGGAACTTGTTCAGAAGGCGCACTAATGAGTGGCTTCAAGAAAAAAAAATTATTCGATGTTCAAACTTGAAAATTTGCTTGCCGTTTAAAATTCGGTAAAACATGATGAACTTAAGACAGATAAGATAACCTATGTGAACCATGCTTCTAGTAAATAAATAATTTCATAAACTGTGTTTTTAACTGTCTTTGCAATAGAATGCTAACGGGCTCTATCAATATCTTCTAAAATATCCACATCATCTTCCAATGGGGTACCGAGAATTTGGTCGAGTTCAATACCCGCAAAATACAGGCGTGTACATTTACAGCGAAGAAATTTCCCCTTTCCTTCACTACTATCTTTTCAGAATGCAATATTACCAATGAAGGACAACCTAGACATTCTTGGCATAAACGTTCGTCGAGAGCTCAATAATAAAAACTACATTGAGAGATGTATTGGGCTAGCTTCGCGGAAACTAGGAATACTGAACAAGGTAAAGCGATTCTTTACACCGCACCAGAGGTGTCTGCTGTACTTACAAGACGCAGATTAGACCCTGTGTCGAATACTGCTCTCACCTCTGGGACGGCTCCAAAGGTTCATTTTTTTTTTCATTATTTCAGCCTAATGATGCCAAATATGCCCTCTCCAAAAAGGGGAGGCGGCAGCCTACATATAGGTATACCACGGTAGCCAGACGGGTTGGTAAAAGGTTTTGTGTCGAGTTTTCTTTCTCTAGCAGTGATGCCAACTGCGTGCGTTCCTTTAATCGCTTCGTACGATACCCACTGTGCGAAATGAGGAGATGGCTTGTATTCTTTTACAGCCGCCACCACCACACAGCACAAAGGTTGATGGGTATACCCTAAGAGCCCGGTAACGTCAATAGAGTAGTCATCAATTATGGGGTACCAATAAATTTACTGGCGAAATTTTATTTACGGGCGTAATAAATGCCTGTGTCAATAGAAAAATATGTAATTTAGTGTATGTGCAAAAACCACGATGGAAGACATGACCTCGTTTGTTGATTGATCACATTTATTAATATAAGATTTATCTGTCAAGTTTAATAAAATATTTATTGCCTGTAATTAATATTTTTACTGATCCAATTGCAACCGTAGTATAAATAAACATCAGTATAAACAAGAAGAAACAATAAATGTAAAATACATGATTATTAACTTGTCAAATAAGCATCTCAAGTACTGAGGGTAGTGAATAAATAGTCAGTGTGTCGGTTGCGGGCGGCAATCAGTGCAGATATATTAACTGCAAAATTAACCTGCCGCCGAGGGCACAGAGACACACGCTGCAGCCCTCCCAACGCGACGTGAGAGAAACTTCAAAGTAGCAGTGTCCATGGCAAATCTGACTTTTGACCATAACTCATCTTGCACAACCAAAATAAAATCGTTAACTCCGGATTTACTCGTATCGCGTTTCATTAAATAAGTATATTTTACGGTTTTTGTTTGAAACGTGAGGCATTTAACTACGCAGTGTTAGCATTCCCGTGAAACGGTGGAAGCTTTTGACATTCACGTGGTGATTTAAACATTTACTAAGAAAGTTAATAATAACAATTTGAAGTACTTATCCACAGAAAGTAAACGCAAGGAAAACCGAGTAGAAAGTAGGTCGGAAGAACACAGAATTAAATTGTATCCGAGTTCATTTTTTTTCCTTCAAAAGTATAAATCCTACATTTTACGAATTAAGTAAGTAATTAAAAGTATAAAATTTAACTCCTAAGGGTTTTAAGGGTTGTAGCACAGAATAGGGAATAGTACTAGTTATAGGTAGTATTTATTATATACTAGAACAATATTTAAGTTGTATTATAGATATTGGATAGAAACAGGCGTTACTTGGCGAAAATAACAAAACAATGGTAAGTAAAATGTTTTAAGAAAAAACTTTTTAAAATTATATCATCATTCACCGAGCCTTTTCCCAACTCAGTTGGGGTCGGCTTTCCAGTCTAACTGCGATTCGGCTGAACTTCGATATTTTCCGTGAAGCGACTGCCATCTGACCTCCACAACCCATGGGCGATATCGAAGTCCTGTAGTTAGACCGGTCGGATTTTTTATTTAGGGCTCCAACTACCCCTAACGACTGCCATAGATGTTAGTATGACAACCGGGACCGACGGCTTAACGTGCTCTCCGAGGCACGGAGGGGTCTCAATGTCTTAAGAAATGGTCACCCATCCTCAGACCGGCCTGAGTCGATGTTGCTTAACCTTTGCAATGTGTTAACATTGTCGGTTACCACTAGACCACGAGCCGATCCGTGCCTCGTTTTGTTGTCTTTTTAATTCTGCGAAAAATTAATGCTATTATATAATTTTAAAAAGGTTTTTCTTAAAACATTTTACTTACCATTGTTTTGTATTATAGATATTTATTTGAATGATTTTCTTTTCTCCTCTTTTCTCTAAAATCTTTCTGGTATAGGTATAGGTAATATAATAACAGTGATCTTGAAATACGCACGTCTTTGTGCATTTTTAAATAGGCAATAATGTTTCAACATGATTGTATTTTTTTGTAGATAGGTTATATTAAATCAATCTTAAGTAGTTTATTGTTCGTCAGTGTAAGCCAGCAGGTATCGCCCATGTTAATTGTAGGTAGTACTGAGTTAAATATTACCATAAAACATTTTGCAGCAAACAGGACTACAACGTTCAAGATTTATTGGTGGGATTTAATAATTGCTTATAATTGAAATGTGTATTACCTACCGCTGCACTACGTGTAAGTTTTGCATCGCCGAAAGCATAAAGAGTCTGATATCGTTTTTGAAAGCGAAGTATCCGGTTGAATCTTTGTTTCCAAATATTTATAATATATCGCCAAAAATCATCAGTCACCAGTCCCCTTTCCGTAGAGCTCGGAAAAGTTTATCGATAACGATTTCAAAAAAGGCGTAAATCGTCTCATGAGATCGTCATTTTCTACGATTTCATTGGTTATCGACAAACTCTTCCCACTCTCCCGATACCATGCTAATATGGCTCGACTGGGTTTGAACCGGCCTCTTTCACTTACAAGTTCACACACACATGTCTTACAAGTTTATAATGTATATTGATAGGAAATACGTACATCTTAGTATTTAATTTATAAAATTCTCGTGTCACAACGTTTGTTGCCAAAGTCCTTCGAAACGGCTTGACCGATTTTTATGAAAAATTTGTGCATAGAAAAAGCAGCTATGCCAAAACAACATTTGTAGGGTTACTTTACTTATACCTATATTTAATCCTCAAATACCATATTTCATGCAAATCAAACAAAATAAGCAAGTAATTTCAAAATATAGTGGAAATCCAGGCACCTATTACAGCAGTACAGTGTAAGTAGGTACCCACATACGATTATGAAAGATTAAGATATAAGCTTACGATTTGTATGATCAATAAAATGTCAAGAAGATGGGTGTGCAAGTATATGAGAGGTCCAAGTAAACGAGCCGACTACCAAGAAACTTATTAAAAAGTAACGTTACTTCATATAATACAGAATCGTTGCACATTGTAATAACGATGCCACTTAAGCAACCATGGTATTATGGTATTATTGAGCTGTTGATATAACTTTATCTTAAAACTTATACTCAATATTGCCTTTTAAGTCTCCGTCAATGGCTTGATCTTATGTTCCAAATGACTTAAAGACTCTGGCATTAAGGTCGCATTTAACCATTCAACTAATTAGTACTAAAATGATAGGTGACTTTAAACATTGGCTTGGGTGTGACTACAAGTAATTTAAAACTATCAGAATTAAGACCACAGACTGATTAATATGAAAGTCTGAAAATTGAGAAAGATTTTCTGATACTACGAGTAACGTTAGCGATAGAATACTGTACAATTGCTATTAAACAACAGTCACAAAAGGGATTTGAACCTACGGTCTTCCCTGATTAAGATACTAATCAATCATGCACCTAATGTAAGACTTAGGAACGGGCGTTAATTTTACAAGGCAATAGGAGAAAAGAATATCGCAATAAAAACTTACAGCCACTCTTTTCTTATCGTTTTGCAGTTGGTTTGAATTCCATTGAAATACTGGAAGCAACACAACTTTTATCAATACTGTACAATAAAAGAAAAAGTCAACCAATTCGTTTCCTTAACAAGGTTAAGAACAGAAGCTTTTTAATTTTTTTTATTTATCATTTCATTTCCGTTGATGTTGAAATCAACTTCACAATACTTAGTATATTTCTCAACAATTTTAAAGATTAATGTGATTTTAATTATATAGGTACTTATGAGTGTGTAAATGAGCGGATATCAGTTTTAAAAATAATTCGATTTGGCTTTAATTGTTAGCAAGCCATCAATCATGCCAATTTCCTTAACTATGGGAAGAATAGTAGAAAAAATATTGGCAACACTATAAGGGTGTTACTGAAATCGTTATAAACACATTTCGTTAGCCCGATGTAGGCGGAGGCGGGGGCAAGTGGATTCACATCCTATAATCACGATCGGAAATTCTTAATGAGATTAATGACATTTCACTACCTGTATTCTTTTAAAATAAAATATGGCATCTGTGAATTGTGACATTCTGAGAATAGTATTCAAGGGTAGTGATAAATTATTATCTCTTTATATAGGAAAGGGACCTTTGTTTTAATTATTCTCGTCCATATTTTATTTCCATTTTAACATTTTAATAAAATATAGGTAAATTTTAAACTTTTCTTTGTGGTTTACTCCATTTATTGGTGAACATTTAACGAAAATCTGTGAGCCATATAAATCGATGGCACAACAGAGCAACGAATATCGGACCTAGTTCAGAGTTGACCAAATGCGAATTGGACAAAATATGAAGAAACGCTTCGACCAGTGTAGCTCTACAGTTGTGCAAGAACACTTTGTCATGGAAGGAATAAATAAATGTTTTTGAACATTCTCACACAACAACATCTAGCCCAAACTAAGCTGTACGTTTGTCTTATGGGATCTAGGCAACTGATAAACACACTTATATTCTAAATACATACATAGTATACATAGAAAACACCCAAACTCCGAAACAAACATTTGTGGATTACACATATATTTTCTTCGACCCGGAATCGAACCTGGGACCGGCAGTCGGATACTCATACCACTGCGCCACCGAGGCATGAAGACTTTGTTTTAATAACTTTAGAGAGTCAAACGCTATAAACTATGGAAACTATTTAAGATGTCTTTAGAGTTCGTTTATGTCTTGTTCAACTTCTTTATTTACTTAGGTATTGCAAGTATAAAGCATGACTACCTACCTATATAAAATATGAGCTCATCATTCTGTAATATGAAAGTATTTTTATAACATTCATCGAATTAATCAAATCAACTAATCCATCAGTAACTACATACCAACGACTTGGTAAGTACATAACTGCTCGCTCCTAATTGCACTTTAAAGTCTATATTCAGTACGTAGAGGGTTTATCGGAATAATTAAAGGCTTATCGTTAAGTCAGAAACGACGTCAGAACTTTATCGAAACTCGTCCAACTTCACGTTATCTTCATTACGACTCAGCACTGCAACTTTAATTCATACATCCATTTATTTTAGACGCCGTACTTGGTTCAACTTTAATAACATAATGTCTTACCAGCGATTCTAATACAATGGATAAAAAGTGGTGTAGTAGTAATCTAACCATCCTTGAGGTTTACTCGCTCGTCTACTTATAGTTTTGATTATTTGTTGATTTGATTCAAATAAGCTCCATATCTACAGAACCGATAAAAAACTAACTTCACGAATATTTAGCTGCATTATTTCCGAGTGATATAGGCTTTTTCCCGGTAATGTGTGCTTTTGTGGGAATTATGAACGAGATAACTAAACACACGGGTGGAGCCGCGGTAATCACTTAGTGTTTTTTAAATATAGCGCAGTCGTGTTATACGAGCTAATTATTTACCTAAGAGGCCACACAGGTGGTTAAAGTCCGCCGGGCGCCACTGGAAATACTTTCTGGTGTTGACCAGAGACGCCCGCAGCAATGGACATGGGAGCGGCCGCGGTTTCGCGGAATTAAAAAAGCCATTTATTTATCTCTTCAACTAGCTGTACATGGTTTAATTAACCTTCCTTTATAAAGAAGTTAAAGTTACTATTTTAGTCTCGGTGTAAAAATTATTAATAAATTAATATTCACATCCATTAATTACTTGACGGCTTTTCTTGAGCTTATACTGACTGTCCAAGCCTCGATCGCTAATAACAATATCAATTACACCAAGCTATTATGAAGAATAATCGTTTTAATTATGAACCACAGCGTGTTAGGGCAAACGGAATATTCTGTATAAATTGATTTTACATGAGAGATTTGCTAAGATTCGAACTCGGCTATGCCAATGATATAGGTAGTTTGTCAATACACTTGAAACAAATATGCAAAACGAAGAAGGTACCTTGAAGGTTTTGGTAAGGGCTATGAGCATGGTTGACATTGAAAACTGAAAGATATGTGGGAATTTAAAGATCATGTATGTTCTGAAATCAAAATGAGAGGCTGTCGACAAGTTACACTGGCAACTCAAGACGGCTATGAAGGGCTTATCTAAAACACAGTAGCTTTGAGAGGAGATTGAGCAATAGCATGATGACTTATGAAAATTTTTGAACAGATAAGCCAACATTCATTTCCAAGGGTTTGCATCTAAAATCCAAATACCAGTATTTTCAGGAGACTACATTCAGTGGCTATCGTTCAAGAACATACTTATCGAAACCGTACACAATAACCCTGCGATAACGAACTCTTTACTTAAGGTCGGCTCACACGTATCAGTGAAGCTGTTCCAGTACTGTGTTGGAACTGAGTCCAACACAGTACCGGAACAGTTCAGTATCAGAAACAAAATAATATCCTTTCATACATTTACAATAAATACGTCCCGACATGTTACTGTCAGTTACGATTTAGTTATCACTGACACTGAGATTATAAAGATGCTCTTCTTCTTCTTCCACCCCTTAGTCCCATATCTATTTGGGGTCGGGTCTTATTGTACATCGACGCCAGGACGTTTGGTCCTGGGTAGTCAAAGGGTTAGGTTGCGCTCTTTCAGTTCTTTATCAATATTGGACCACCATGTAGCGGGGGTCTTCCTCTACCAAGGCGTTTTGTGGGGATATTTAAGGCTGTCTTCACGGAGTAGCAATCTTCACGTCGCCCCATCTCAGTCTACTTTTCCTTAGTTTCTCCGTTACGGGGGCCACTCCAAAGGCTCCTTTCACGTGCTCATTCCGTATTTTGTCGAGACATGTGAGATTATAAGGGTGCATTCATAGAAATAAGCCATTTTCTTACTCACAGGCTCTAAGTACCTGTTGCATAGCGAATCTGGCAGTAAATGTACATCTAGAATAACTCTTTTTATTTTAATTTTGACATTCATAAGTGTTTTATAACGCAAATGAATAAAGATTTTGAATCTGAATGCTCACTTCAATTTACATTTTTGGTGTCAACGTGGCTAATTCGATTTTAATTGAATTTGGCCAACAGCAGTTAACCCAGTTTTATAACAAGAAAATTAATTGATCCAAAAACGTACAATTTGTGTTACGATCCTGTGTTTATTGCACAGTAATTGTCATTCAGCTGAATGCTGACGAGATATTGAAATATTTTTCAACACAATTGCCACGAAGGTGACGTAACTTTTATTAATTTTATTTAAGTGGAAGTAACTATAGTCTTGGGCTGGACTCGAACCAGCGACTGATCCCTTTCCAGGAGGAACGTTCTACCAACTGACCAATACACCACTAGCCCAAGACATCGAATTTTGTGATCATATTGTGTTAATATCGCGACTACCGGCGTCGCCAGAGCGCCATCTACCAGTCTCACTTTACTTAGCAATTAGGGAGCCGTCTTGTCTACCAACCCCAGTGGTAAAGAGTCGTGTGGGGCTTTACCAGGGTATTATTAAGGCCTTATTCCAACCTCGGCTGGAGGTAGTGGTGCACCTGATCAATGTTCACAATGTGCACAGTCAAAATACTTAGGTTTAGGGTTTCTTTATATTATGGTACTAGGCTCTGAAAACATAAAGAGCTCTTAAAAGCAGCAACAGGCTCGTTTCTATTATTTATGCCTAACAAAGTTACTGGCGAAATATCTATAGGGTAGGCGTATTATATCTGCCTACCCCTCCTGGGTAAAAGGCGAAAAGTACGATTTTATCGAAATTATAGCCTCTTCAACTCATATACTTCATAAAAAATACATTTGAAGTTTTGAGTTCATATTTTGCTGATCTGACCAGTATTGCAAAACATCAAAAAAATAAAAATATCAAATTATCTCTCACTGCGTTTTGATCACGCGCGCATGCCTGGGCCACCCTTAATTGCTTGTCAACAAATTCTTGAATGAACAGCTCCAGTGGACACACAAGATTCCTCTTTTTGTACACCTAAATACTCGATAAACAAGTCATCAACTCTGAAGTAACATAAACCGAACACAAGTAGCACAAACCCAGTGTAAACCAGCTATAATATTGATAAAATTGTGGTTGTAATAAAAATGCAGCGGCATTATCGAACATTGAACCCTTTTAGTGATCATTTTTAAGTTTTACATAGGTTATGATAATTAATCATTGATAGGGTGCATAGATCACCAAGAATTGAGAAGAGCAAGCCAATACCATCTGCAAGTGGGCCTCTCAATGTTTTAACCTTGCAGTGGTCGCATTGGATTAATATGCCTCCAGATACTTTTAAATGAGCAATCGAAAGACTCACTTGTTGCAGCACAAGCTCCGGCCGCAGCGCGTCAATGTTCCTGGACTACACAAGTAATCCGCTATCCGCCAGTATAAATATTAGATATTATTTGACTTATTTTATGTTCAAATTGGGCTAAATGCCTAATTTAACATAGTTTAGCATGTTCTGTTTGACTATGAACATTGACTTTGAAATGGACTCTCAACGAGAATCTATTGATGCCCATTTTATCAACAGTAACAGACTTTATCGGTATTGTGGAAGAAAAAAAAACAACCAGCGGAGTCAGGGTGACGTCTAAACGAACGTTTAAAAGGCTTGGTTCTCGCGAAGACGATTTATTACTTGTATTAAATACCTTTATTACTTTTAATAAACTTATATATTAGCTTGATTTGGGCTAGATGACGTTGTGTGAGAATGTCCAAAAATATTTATTATTATATTATTATTATAAAACATAAAATGTTCAAACTCCAAAACAAATATTTTCGGATTATAGGTACCTACAAATATTTCACCCAACCCGTAATCTGATCGTTGTCGATTGAATGTCGACAGCTACCTTATAGAGGTCCCTGATCAGATTTCGGGTTGGGTCAAATATTTGTACGCACAGAATTTTCTTATTAGAAACTAGTTAGCACTTATTACATTTTCTATCGAAATATTGAAAATAGATTTCGGGAATAGGAATGAAAACGAGAAATGAGTCACATGTTTCATTAACATTTTTTTTATTACCGCCAGCGGCTTCCCCTGTCTGCTTTTTACAATATGAATCACGAAAACGATAGTCTTAGGCGGGACTCAAACTAGAGAGTGTTCCCTTTCCAGCAGGGCGAGCACGGCGGTAGGAAGAGTTTGCCGGTTACCATTGCTATCGAAGAAAATGTCGATGACGTGACCTAATCAACACATTTTTTGAAATTTCCGGCGACATCATTGGTTGTCGACAAACTCTTCCTATCGACATACGACAAACTACACTAACCTATGACCTGGAAATCTGCGATTATATTATTAGGTCCGGTCCAAGACTATCGTTTTGGTGATTCAAATTGTAAAATTATTTAAAAAGTTAGAAAATATCTTTGCTTAGAGAAATTAATAGATACATTTATTAACAACAAATCTATATGCCCCGAAGGGGTGGGCAGAAGTGCATTACACACCCACACCAAACCAGTAATTTTGTTGGTCCCACGTAAAAGGGGACAAGTCTATTGGTTTTACAGGGCACAAAAAAAATCTAAAACGTCTCTGTTATTCAAATTAAAATTTCAACAGCCAGGACAGATGATACAAGACAGATGGTTCAAGGAAAATCCTTAAGTCGCGTTTGGTCCAATACGCGTTTGGTCCAATCCACCTAATTCGCGGTTAGTCCAATTCGCGGTTAGTCCAATTCGCGATTGGTCCAGTACGCGATTACAGTCCGAGCATTGGGTCAAACTATTTACATACCGAATCTCATCGCAATCGGTTCCAAGGGCTCTTCACCATCCAAACAGGCAAATAGAAGAAAAACATCATGATTTCAAACTCAGAATCAATTATAAAGAACTAACTTACGGTGACTAACCGTAAGTTAGTTCTTTTTAAATTTATCATTAATATATCTACCATCCATTTCTTTATATTTTTTTTAATATGTAGAGATATATGAATATATTCACCGATCATGTTGATACATTAACAAGAATTATGTAAATTTAATTGACAGAGCAATAAATTATCTACAAGTGGTTAATTAAATTGCTAAGGCTCCATATTCATCAATCAAAAACATGAATTTAATTATTTTAATTAAAAATATCAACACCACTGAGAAGAAGTTAGCTAGACATAAATTAATTTTATAATTTATTTTGTGTTAAAAAATTCAACATGATGATAAATGCCGTCGTAGACATAAATAGAATGGTAGATGGATAGACTGTACTTGACGGAATTTGCTTGGCCGACCTTCGATCATTGAAGCCCAGTGCGTACAATAACCAGCCGATAACAACTTTGTCCAATTAAGTTCGGTAGCGCCTCTTAAAGGCACACAAGACAAGTTTTTGTCACAGCCCATGCGCTCCACAGACCCTTAATTGGCGGATACTCATCATTAGGTATGTGCAATGCAAGTTTTGCGGTTAGAATCACTTTTTGCATTTTAATTTGTGTAAGTAGTATTATCTAGTTGGTAAGGTTCAATCCTGAGCCCTACTCTAAATGATGAACACTTATGGATTGTGTACTAGTTGTGGATTTAAATAAATTATAAAATTTATTTATTTATTTATATCCACAACTTCGTTGCTGCGGGGCCTTTGCCCCAAAGCACGCAACCAGATTCACTCACTGACGCGGGATAAAACCCTACCCCAACGACGCGGGATTCTCATCCCGACCAAACCCCCGCAGAGACCACAGAGGTGGTCAAAGTCCGCTGGGCGCCCCTAGAAATACGTTCTGCTTGTAACCAGAGACGCCCGGCAACATTAATTCGGCAGAATTAAAAAAGAAAGAAAAAATGATAGCCAACTCTAATAGAGCTCTGCGATTGATAATCGTGATGAAGAATTTGGTTCCAAAAATATAGATGGGTTTAGCAAAAACTCGCCTTCTTTCTAGTAGATCCGTGAACAAGGCGGTTGCAATAGTACTGAACGAACACGTGAATGGCACGTATCATGTTTGAAACAGTTTTTCTTTTTACAAGCTTTTATTTACTTTCATCTGTCTCGATGTCCGTGTAGTATCAAATCTTGCAAGTAAAATTTAACACACTGCCCGGTTTCCGATTGAACTTAAACGTTTCTCGCGTAAGTATGTAAGTCGCATGACAATGCAATATTATGATGATAAAAGCTTGATTTAAAAAAAAATATATTTTATTTTCTTTATTCTCTTGATCCGTATTGAAGTTTTAAGTATCGATCGTTAGTATTTTAAATACCATTAACTTCCAAACAAACACTTTCGATATGCTTGTGGCCTTGTATCCCAGTGTTACTTGCTGGCAGAAAGTGAAATCTTTTAAATCAGGTCATGCTCGCAAGTGAATTCCGTATAAATATAAGTTCTCTTTAAATGTGAATTAAAACACAACAGCAGAATTATTTATAACTTCAGGCGGGTAAAAATCCTCAAAGAAAACCAAATATCGTAAATTGAACATTTCACGTCATCCATCCTTTTATAAATAAACTTCTCAGGTCGCGTGTGCTAGTTGTTTCATCACACAATAACTACAACACTAGGGGGCATAATATAAGTTTTAATACGTTTATAGTTTTATACCCATTAGTTTCCTGTATTTCTTTATTTTCGCCCTTGCGTGAAATGTGTGAATCGAAGCGACATCTGTAATAATTTTTGTAAACTTGCAAACTGGTTCGACAATCTCTGGTCGCGTCATACGTACGTCTTATTTCGTCCAATTACAACTGTTGTCACGGACATATTACTTACTAGGTATGCAACGCATGCTACTAATTGCAAATGTTGAGCGGCGCAAATTTTCTTAATTTTTTTTATGCTCTATTTTCATGATTTCCGAGATATGCACTCCCGGGTATGATGTCGACCAGCGTGCGAAATTTGGTCAAAATCGGTCCAGCCGTTTCGGAGGAGTTGGCACACAAACGATTTGCACTTGTCGTCTAAGATAGAGCTTCGCTTCGCTCCGCTCAATAATCATTTTGAAAACGTATTTATCAAGAGATAAAGATAAAACGTTGCATATGCAATCTAATATACTCTTACATCAGCTGGCATTTAATTACATCTATTAACTACACCGTATTTTAAAATATGAGTAAGAGTTCCTACTAACATAGCAAGACATTCAATCAACTACTTATTGTAAAAATAATTATTGAATCTTATATAATTTTACAATATGAATCACAATAACTATAGTCTTGGTTCTTAGTTGGGCTGGACTCGAACCAGCGAGTGATCCCTTTCCAGGAGGAACGTTCTACCAACTGGCCAAGACACCACTAGCCCAAGACATCTAATTTTGTGATCACATTGTGTTAATATCGCGACTTACGGTGTCGCCAGTTTTTGTGATTCACATAATAAAATTATATAAGAAAAAGTTAGCATACTTACTGCTTATAAAAAATTTATAATAACTCTGTTATAATTCAGTTCTCTCTCTATCTCATCTAGTGGTTTGTACGTTATTTTTAACTACACAAACTATAGGTAATAAACTTTACAATTCACTAATAAAATTTAATAAACATCAGAAAGCGTAGTATAAAAATGTATAAATGTCGGTCTTATCACTAAACAGCAATCTCAAGGACATCCTCCACAAACTCAAATTCATTAGATAATATGGAAAAAAAATAGCTTAGGAAAAGAAGAACTAAACTTAGCTTTTTAATCGTAAAAGCAACTTATTTCAGTAAAGTACGCAAGTAATGTAGGTACTAAATAAATTACAACATCATTGTTAAGCTTGAAACACACTGGTCCTTCACATACGACGTATGCCACGCGACGTAGGAAACAGCGACACACTGGTCCTACGTCTTTTGACGTCTGACGTTTACATTATCGTCGCGCTATGACACTTTAAACGTGTGTGACAGCATTGAACGCGTGGGATAGCATGGGAATACGCGAATCAGGTGCGGTGACGCGTAAGACAGCGTGTTGGTGAGTGTGTTTGTTACCATACAAATTGTATAGGCCAGATCCGGTTCAAATGTCATAATGCGTGGTATATGTCGCATGTGAAGGACAAGTTTGCCCATACCTTAAAACAAGCTGTGCTTGTAATTGTCAAAATAGAGTTTCTTTTGTAAGGAAATAAACATAGGCAGAATAATCGAATTCTATTGGGTTACACCGTAAGAAAACACATTAAATGATAGGTAATATACACAAAGTAAAAATTGAATAAGTAAATCCAATTAAGTGGCCGTCTGCTTGCGTACTGTACTAAGACTTATGGTAATAGCACTATTATGTAAAACCATTTTATATGGCTACAGTACTTTTAACTGAAGATAATTAAGAACCGTGCATACACTTGCATAGAATAATAAAGTACCCTATTACTGCATTCATGAATGTCGTGAGTGGATATTTTCGAAGGCATAACGAACTGTCCACCTTACAGCTGTAAAGGATTGACTATCTGGCAAACTTTATTGTATGGTTTTTAGGGTTCCGTAGTAAAAGTCTCGGAACCCTTATAGTTTCGTCAAGTTCATCCGTTCGTCCGTCTGGCCGTCCGACCGTCCGTTCTCAGCTTTTCTCCCAAACGGTTAATCCCAAACTTTGCATAGATATGTATATTTACTACGCTGACAAAGTGCTAAAATAAAATTTGGAAAAAAATTTTTTTGGGGTAAACGTAAATAGCGTGACATATTATAAACGGCTGGTGTGAAAAACCTGGAAAAAATCACGACGGTAGTTCATGTCAACTTTAAAAGAAAACCATAACGGATTATATAACTCTGTTAACTATGGTTAACTACGGAACCCTATCTTATGCGTAGCTCGACACGCATTTGACCTTTTTTTTATTTACGTATTAATAACTTTTTTTAAACATTTAGAAAGACTCGACTAAATTCAGTGGATTAACCTACCAACTTTATTTCTTTGGGCAGTGACCTATTCCCTGAAATCCGTTTATCTGATCCATTGATGTATCTGACTATATCAAAAATAGTATATGGCATATCGAATAGTATTTTATACGTATATGTCTACTCCATTGGAACTAAGATGGTATGTATATATTGATATCAGTGTGCAATGTATCATCGCCATCTATTATTTCGAAGAAACGCATATTTTGTCGTATGCATACTACCCATAATGGTACGTTCGTAAACCTGCTGCGGTCACATATTATGTCCATAGCTACCCTAACAGGTCCCAATATCGCTTATTAAGTATCGCCTTTGTGTTAATCATATCTTTTGCTCAGTATGGCAGCCGTAGCGGCTACCGGTCGCTGCTCTATTAATAAAGGGCAGGCTTCTGATCGACCGACGGAATGCTTACAACCTGCTATTGTACTCTAGCGGTTGAGGGATTCATCTTTTTAATCGCACTGCCTCTCTAGTGCCTGAGGTCTATTATTAGGGTTAATTGGAATTATTTACTTTTTATACAACAGCTAGAAATTTAGCGGATAGTAACATCTAACATAGTTTTAAACGAAGTGAGCTCTTAGGATAATTTATACTTAGAATGTATTTTATGGAAATTTTAATGGAACAAGTTTGATGTGGGCAGGTTATTATTATAGTTACACTTTCTATAAAGGGGTTTTATTCTTTTTTACTTTCATTATTTTATGTTTTAATAATTGCACTAGACGAAATTTTTAGTTGGTGTGGTTGAAATAAATATAATTTGTAATAACCAAATTAAATGTGGAAAATATTTGCGAAGGGAAGACTTCCTTGTTGAAGTTGTTAAGTTACATATTTTTAAAGTGCAAATTGACAGTAGCACGTTGGCATAGTGGGATTGCTCTGTCATACGAAAATCTTTAGGTGTAGGGTATCTTCAATTCTTATTAAGTCCCACGATGGTACTTCTTTACGTGCCATCATTGTCTGATGTATTACAGACATCCATACATCCTTGGGTTGTAAGAAATTAAACTTAATTTTGCTCACTATCTTTCGCTATTTTCTCTCATCTTACTTATCAATTAGATGTACATAGATCGATCTACTTACGAATTGCGTATTCAGTTTTAAATACACCTTTGAAGATAGATAACTTGTGCGCTGTGTTTAGCGATCGTTTTCTAGGAGGATCGAAGCTGAGTTATAGTCGATATATCAATTTCCTTTACATAGCTCGTTAACTACGAAATTATACAGACGCAAGCCAAAGAAGTTTTTATTTGTGGTATATTTTGCAGTTATTATTACAACTGTTCTGGCCATTTTAGCACTGGACATGTCGTATGATTTGCATGATTGTTGTTAATTAAATGTAAAAACCGTGACGTTGATCGCTGAATGAGCTTACTGCAGTAGGTATTTATTATTAAATTGCACACCAGTTCTGCGACGGCCATGTTATTTCCAGGTTGCGGTTGTTGCCACTTGAATTACGCCAATCTGTCCTTCAATGTCCAATTTAAACCAAATATTAAAAAAACAAATGTTGTTGATATTAAAGGATGTATAAAACACAACATTATGTATTTTTGTTTTATTTTTGTGTGTCTGTTTTATGTGCACAATCACCTAAAGAACCTACAGAACGAAATTTCTTGTTGTCTTTATAGCCAGAATAAAGCTCAATTTGGTGGTATAGAATGTTCTATCAAAATCAGATACCAGAAAAAGTTTATTGAAAATATGAAATTCTCGTGTCGCATTGTTTGTTACCGAATTGCTCCAAAACGGCTCGACCGGTTTTTATGAAATTTTGTGTCGGGTAGGTCATAGCTCTCCCCCCCCCCCTTAGCCCGGAACACACATCACATACAGACAGACAGATAGACAGACGGTAAAAGCAAAATTGTTGGTCGCTCGATCAATTAATACAGACAATGGTGTGTCAGTAATCAAAACTATTTCATAATTACTTCTCAGCTCAACTCAACCAGCATCCAATCGAATGGTTTTAATAGCTACATCTGAACTGATTACAATTAAACACAATACATTAAAGTGAATGCGAGCACCTCGGGGCGACTGACTCTAACATCTTATCTATTACATCTATGAATACACTCTTTGTGATTAACACAAGATAAATATTTATTTAACGACAGCCAATCGAATCTTTAAAACAGAAGCGAAGGAATTAGAGACCCTTTACAATAGACAGAGCATTGTTGTTCAATAAACTGTCCGTGAACTTTCAAATCTCTTTTAACTCGGGAAAATTATCAAAGTGCGTGGCCAAAATTCAACAGTCTTTCTGATATTAATCTTAAAATAAACTTAACTTCTCAGTTCATATTTTCATTTGATTAGAAGCATTCTTAACGATCTGAATTTCTTTGATGATTTTTAAAACAATATCATAATAATAATGTCAAGTGTGTATACCACTTTACCAAAACACAAATACAAAATTCGACACCTCATTATGGTCGGTGCCCGCGGCTTGCCCAATAGCAACACCAAAACAAACGGCTCTATTAATACACCTCTACCAAACGAATCTACTATAAAATTATGTAGCTACCAATATCAATCATTCCATATGTCTGAATCGATAATCGAAATGCATTTCAATATCCAAATCTATTACAAACATGGTGTGTATCCATTACTAAGTCAATTAAAATGAATTATAATGTGATATTTGAAGAAGAGTTAATAAAAAAAACATAAAACTCAAAAGGTCTTTAAGGTGTAAATTTAACCTATCACCTAAAAAGTAGTAGTAAAAGTAGACGTGTAGTAATTGTTTTGTTATATAGATTTAAAGAACCAAAACAGACAAGTCTTGCGTTCTACAGTCGTTTAGAATGCATGTTTGCCTTCTTGTTCTAGGAGTACTTCATCCATACAGCAGCCGCTAATACCCTTCCTATTCTTATGAACACTTATACGGACATAAAATACATTACAAGAGCAAGAGGCTTTATGTCACACTTTCAGTGAAAGATGGGATTAGATTGTATCATGGAGTTATTAGTTATACATGTAATCTGTGCCTTAGCTATATTATCTTTGGTTTGTATTCAGATTTACGTATATTTCCAGTTCTCGGAAACGCTAACAGGGCTGTCTCATCTATTCTATTTTGGATCAATCTGAAGTCTACGGTCGGTACGGTAAATGATGACGCCATGACAAAATTCAATGTCAAATTGATTGATAGATAACTTTACATCAAATAATCGATTAATATATACAATTGATTGCAACTTGGTGATCTAGTTATTCGGATAATCTCGTATACACAAAATATCGTATTTAAATAATTTAGCTAAAAAAAAAAAAAGCTTTGTATGAAATTTATATAACTGGTCAGTTTGGCTACGCGGCATATTATTATTGAAATAAGTTAGAACTTTTTAAACCCAAAACCAAAAATATGGCCGTCATCGTTAGTAAGACTTAAAAAATTATAAATCGATAATATTTAATGCCCTACTTTGCACAAATTCAATTGTTATGCCTTCAAAATCTGCATTTCTCTACACAGAAGAAATATATCGTGAAAGGATAATACCTTCATTATAACATATTTAATGTCAGATTGACCTGGACCAATCATGATCGATACATGCACTGATACCCATATTAAATACCAATTTAAGGATTTATGAGTTATATTTTATTTATTTTGTTGATAAAGTAGTATATTGGAGTACCCACACTCATGGCAGGGTAATTTGTATACTATATTATAATTTCGAGCCTCGTAGTCTAGTGGTAACCGACAATGTTAACACATTGTAAAGGTTAAGCAACATCTAGTCGGGCCGGTCTTAGGATGGGTGACAATTTCTTAAGACACTGAGACCCCTCCGTGCCTCGGCGAGAACGTTAAGCTCGTCGGTCCCAGTTGTCATACGAACATCTGTGGCAGTCATTAGGGGTAGTTGGAGCCCTAAATCAAAATCCGACTGGTCTAACTACAGAACTTCGATATCACCCGTGGGTTGTGGAGATCGGATGGCAGTCGCTTCACGGGAAATATCTAAGTTCAGCCGAATTACAGTTAGACTGGAAATCCGATCCCAACTGAGTTGGGACAAGGCTCGGTGAATGATGACTATACTATATAATCTGTGCCTATACCACTTAACTTTACCCTGCGTTAGTACTTACGTTTACGTTTTTGTAAGAATCCATCATACAAAAAATATAATTATTGAAATATTTACATACAAAAGAAATAATGCCGCCGAATGATAAACGAAACTTACTGGCCCCGAAGGCAACACGTACACACGATATGTGTTCAGAAATCACTGTTTTATCGACACACCCATCGTAAAAAATATCGATATCAATATAAAAAGTGGCTCAAAAACAATAGAATGGATAGATTGAAAGGATTCTTGCGTCAGATAACGACCCGGTTAAAAAAAAGATGTTTTAATATAATAGCTTTATAGTGAACTGTACCGAAATGCTGGTCATTCACTGTCCTTAATGGTGTCATTTTAAACCCTATCGTTGAAAGATAGTTTTGACACATTGCTTGTAAATGATACGATAGCTATATTATTATCTATAAGACAGCCTAATTCTGTCTTGATATTGGTAACAAGGCCAATTTGTATTGTCTTTTAGTTGTGTTCTGTACAATTAGTTATCTTTTTATTGTAGTATTAAAAACGGGTATAATTTGTCACGAATAGATTAGAAACAGATATCTCCAACTAATCTATGAAATAAGCGAATGAGATTGTTTCGCTCGACATGTTTCATATCTCTTTTCAATTACAAGTATAATCTTGTATGTCAAAGACATTACAAAGATAAAGATTATATGATCTCAGTGAAATGAAATGAAATGAAATGAAATAATTAATTTATTTGTATAGGTCACTAAATGGCTCTTACAAACGTCAGTAAGTACTTAAAATAAAAAATGTCATTGCTTCTATATTTACATGTAATGCCAGATTCGCAAAGCAATAAGTAGAACTGAGAGAAAGAACCTGGCAATAAAACTCTCGGTCACTCTTTTCAATAATATACTCATTTACACATTTTCTTAAGACTAAATGTGGACGAATTTACATTGGTCTCGTGTCAGAATAAAAAAGCGTGTATAATGCAAAAAAAAAATTATGTTTGTCATCTAAGTACAAAATATGCTACAATTACGGCATTTTAGAAGGCGGCTGCACCATGCTCAAGCCAGACACTTTTATCATTAAGGTAATCAACTGTCTTATAATATGCTTTTTGACATACAGTGGTCTTTATAAAGGTTTTAAATTTACTGTCGGGCATACAAAGGACCGATTCAGGCAATTTATTATAAAAGCGTATACCTTCCCCCTTGAAAGAATGACTAACTTTGCTAAGCCGATAACACGGAGGGAGTAGTTTATTTTTATTACGTAGATTTCTGTCTGTAACGTTACTTACTTTAGTATAGCTAGATATATTTTTTCTGACATACAGTATGTTATCAAATATATATTGGGAAGCTACAGCTAAAACATTAATATCTTTAAATGACTCCCTCAGAGAATCTCTCTTACCTAAACAATAAATGGCACGGACTGCCCTCTTTTGTAATATAAAAATTGTTTCTATATCTGCTGCATTTCCCCAAAGTAGTATTCCATAGGACATCAAGCTATTGAAGTAACCAAAGTAAACTAGCCTAGCAGTAGCTACATCTGTCAACTGTCTAATCCGTCTCACAGCATATGCAGCAGAGCTAAGCTTGTTAGCTAAAATGGTGATATGGCCACCCCATTGTAATTTAGAATCTATTGTAATTCCTAAAAAGGTAGTGTTATTTACAAATTCTAACCTTTGGCTACCCAGTACGACATGGACGTTTGCTTGTCTGACATTGGGCATTGTAAATTTAACGCATTTGGTCTTTTCTGCATTCAACTATAGGTTGTTTGTAGAAAACCAATTTGAAATATCATTTAAAATATTATTAACATTATTCGTATCTGTACTATACCGATTTACTTTGAATATAAGTGATGTATCATCCGCGAACATTACTATGCCAGCTTGTGCCTCGATCATGCAAGGCAAGTCATTAACATAAACCAAGAAGAGAAAAGGCCCTAGAATTGATCCCTGAGGTACGCCTATTTTGACGTTAGTTCCGTTTGACTTAACGTTGTTCACATGAACAGTCTGCAGCCTATCTGTCAGGTAAGATTCTAATAGTTCTAGGGATTTTTTGTCTTTTTTTTGTCAAAACCATACCGACGTAACTTTAGCAATAGTGTCTGATGGTCAGTCTGAGTAATAATGGCAATTATAATTATCAAACGTTGAACCTAGATAGAGCTTGGAAGAAAGTGTAATAGTTGGTAATCAATGGTATTCCAGAATTTAGATCAGATTATTTGAGAATCTAGACTGGACTTGGTACCTTGTATCACAACATTAATCTATGATTTCACATGTAGTAAAATCTACCTAAGATTGAATTCATAAAGTTTAAAGTAGGTAGTGTACTATAATAGAAGTCAATAGGTTAAGACCCGATTTCACAAATCAATTTAGTCATGGGTGGTATATAGGACATTCATATCGATGTTACCTGCATAAGGTACACTGAGAAAAAAATAATGTATGGACATACGTAATTCCGTACTCCACGTACGTAATTACTGTATAAACTGGTATAGACGTAAAGCTGGAGCTCGCAACATTACTCATAATGTTCGCGCTGTAACGATCTTTGTACATTACTGATTCAATACAATACACACGCACACATGTAAAACATGTACATTATAAAGGAGTCTCAGTACTTACACAATGTGTATGATAAAGATGTTACATACGTAAATACTGTGCTCACATCATGCTTCAATGTTCTGTACACACTACAATGATGAAATTGTATAAAACGGGAAACACTAGAACACATTGTAACGATCTGTGTTACAATGTGATAATGATGTATCATCCGTATGTAATGACCTGGTATACGCATGTAAGGATGTGGGATGCGTGTGTAAGGATCTGTGTTACGTATGATAATGATGTATCATCCGTATGTAATGACCTGGCATACGTATGTAAGGATGTGGGATGCGTGTGTAAGGATCTGTGTTACGTATGATAATGATGTATCATCCGTATGTAATGACCTGGTATACGTATGTTAGGATGTGGGATGCGTGGGTAAGGATCTGTGTTAAGTATGATAATGATGAATCATCCGTATGTAATGACCTGGTATACGTATGTAAGGATGTGGGATGCGTGTATAAGGATCTGTGTTACGTATGATAATGATGAATCATCCGTATGTAATGACCTGGTATACGCATGAAAGGATGTGGGATGCGTGTGTAAGGATCTGTGTTACGTATGATAATGATGTATCATCCGTATGTAATGACCTGGTATACGTATGTAAGGATGTGGGATACGTGTGTAAGGATCTGTGTTACGTATGATAATGATGTATCATCCGTATGTAATGACCTGGTATACGTATGTAAGGATGTGGGATGCGTGTGTAAGGATCTGTGTTACGTATGATAATGATGTATCATCCGTATGTAATGACCTGGTATACGTATGTAAAGATGTGGGATGCGTGTGTAAGGATCTGTGTTCCGTATGATAATGATGTATCATCCGTATGTAATGACCTGGTATACGTATATAAGGATGTGGGATGCGTGTGTAAGGATCTGTGTTACGTATGATAATGATGTATCATCCGTATATAATGCCCTGGTATCTGTACTGTATGGATGTGGAATGCGTGTGTAAGGATTTGTGTTACGTATGATAATGATGTATCATACGTATGTAATGACCTGGTATACGTATGTAAGGATGTGGGATGCGTGTGTAAGGATCTGGAGTACGTAACATAAAGATGTAGTATCCGTATGTAACAGCCTGGTATTCGTACCGTGTAGATGTGTACGTACGTACGTATGTATTGATCCGGTATAAGTTAATAAATATGTATAACAATGCATGCTACATATTTATTAACGTATACCAGATCATTAGATACGTAACACACGTATCCCACAACCATACGGTACGAATACCAGGCTGTTACATACAATTCTACATCATTATGATATTAGTACAATCCATGATCAATACAGCACATAATTATATTTTACAAATAAAAAAAACATTCTTTATCAAATTTGTATTTTAGACTTAAACACCTTAAACAAATAGTTATCCTAACTAACAATTAAAAGCCTACCCTTGGGATGGGTTTTTTGATCGATAGTTCAGATGAGTATTAGTTAACATTCAATAGTTAAATTAACTATTAAAAAGATTTGACATAAATGTGTTGTTAAATTAATAGGTAACTTGTTCTTGGTTTGCATGTTCCAACAACGAACAAGTTAACTATTAAATTAAACAAAGCCTTTATGTCAAATCTAATAAAATAGTTAGTTGAACTATTGAATTTTAAGTAATAATTGCTTAAACTATCGATCAAAAAACACACACTGTCTGTTTTTCAAATTTGTATTTGACACCACACCACATAGAATTATTTAAATAAACTATATGAATTATATTATCGATCATATAGGTACATTAGTTATTCTAATTAAAATTCTAGCATCACATATATTATTATCTATATTAATCTAACGTCCATCGAACAGTTACGTAGCAAGTTAAATCTTGCATCACAGTGAATGTGTTTGGCACTAGAGCAACAAGATTATCATATGTAATAAGTATTTTATTGGTCATCCTCTTCACTTCGTACGCCAAATAATGTTCGTTAAAATCTACAGTTTCTAAAGACAAGCAATCAAAAAATATGTCGTCATTTTCCGTAATAAACACATCTTGTATTTGAGCAAAAGTAGGCAAAGAAAGTTCACTCAGGTTTATAGTGACAACAGAACACCACTTAAACATTATTCCTTTTACTTTAATCCAAGAAAGTGAATACATTGCTAAGTACAGTGACAGTTAGTCTTGATATTTTAATTTGAAATCATTTAGTTTGGAATTTGATAGTCTTTTCTTCAAACCAGTCTCAATGAATTGTTATTTGTTCCACCTGCAAAATAAAACACAACTTAATAATTGATTACAATACAGAGGTTCTTCAATTAATTTAGGTGTGAACTGTTACATAAACAAACAAAATACCATTATCTACTCATCAATCACTATTACAAAATTAAGTACCTATTTCATTCAACGAAGCAAGAGTAGAATTTCCTGTGCCAAATAGGACCCTATATCACTATCCAGCCCATAAACAATAACATTGATCCATAACTGAATTAAAAAGAACAAACACTTGTGTTTATAAAATAAGACCAAACAAGCACTTGTGTTTAAATAATATTAGTACCGACATGTGGTCATGGAAGTCAAAATATCTCCGGTATATCATCCTATATCCCCTTGATCTTAATATTAATAAAAGCAAGAGTTTTACTCACAAAGTTCTCATTTAGAAGTTGTATTTCTATCTGCTTGGTTTATGACTGTTGTACGACTTCAAATATTTTCACTGGTTCATCAGTCAATGTAACATTGTTCTGTTCAGTTGATTTTGATTTAGTTGAGTCCTCAAAATGATGAATATCTTCAAAAAACTGTAATAAAATAAATCATCAATCAAAAGTACATTATGCCTGCAATAGGTATGGATGTACATCCTACTAGAGGCCCTGGCTAACCGAACAGTAGTAATGATAATATATCATTTGTCACTATTCTATATAAATATCAATTATAATATTCTATACATAATAACACCTATTGCCGCTGTTCGGTAGATAGGGCTGTGCCGAAATATAACTACAAACTATCTGTAAAAACCACAGTCTAGACAATAGGAATATAATACATAAGTGTCAGGTCATTATCACAACACGTGGAACACGTTCATAGTTGGAATGGAAATCTACTCACCGAATCAGTCAACAGCTGCTGCTGTATTTTCCATTCTTTAAAAACTTTTTTGAACCGCAGGTGATGTCCTACTCTCGGAATTAATTGTTTGATGCCTTCTTCGTCCAATAATATTAAAGAATTGTCATCAATTAAATTATCTGAAAAAAAAACAATTACCTACCATGAAATCTGGGTCATTATGAATTACATAATGCACGCGTGAAGAGAACATGTTGTTCATTTTGATTGTTATAAAATATAAATAATTATAATTTATTTCACACAAACAGATTACAACGTAAATTGTTTGAATTATACATATACATTATTTACATATTTTAAGCACAGGCTTCCAAAAAGTACTTATAACAAAATGAACAGAAGGCAATTGGCGGCCATTTTATACGGATAGGGTCTACGGGTATTAATAATAATTAATTACTGAAATAGACAGTAAATTACACATAAATACTTCAGTGCCAAATTATGGCACTTCAATATTTATATATAAAAAGTAAAGTTGTAAAATGCTGCTAGTAGGTAATCTCAACATCTATGTAATAAATTGGCCTAACCATTAAATATTTCTTCGTATTCTGATAGTAATTCACATTCACTTAAAAGGTTTTTAATAATTATTGACATTTTACTTAATATTAACTAAAACTTATTACACGAAGCAGTGCCTTTGCCTACTAGCAAACAGCGAATGAGATAGACCCGTCATCACCCGTCCCATTGCATTGGACGAGACGGCGCCATAGAACGTACATCATATCGATCGATGATTATCGATATCGACGGTGGAAAGGAACAACGAATGAAATGCCATTTGGCGAATTTGTTCAGCAGAGCTGTTTAAAGTTTAAATTTTAACAAAAATGATCATAACTTCTTTGTTTATCAATGGATTTTTTTCAAATTTTGTCAGTAAAAAACGTATGTGTGTATGTAATTTAAATCATTAAGAATATCAAATACCTAACTTATGTCTACCTAATTAGGTAGTTAATACTATCAGGCGTTACTTTTCGGAAGTCCATAGTTAAATAAAATAAATCTAACTACTTTGCAATATTCCGCCTCATGTTTTAATTAGTTAGGTACATTTTCAGTAGGTAAGTAGGTATTTATTATTATACTTAACTATGTTATTTGATATTCATTTGATTCATAAATATTTTAATAATTATAATTAGGTACTACTAAATTATACTTACCTTTTTATTTAATTGTAAGCTAGCTACATAACATTGATTAGTCGATTTGTCAGAACAATGACGTATTTGGCAATTGTGTCATATAATCCAACGATCTACTGCAGTTTTTTTTTACAAAATGACACAATTGTATATTGCGTCATTGTTCTACCAATAAAATTAAAATAATGTGTCATAACTTACATTTACGTCGTTCTATATCCTGCAACGTGTTCACTTCGCGGGGCGCTCCGCACGATTGACAAATAAGTCGATGTTTCCGCGTTACCTTACGACAAAAAAGACCAAAACCATAACGACAGTGACTCTCTCTGTCGGAAACTAATGGAACAACAATTCTGTCGTTTTTACCATAGATAAAACGTTCAAAACATGAAGTTATGGCATCAAAAACTCATTTTCGACTTTTTGGTAATTATGTCAATATTCTTTTGGATGAGCGATATGTGGTTTGAAATATTGCTAATATGCAGATATCGAAAACTAAAAATCAATATTGGACAACACTATTCAATTTTAGCAGAAAGAAACTTCTAGAATTTTAGAGAGCATTGCACAATGGTCTTTAGTCTAAATAAAATGTCATAAGGTACGTTGTAAGAACTACTGTACATTACAATGTACAATAGTCCTTATATTAGAAAATACAATGTTTGCAGTCAATTAAAATGTATCTGCTACATTAGTCGATTGCTTTGCTTCACCATTGTTATCTGTAGGAGAGAGCATTGCACAATGGTCTTTAGTCTAAATAAAATGTGATAAGGTACGTTGTAAGAACTACTGTACATTACAATGTACAGTAGTCCTTATATTAGAAAATACAATGTTTGCAGTCAATTAAAATGTGTCTGCTACATTAGTCGATTGCTTTGCTTCACCATTGTTATCTATAGGTACATAGGTAGGTATATAATTACTTGTCCCGACTGACTGATTCATCAACGCAGAGCCTAAACAGCTGGACCTACAAACTTGAAATTTTGGCAGTAGATGCTTTTTATGGTGTAGGGATCCACTAATAAAGGATTTTTGAAAATTTCTCTGCTGAAGTGCCAAATTAAGGGATTAACGTTTGTATGGAAGTCCGTCATTTTTAAAGTTAGAAGCTCGATATTTTTACACCTGCTTGTGATTACAAATGAATGAATAATCAATTCAACGTTTTTTTAAATTTTACCCATAAGAAGGTGAAATAGGGGTTGTAATTTTATTTGGAAACTTTGACATTTTTGAAGATAAAGGCATGAAAGTTCATATACCTACCTACTACTGGTTAGAAATAAATGAATACGTGTATCAGCGTTTTCCATAATGTACTACTAAGGGGTAAAATTGGCGATGAACGGTTATATGGAAAGTCGTCATTTTCGAAGTAAGAAGCATGAAATTTCATATAAATAGCTGCTTCTGGTTACAAATAAATGTACATGTGTATCAGCATTTTTCAATATTTTGCTACTAAGGGCGTAAAATAAGGCATGAACGGGTGTTTGAAAGTCCGTCATTTCCAAAGTAAGTAGCACGAAATTCAATTTACATAACATAGCATCACGCCTTTTTCCCCGAAGGGGTAGGCAGAGGTGTGCAGCAAACACACCCACATCTCGCCAGCTATGTTAGGTCCCATGTAATAGGGGGCGAGCCTATTGCCATTTAACGGGCACAAGTTCCAGACTCTGGGATAATTATCTGGATAAAATTCTAAAGAGAATTATACATTATCCACCAGACCCGGGAATCGAACCCGAGACCTCGAGTGTGGCAGTCCGTACATAGTACCATTGTGCCACCGAGGTAGTCAAATTCAATTTAAAGCTTCCTAAAGTTATCTTATATAGAAAGCAATGGTAAATATGATGTTCAAACTTTTCAATTCATAGCATTATTTCGCTAAAATAGACATAGACTCCCTGAGACAGTCTTGAGAATGCCTCGTGTAGAGGTGAAACAAATGTCGACGTTTTAATGTCTTCTATTTTAGCGAAATAATGCTATGAATTGAAAAGTTTGAACATCATATTTGCCATTGCTTTGTCATGGACTTTCGCCAGGTAATGCCTGATTCTATCCAATATTTTATCTTATATAATTATTATTTACCATTGGACCAAGAAGGTGGTGCTGCAATCGGGTTATAGGTATTTTTTTACGAATTTATTCCCGTGCGAAGCCGGGTCCCGGGCCGCTAGTCATAGATAAAGATTTATATTCATTGTAATGTTTTGATGTCTTTTCAATGACCAATGAACATTCTAAGGGCGTATCCTCTTTCTGTTGCCCCTGTGAAGTCTTTATAATGTACCTGGTAACTTATACTGTTATCACTACATTCTAAGGTTGAATTTTCTTTCGTATAGATCATTTTACCTTATATTATAAAAGAAACCATTATTATAATGTTTTCAGTCAATTAAAATGTGTCTGCTACACTAGTTGATTGCCTAACCATTGTAATGACGAAAATATGTTACTTGGATTTAGACTCATTGTAATGTTTTGATGTCTTTTTCATGACCAACTAACGTTTTAAGGGCGTATCATCCTTCGGTTGCCTTATATCTATCTTTATAATATACCCGGCAAATTATACTGATAAGACGACATTTTATGGTTGAATTGTCTTTAGTATAGATCACTATACATTAAACTAGAGAACAGAGCATTTTTTAACGATAATAGGCTATTACACTGCATATGCTACATTACAAAGATTCTTTGCTATGCTTGTAGACAAAGGTTGCTTATTAATGTATTTGTTACATTTCGTTCCCAGAACTAGATAAATGTTTCAAATACATTATAAAATGTATCGCGTTAAGTGTAATGTAACATATACATTATGCTGCTTTTGGAACCGTGGCATGTATAAACAACATTACAAGCAATACATTATGAACAGTATAAAACATACTTGTAATGTAACATATACATTATACTGTTTTTGGAACCGTGGCATGTATATCCAACCATTGTAATGACGATAATATGTTACTTGGATTTAGATTCATTGTAATGTTTTGATGTCTTTTTCATGACCAATTTACATTTTAAGGCGTATCATCCTTCTGTTGCCTTATATCTATCTTTATAATATACCCGGCAAATTATACTGATAAGAAGACATTTTATGGTTGAATTGTCTTTAGTATAGATCACTATACATTAAACTAGAGAACAGAGCATTTTTTAACGATAATAGGATATTACACTGCATATGCTACATTACAAAGATTCTTTGCTATGCTTGTAGACAAAGGTTGCTTATTAATGTATTCGTTACATTTCGTTGCCAGAACTAGATAAATGTTTCAAATACATTATAAAATGTATCGCGTTAAGTGTAATGTAACATATACATTATGCTGCTTTTGGAACCGTGGCATGTATAAACAACATTACAAGCAATACATTATGAACAGTATAAAACATACTTGTAATGTAACATATACATTATACTGCTTTTGGAACCGTGGCATGTATAACCAACATTACAAGCAATACATTATGAACAGTATAAAACATACTTGTAATGTATCATTTAACAAACAATGGTCTTCCGACGTTAGTAATGACGTATTAGTACGTACAGTAATTAAGTGAAACCATATGTAAGTATTCATCGTACTTGTACGTACTAATTAGCAAGAACAGTATTCATTTTGTAGCCACGTACTATCGTACGTACCTATGTAAACATTATTAAGTATGACTCAACTAAATTACGTGTAAATCATCTTTATTTTAGATAAAATTGCATTCACATTACGGTAATGTATTTGCAGCCGAGAATTTTTTCTCCGTGTAGTTGAGCAGTGAACTTTAATACAATAGTAGCTATTACCACAGAATAGGCAATAGTACTTACATACAGAACTTGCAGTCCAACGTTAATGAAAGCACATTCTTTTTTTTACAGAGAACATCATTCGAACGTTAGGGTTATCAGGAAAGTACCAGCATAATTTGACCAATAATTATGACATTAATATCTCAATATCAACTCTATGGTCAATGCCGTATCACAAACAAGAGACAACCCTACTGACTTACAACTTCAAGTTGTCGCTGACGTCACGTATTTTTTGCGATTGTTAGGCGAGTGACATAGGTCTGCTATTACTATCGATGATATACCTAATAAGAACTGCAGAGTAACTTGATGAACCTTTAATTTCTAATTAAAAATGCCGACGTTTTCCAACTCGTAGTGTCATGTTATTATGATCCACCCATTTTCATCAGCTGCCAACTACTTCTGATCTATCCGCCTCCGAACGTAATATTTAATAAATAGATTGACATACACGTATGATGTGTTAATTTCTAAATCAGTTCTAATTTTAATTCACTCTAATCGATCACATTATGAAAGCTCACAGAATAGGTATTAGAAACGAAATATTTTTAATTAGCTACATATAAATAACAGCCATTTATTCTCATTTAGTCGTTTTTATTGTACGTTAATTTTATTTTTCTCGATATTAAAATAAAACTAACCGCCAAAAATGAAGCATCATTATTAATAAGTTAATAACTGACCTGCCTTTACGTAATTAATGTTAATCAGAATATGGGCTAGTTGGAAAAATATCGGTAATTTATTTATATTATTTAGAGACCGCATCTTGTAATATAATAGCTAATTTAGGCTGATTGGATTAAGACGTCAAAGCGTGGCCACCATTTTACGGTCGGCAGAAAAGATCTTGTTACTATCTATAAACGTAATCGATATTTTGTTCTTTGGTAAAAAGTAGTCAGTTCGAGTCGATTTTTTAATTATCTAACTTTAATTAAGTTTATTAAATTTTATTTATTAAGATTTTTTTATCTATTAGGTATTTCATAAAACTACTTTTTAGGGTCGGTAGTAAAAGCCTCGGAACCCTAATAGTTTCGTCATGTCCGTCCGTCTGTCCTCGGCTTTTCTCCCACACGGTTAGTGCTAGAAACATGAAACTTTGCATGGATATAATATTATATTTACTACTCCAACAAAGTGTAAATATAAAATTTGGAATATTTTTCGGGGTACCTCCCGTACACGTAAAGTGGGGATGATATTTTTCTCTCGTGTTTACCCTGTTGTGTGGGATGTCAGTAAATAGGTAATTTAAATAGGTTGAGAGATTGCTTAGATGATTTTTGGATTTACGGATCCGTTAGCGAGATATTTAGCTTAGAACAGCATGTTTTTGCGAAAACAGAGCCCCCCCTCCCTCCTGTAAAATCTAAACGGCTGGCGTGAAGAAGCTGAAAAAATAAACAAGTTTCTAAAATCCAAAACAGAACTTATAGCAGAGCATGGTTTCGATCCACGGACCTCTGGGTTATGGGCCCAGCACGCTTCCACTGCGCCACTCTGCTTCTGTATAACATGGCTAAATGCGAGTTCTATTTATGATAATAACCATAAGGACGTAGGTATACATTGTGTAAAGAATAGATAATAGAATTACAAAAAAATCCTGATTGTTATTACAAAATCTGATTTCTTCGAATCATAATGTAAAACTTATGGATATGGTTAAAAACTTTTATTGAGACCAAAAAGTGTAATATCTACCGCATCTTTAAACTAGTTCAATATCAAATCTGATCAAAATCGGCCGTTTTTAACATGTGAAGAAACAAACAGACTCTAAGAAAAGTTTATTTTCTATTTAGCAATTAAGAATCATAAATTACATACAAACTTTTTTTTCACACTGTACCAAACCAATTGGTATATGAAAAGGAAATTCCATTCAAGGTTATTTTGAATGAATTATTGTAAGAACAAAAACAAAAGTGTAGTCTATACGATAATGAGAGTATGACAATGAACAATTCGTATGCAATCGTTGACATCGCATTTGCAATTATCTCTAAAATATTCCACATTATAACTCGTTAGCTATTCAAATTTTGTGTGTTATTTTCAATGGCTCAATTAATATCCATTCAAAATTTATAAAACTATAAGTTAGCTACGTTATTAGTTATCCAGCATAATGTACAAATTTAAATCTAGGTACAAAATTGGCAAGAAAACAACAACATTTTAAAATTTACAAATGGAAATGTGTTTTATATTATCTAGATTCTTAGAAAATACTTTACAAATATTAGAACCATTATTAGCTTCAGAACCGTTCTCATTGAAGTTGAAGAACAATAATTGCAGATTGCTCACACGAAGATTTTGACCAAACCTTTGCGGCAAAAGGGCTGTTCTCTTTCTGCGTGCTTTAATCAAAGCACGTGTTAACTGCCGTAGGATAGTCATCAGCATTTTTTCAAAACCGAATGACTTTTAATTGGTTAAATGACAACGACCTACGTAAATCTTTTATTAATCCACAAAACCATTAAATTACTAACATAATACAATTTTATGAACAGTAAAAGTCATGATTGTATCTTACACACGGTCCACGATCCACGATCCACGGCTTTGCATGATTTTCCATTTTTGTTTCGGCAACTCGTATGTGTACAAACGTTATCGCAAAACCAGAGGCTTATCAACATTTCCCTTGTTTTGCGGCAGCAATAAATTGTTTAAATATTGGTTGGTACCATAATTCTTTGCTTCCTGAGATCAAGTTCCGATAAGTGTTGATTAGAACATGGGTGGTGTAGATACTTGTGCGATATCGACACAAAAACCAATGAACAACAAAAAATTACCGACATTTTTGCCGTTTAGTAAATGTTAAAAACGTTTCGTAAATCTTGAAGGTTGTTCAATGCTTATCGCTGTTTGTTTAGTAAATAATGAACGGTCGCAAAGTTGTTAACAAGTTCTGGATATTTACCCACTTCGTCAGGTTAATTTAAAGGTAAACAATGAAGTGATTCAACTCTTTATTAAAGGATCCCGAAAGAGTTCTCATAATACCCGCTTGTCGACACAAACTGACATCTTCGTGTGGCCCACTTTTTATAATATCACGGCTGTTTTAATGAATGAAGTGGTCAGATGTTATGTGTATTTGCATAAGGGATTGGCGGTTGAACATGCTGCGTGTGTGGTGTATTCTGTCCCCTACAATATTATGACAGTGTTAAAGTAATTTCACATTTAAGGCCTCAAGCTAAAAGATTTCAACGCAACTCGGATGAAAACACCAGATTGTATAATTTCAACGAAGAGGTTTTTACTAGTTATTAGTAGGCCTATAATGATAAAATATTGGAAATTAAAGTTATTATTGGTATTTTAATATGCGCCCGAATTAATCTCTCCAATTTCAACCGTCTCAATTAAATTTGTTCCACTCCTCGTCTGAAAATAAGGTATAGTTAATATACAGAGGCTTTTTGAATAAATGACATAATAAAGATGGGAATGAATTACGATATCGATATCCAGTGCAGTAAATTAACGATGCAAATCAACGCATCCCAAAGATATTTATGAGATAAATTTGTCTCCCGCTTGCGTAGTGTCTCATTATCCTTGCCGACAAAGTACCGCCCGACCAACGTTTGTCACGTGAACAGTTGCAAATAGCAAAATTCTTTATAATTTATCATTTAAAAGACATGAGTTTATTTGGCTAATAAGGAACATAGGCCTTTATGGTATAACGAGCCAGAAAATTACTTGAGATGAGAGAATAAATCAAGTAAGAAAAAAATTGTAAATTTCAAGTTTTTCGATAACGACATTGATGATTCCCAGTACGAGCAAAGTGGTGTGAGGAATTCGCTTATTAAGTGCTGTTGAGATGTCTATCAAGTTTTCAGTTACAAGTTGGAGCATGTGTGTGTATGACCATTGGACATACTGTTTAACATTGTGGTCACAATGTCCTCAAAGTATTAACTCTCAATGGCTCGTGTTCATTTCCGTGCTTCACTCTTATACTTATTACTAATTGAACTAAAGGTTTTTTAATTTGCAATCTTAATTAACACACGAGGTATGTACCTGGTAATTAATTTTATAGTTTTGTGTGTAATTATTATTGTGATAGAGACATTATAGTTGTGTATATTCTTAAATTAAGAATGTTTAGAAACGTAGGAAGAATAAGTTAATGACTCTTAAGTTTATGAAATGTCTATAAGGGTTTTAGTAAAGCGAATTTGGAGTTAATCATGTAAAAGTATGTTTTCTTTATCCAATACATTTAATACATCAAATAGTAAACAAATTTCCAACTAGGGATTGAATTGAGAGTCAAAGCAGTATGTCTTGCTAAGATATTGCCATCCGCCTACAATGGGATTGAAAAACTATTACCGCCTAACATATGAATGTACACGTACGTTCTTAACAGCATATTGGGGCCACTTAATGTGGATTCCCAGAGAAGTCGATAGTAAATAAGGTTGGTTTACGAGTACCGCACTGAGGAGGTGGTATGCCATTGTAACATCTTTCGAAGGACGTACTTTATTGGCTAATTTTATTCAATTAAATTGTTCTCTTTGCGTGCCAACACCCATGCTGGTCTCATTTTAACGCCTTGGAAACTATTGCAATAGATAACATGGTAAAAGGTATTTACTTCTACTGATTTAAAAGATGCTGTGGCATAGAATGTCTCGGAAGCCAATTGCGGTGTGATTCAATTTATTGTAACGAGCAAGCTTTGACATATATTGCTACTATTAAAGCTATAAATATAAACAAATTCTTTATAACTACTATTTCAATCTGTTAACGAACGCTTACGTATAGGGTTGGGAATGATTATAATATGTTAATCCCGGTAACATTACAAAGCGGGTGGTGGCTTCCAAACAGTCAACGCGCCGTCAGCCACATGCTGAGAAACCACTAAGACGTTTTATCACAATGTTGGTCAGGGGACAAAACTATTATGTACCCTTTGTTGATTAAAAAACTTGATTTCACTAAGTTCGCGTCACGCTGACAAGACATTTTACAAGCCGTTTATAAGTTGAAAAAAAACGCTTCAACCGAGATGCTTATACGTACCGTTGATAGTATCGCCGTTATGAATGTTGACATGTTAATAAATGGAATATAAAAGGAGAAGTAATGATAGAAATTAAACGATATGATGCTGTGATATTAAAATATATGCAGACATATTATATTTCTTACATCATCACTGAGTTTTATCTATAAAATATTTATGCAAGTAAATTATGACATTAACGAATACCTAAGTGAATTGATGTTCCGTAACATTTAATACGATGGATATTAGAAATATACATTACCACAATCCTATCAATGGTAGGGTATACCTACTTACCTATAAACTATTGTTTGTAGTCTGTATATTTCTAATATCCATCGTATTAAATGTTAAATCGTATTAAATCATCATCATCGTATTAAAAGTAAAAATTATGCCTGTCGATGCATAATTTTAATAATAGGAAAATAAGTATTTTTCACCCTACGGACGTTTAATTAAACTAAAATCAAATAACAATTTGATCGTATTAAGGTAAAAATTATGCGTCGACAGGCATAATTTTTACTTTTAATACGATGATGATGATTTAATACGATTTAACATTTAATACGATGGATATTAGAAATATACAGACTACAAACAATAGTTTATAGGTAAGTAGGTATACCCTACCATTGTGAATTGAGAATTTACCATTGAGAAAAGGTTTAAAAATTTTAAACTATTTAGTTTAAAAATTTTAAACCTTTTCTCAATATCTAAAAAAAAAAGAAACAAGCATCAAATTTAAGATAGATAATTAAAATCACGCAGTATAAAAACACAATAAAATATTCAGATTCCAATAATGCATGTAAACTAGCTATTGTCAACTATCCATAAACAAAGTGATGGCGTCTACTCATAAATCGAAACAGAAACAAATAAAATTATATTTAATAGGCTCGTGAGAACTGTCGCCCACCACCCACTGAGGAAGGTTCGTTAAATATTTTAATTGCGCCGCTAAAAAGGTCCCAAAATTTTATTTGTCGTAAATCAAAGCGGTGTCCACGGTAGTGTCAGTAGTCCCCCGTTTTTTTTTCTTTTAAATGTTCCGTCGGGATAAAATAAAAAACATAAATGCTTGCAATATTTTTTGTAATTTTGTATTCTTTTCATAGGATTTTTAGAGAAGATCCGATATTTCAAACATGGAAACCCTTTAAGGGTTGGTTTAAAGGTTAAAAGTCTTTGTGATTTTGAAAGGATTTTAATAATTGCATCATCAGTGAATCGTGAAAGTAAACCATACAGTAGGACATCGATTAGGATCGCTTACTGCATCCCGTCAACCCGATTCTTTCGCCTCCAGAATTTTGTAAAACTTGATATATTTACCACTATAGATGCACAGATAACAATTTTGAATTTGCCGTTCTGTATTCAAGAATGTACCTAATTTGTTGCGATACACAGGACCACCAGAGCGTTCATCTCCACAAAATTTCCAAAAAGTGTGTAGTTCTTAAATGATTAAATTTACCAGTAATAAACAAATTACTGTCGTCAAATAAATTACACTGTTTTTAAAATAACTTTTTTTTTAATCAATACATGAGAGTATATAATTTTGTAGACGGAAGCACCATTCCGTGAGAGGTCGACAGTCATTCTAAATCCATCACTCATTCGCAACTAGACATTTAAACAAAACTTTCAGAGTCAATAAATGTCTCTGTTTGTTTTTCTAACAGGAACTTATTTATTTTTGTAAAAAAATTAATGATAAAAAATAAAAGGAGCCGTGTGGGTGGCTGCTGACGACAGTTTAAGTAGTGTAACTCGATACGTGAGTCCAGTAGTTTGTTTTTCTTACACACTTCAAATTGTCGGAAGCCAGTTGATGATATTATTTTGCCAAACTTTCATACCGCTTATAACCAAGGCGGTGCGTTCTGATGTTTACGGAAGCGGTTTTTTATGGTCACTTAACTGTAACTCGTGTTGACGCCATAATTATGTACACTAGGAGCAATAAAATGAGTCTCTTCTATCTTCTGACTCGTTCAGAAAAACTGTATGCAATTTTACCTGAACTTGTAATGAGATAATTCTTTGATTTTGCCTGCCTTTATCCATATTAGGTATGATTCTTTGGTGTTTAGTTCAACTTGTCAGTTTCTCGTTCGAGATTACCAGTGGAACCTATTACCGGTACTTAAATTAGCCCAGTATCCACAAAGGGTCACTCAACATCTCTAGACATATTTCACTACAACATACCAATAGACACGAAGAGGTTTTTGAGTCTGAATCACCTATTTAATCGCTATGAGTTCGTTACATAAGGCACGCGGACAGTGGAATAACGACATGTAGAGATTTTATATTTAAAATAGTAATTACTCACGTTTGTAAACATTTATCATTTGAAATTATAAAAGTAACAGAATGAATCACAGAGATTTTTTCTCGAGATCAATAAAGGGATCGAGGGTTCCCGGCTTTTGTATGTGTGTGTCTGCTGGAGTAGATCACGTGGCCTAACCCTCGACACAACCCCTATTTACATGCTCCGTTTCATACAACTGTATGAAAATCTTAAAAGAAAGAAAGAGAGCTAAAATCTTCGCTGGTTGTGTGAAACGGCGCGAGCCCAAACATCTGCCTGTTTCCTAATATTTTTTGGGCGGTTAATTTCAACAATAATACTGGATTCAAACGTTATATTGAATTGGTTTATCCTGCCTATGAGGCTTAATATCGTAGACTACTCATAGGTTTGAAACTATGTGTGCTAAGCACAACACTATCTTCTTCTATTATAGCAATACAGTCGTAGATATCTCGGTTTTCATACATACCGAGCTCAATTAAATTTGGGTCAACATATAAAATCACACTTAGATAAGAGGTTTTGTTGTTACAATTATGTCCAATACTTCTCTTGATGCAACAACTGATGCCTAAGGCACGGGCGCGGCGGGTGACAGCGTCAGCTAGTAGTCAATAAGCATACCTGCACCTTAATAATTATGTTTTTTTTATAGAGGTACCTAAATGACCTTCATCGCACAAAATACAATATTCATGATCTCCATGATCTAAATATGTTCTTGAATTTGGCAGTATTGTGGCTTAAAGTGGATATAACAAGATGTAACGGTTCTCCATTGAAAGGTAGAGACCTGGTTGGGTAGAATATTTTAAAAAACTTGATCTTAAAACTACCAGCATAAGAAAAACTCCGGTACAATCCAAATATATATGGATGACTATACAGCAATAGAGTTAAGGTATTTTGGCAAGTGCAAAATGTAATGTTGTATTTTACATTACGAATTTCTCAAAGAGTTCATTGAAAACGACTGCATTTCTTAAGTCCTTAGAAAGGGGCAGGTTTGGAGGGTGAGTGATATGAAACAATACAAAATGTGAATAAACTAAATAATATGTCTGGAACGACAAAAAAATAGGAATAAATGTATCCTAATACCGAGGTAGAAAATGGTTCAGTCAATGTATGGAATTTTCATATTTTGATCATTAAATTTGGTATACGCGCGATGAGTAGCAAAATTCTTTCCGGAATCTAAAAATTTTGTGTTTATTTAAAAATTTAAAATTATAAAAGACTATAACATAGATATGTACCTAATTCACAATTTGAATATTTCGAATTACATTTTTAAACTGCGTACCTTTCAGTATCTATACGTACCTTTACTGCTTCTAAATTATTTAGCTTTGGTACAAAGAGACTGTAGGTATTCTTTATTGTTATGATTTCGTTTTCAAAATAAATTGTTATCTAATAATGTTTCAAATTGGAACACACGATCTAATGACAGTTCGCGTCAATTCAGCAAAAAAAACATAGAGAAACAAAATAAGTTTGCAAAATATGTCTACTTTCACTATACAACACCTAGCAACGAATTTCGTCCCTGAGTTATACACAATAATTCTAAATCAAAATTTTTACTTTCGTCTTCACTTTGTGCCAGCCCGTTTCTAAAGATTTTTTTTTTCATGCGAATTATGTTCCAATACATGAGAGCGGATATGCTTACGGCTCCCCTTTGATATTATGCCCATTGAACAGCTAGTCTAGTCGTCTAGATGCAGTCTAAGAATGGCACACGGGGCTTTGTAGTATTGACCTTAACTTATTTAATTTTCAAGTTGAAGGTTTCCTTTTATACGAGCGTCGGGTATAATAAAGAAATACGTCTGGATCGGGGATGCCCTCAATAGGTTAGCTATTTTAAGATGTCCTATATTGAGATAGGTTATAGCATTAGACGGTAAGTCGGCCAGGAACTACCAATTCATGACACAGCTGTGTATATGAATGCACAGGTTGGTCTTTGTTTGTTTCTTATGTCTAGAGTCTAGACTGTGGCTTTGTTTGCAATATGCTTTTATCAATCAATTATTTTTGTTAAAGGAAATTATGAAGGGTATAAGCTAATGGGTACAATAACAAAAAAAATAGACAGACAGACAATATTCAGGCCTATATCGAAGGGGTAGACGCATTACACAAACATACTTTGCTAGTAATTTTGTCGGTCCCACGTAATAGGGGGCAAGCCTACTGCCGTTACCGGGGACTTTTAGAATATTGAAAACCACAAAACCACTGTAATTCAGACCAAAATTCCCACAGCCAGGACAGATGTTACATGGGTACACACTAAATAGAATCTCGGCAGTCCAAGCTTTCTGTTTCATTACGAATTTTATTGGATTAATGCAATCCAAATTATAAATAGACGTTTTCCAGATTTTTTTTTAAATTTAATACCTTGAAATGAGAGACCTCAGTAGTTAAAATACTTACATCTTGAAATAATACGAATAATAAACACTTTTGAAAGGGTTACTCTGTTTTGATAGATTAAAGCACCTTTCGTTCCTGGTGTTATCAATTTGCTGCTCCTTCCCCCAAGCTGTAGCCATATGGTCATGCTAAATATAGCCAGGATAGTACCATAGGTGTACTCACGTATCCCACATGTTCACAAGATGGTGCGCTTCGTCTTACTGAGCAGATTGGCGCGAAAAAACGCGACATCTTGGGTTACAGGATGTACTTTTGGGTATTAGGCGTTCAGTACCTACTCGTCTTACTCCTAATCTGCAGTCTTTTACTGTTCAAACAATATAAAACCGATAATGAAGGCTTAGATATTTAATAAATATTTTTAAAACTTTATTTTAATTTCAGCCATACATAAAATAGCTGTAGGTACATTTATGAATAACGATATAATTTAATATAAATAAGTACCTACTCTTGTTTTCAGTAATTTGGCAATAATCTATAATTTTAATTAGAAAGTGAGTTATTTAGATATCTAGTGTAAAGAAATATTAAGTAGATAGACCTGTTCCAATTTTAGAAGTCAGTAATAAACATAAACTAAGTAGGTACACTCTTGTTAAAAATATCCTGCACCGTCTTGAGAGAATCACTAGCAAAGACTTAAAGAAAACATTGCTCAGTATTAGGAAATAGGCGCTTGTAGATGCACAATGCACAATATTATACTATTACATACAATCTCTTCCAGAAACATTTGTTTTTTTTGCAATATATACGTTTTAAAATGACATAGTCTTTCTGTATAGTGCATTCGAAGAAAGAACTTAGATAAAATTTCAACAATTTTTGACTGCTTCGGTGGCGTGGTCGGTAGTGTATCCGCTTTCGACGCCGGAGTCTCGGGTTCGATTCCCGGTCGGGACAAACTTTGTGTGATGACACATACGTTTGTACCAAAGTCTGGATGTTTCCTATGTATAATATGTAGGTATTTACAAAAAAAATGTATATAAGTATTTATATCAGTTTATCTAGTACTCATATCACAAGCTTTGCTTAGTTTGAGACTAGATGGCGTTGTGTGGATTGTCCTAACATATTTATTTATTTATTTAATTAGGTAAAATTTTTAACTGATGCTCGCAGCAATATACTTTCCTACATTCCTGTTTCTGATCTTCATAGTAGTCTAAATATACCTTAAACAGTACCTGCCCAAGGTAGGAGAGCATTTTCGTAAAAAAAACTGTGTCTGAATACAAAAAAAACAAAAATTAAAGAATCTAATTTCCAACTCGGAATTTCTTATTTCATACCCTTGTTGTAACTAGTTTGTATTTTAAGGTTTTATCTTTTAAAATAATTTAGTTTAAGTATGTCCTTTCTTTTTATTTAAATAAATTCTTATTTTTATGTCAGTAATGAATGATTTATACTTACCTACGACATGACGCCTTAACTAGGTAACATGAAGTTTGGCGATTCATGTTACCTACTATTTCAATTATGACATAAATTTTTATAAATTTATACCTATTAAATCTAAATCGCGATATAAGTCCATAAAATGAATATTTGGTATGTATAACCAGTAATTCATCTAATTGTAACATAATAACAATAGTAATATAATTAATTGAGACTTTATTACAGAGAGTAAGAGTTGAAATCCAAAAAAAAACTTACTCCAAACAAAATTACATTAGAGCTCGATAATAATGGACATAGGATAGTGAGTGGCGCGTGCCATTACACAAAAGCTCAAAGGGCATGCAGCTGGCGTAGGTGTATGCTCACATACACACACACGTGTGCACGAAAAAGGTACCTACCTAGATATATAAATATTGATCTTTTGGTTACACTACAATATTTGATAATAATAATAATGTACTATCCAAAAATTTTATGTAAAAATATTTGAAAAAAAAATTTACTTCAACGAAAATTTTTTGTATGACTTTATATTTTTGTTTTGATTTGGTTTTGTACTATAAGTTAGATAGTATAAAACCCGCTGTGCTTGGGCAATATCCAAATACCTACTAAATAACCCAAGCGATCATTTTTGAGAAATATGCACGTGTATCATAATTTAGTGTGTGAATATGTCATGATACAAATATATTTAAATTTACACATACACACATAGTTATACACACACAGTTATAATAACTGTTGTTGGGTGAGACACCCCATGAAAATTTATATTGTCCTTTATGTTATTCAGTTTATGGGTAATCGTTAAAGTTCAACTTGAAATAAAATTACTCCGATTTTTAATAACTTTGGAAATACCGTCTGCGTGCGAACCAGAGACGCCCTGCAAAGGAAGTGAGAGCGGCCGCGGCCTAAAAAAAAAAGTATCATAACTTTGGGACCTGTATATCTGTAGTTACTTTTGTAAAAACTTTCACTGGCTTGAATGGATCAATCACTCTCGTAGGGTAGGTACTGTTTGAACAAGTAGCAGCAGTTTGTTTCAGTAATGAAAAGAAAGAATAGTACTTATCCAGTTACCAACCATAATAATATTACTTGTCCGTTCTCACACATATATGTAACGTTGAGCTCGAACGCTTCCCCAATCCGCCCTTTGAAAGAGCATGTGTGCAACTAGTAAACGTAAGTACCCCTGTTTGATCCCCCCGCGAGCCACCCCAGGTACGGCCACACGGCACGCGCCATTCCTGTCGCGGACGGCGCCCTGACGCCATCACAAAATTCCATCTCCTGTAAAACAGTTATTTACAACTATCTACGTGATCCAATCTCAAAGTAAGTCCGTAACTAATACGAAATAAACAATCGTAACATGTAAATTTGCAACTCATCGTGCCGAAATGAGTTCTATCGGCGTCGTAGTCTTCCGAAACTCGCCAATGAACAAGATGCAGGTGCTTCAAGAATCCGTAAATAATTCAGTGAACATAAAAAACAATGATGGACGGAACCCACGTGAAATCATAATTGTGAGAAAGAAGCAGAAAATACAACCTCCTCCAACAACAGTGTCAGTGACTTCTTTAGTGCGGGCTGCTGAGCCAATTACATCGAATATAGTTTTGAAGAAACCTCGTATTCGTGAAAATGTCCCAGAAGAATCAGTGCGGTCACCAACTCCGCTTGCAGTTGCTCGGAGAAATGCGCGGGAACGAAATAGAGTGCGGCAAGTAAATGATGGTTTCGCGGCTCTTCGACGACATATACCAGAAGAAGTCGCTGCTGTTTTCGAAAATGCTAACTCTAACAAAGGACCTAACAAGAAACTAAGCAAAGTGGAAACATTACGTATGGCTGTCGAGTATATTAGAAATTTGGAAAGTTTACTGAACATTGGCCACGCCGACAAAGAAAATTCTCTACAGCCCTCAATGGATTCTTTTCCTTCTCCAGCATCTTCTTCTCCAAGAGAGAATAGTCAAGAAAGAAGCTACTTTTCTTTGAATTCTCCTGCTATGGATGATGAGGAAATGGATGAAGATGAACTTGACGGGACCTTACATCTTCCTCAGCAGCAATATATAGAAATACCACCAACAGAATCCTTCCAGATAGTAACTACACCACATTTATACGAGGAAGAGGAAAATGGACCGCCTCTAACACCGTCATCGGATCTTCTAGGAAATGATGAAGTTAATTCGCACCTGCTTGACGGCCATTTCACGTTTCCTACTTCAGCGGAACAGTTCACAGTGATACCAGAACGCAACTACCTTAGTGAAACTGATGTGTTAGTGAATGACAGTGATTTTGAAGTTAAATACTCTGAAACAATGAATCAACAAATGCACCAAGATTTTGATCCGGAGACAAGTCTTCCATTGGTTACAATCGACCCTGATCTCATAGTGCATAACCAATATAAATTTAAAGAGGAGATTGCATTTGTTGGATCCGATTATAACGATGATTTGGAATTGAAACGAGAACTTCCTGATATTCATGTTACACCTGAAGATAGAGAACAATTTGAGGAAACTTTAAAATGGTGGCAGGAGAAAACCAGACAAGCTCGTTCTTTGTCTAAATAGCATTGTAAAATGGTGGTTTTGTATGTAGTATGGCTAAATAGTAAATTACTTACTTGTACTTTATTTATATAGGTAACTTATTACGATAGTACTATAGCGTGAAACATACAGCTGTCAGTACCAAAGTCGGTTGAGAGCGCGGGCGCAAGGTGTTCTGTAACGGTCGGGAAATTGCCTGCACTGCAAGCTTCGTATATTAATAGTCGTTTCTTTTAGAGTTGGAATCCTTAAGTATTTTATGCATAGTTTAATTAATCTGCGGTACTACTCGTATTTTAGAAATGTATGTATAGATAAAGATACAGTAAAACTTTATGTAAATATACGAGTAGGTACACAAATGTAAGGGCACCCTGTTATACAAAATAATTTAATTAATTTTAGTGCCTTCTATAGTAGAAACATTGTGATGTTAGACTAGACTAATTTTATGACAATAAATCTATTTGAATAAATAAATAACGAAGGTTTGATTTAATTTACTGTGATTAACAAGACTTAGATTAATTAGAGCTCGCCTAGATTTTACAAGTCTTGATGCGAGAGATATGTGTCAATTGAACTTTACTGAAAAAATATTCCATGCATTTAGTGTATACAGAGTAGCTTTCTTTTACTAAACTTTACCTGACTCCTGAATGAAAATCAATACGTGTGCAATTGGGTGCTTCAATGTTGTACTGGCTTCAATTTTGTACTTAAAATATCTATTTTAAATCAACACCTCAAGACCTTAAGGCTATTAAGACAATTTTAAATTACTTAATATTAGCTTTAAGGTCTAGATTGTAATTATGATGAGTAACCGTTAATGACGAGTATTTCATAATGAAAAATAAAAACAATCAACACAATTACAATTCGATTGAGTATGACTCAGACTACAATATAATGGTATAAAAATCACGATGTAGCGGTTTTGTTACAATTTCAAATCTTGATCTATAAAGTTTTAAAATAAGCATAAAGGTATTTAAATTAACTTAACTTTAATAATAGTCAATGAGCTTACTTGGTCCATTAACAACACGTTCCCCAATGCCGGTACTGAGACAAAGGCCCCTATGCTAATGCACCAAATCATTTGACAGTAAATGACCTACTTAAAACGGCTTACCAATATTATCCCGAACTGGCAAACTATACCGAAGTTGCATGTTAACTTGAGGTTAACTTTTGAGCCCCACTTTCTATATTTCTCAAAAAATTATGGTGAAAAAGACAAGAGAAAACAGTGAAACAAATTATTGAAATTAAAGAATGGAAAGATAGTTACCAAATATCATTAAAATTAGAAATAGCTTATTTTAAACTTGATATCAACTAACGAACTAATTAGAAATTATTTAATAATAAAGTAACTAAACCTTCCCTAGGTTTAGTAAAACGACGACAATAATTCAGAATTTACATATGCGTAAATTTAAAACTGACACTTGAAGTTAAACAACAAAGTGTTAAACGAAACTAAAACTTCGTTAAACTTAAGCTTAAGTAAATCATTCGTTGAGAAATTTGGTGGAATCAGTCCGGGACCCAGAGCCGTTAACGGTAAGGCGATAGCGCTATTATAATTGTAATGCGCCGCCGTTATCCCGCGTAAAAAATATCCAGAATCCAAGGGAGCGCCAAAGGGTCGAACTTAAGGTACAATTTTTATTATTTGTAGTTTCATTTTAGGGTCTTACAAAGTGCTTTAAAATTATGTTAGCACGAATACTTCTTTTATGTCGTGTAAGTTATCCTGAAATAGATTATTAGGTAATTTTTGTTTTAATACGTGTTGCGAAAGAGAATTTTGCTATGAATATTTATTATCATCATTGTTATTATGTACTTCTAGTAGGTAATACAAATACAATACAATACGCATGTTTATAGGTTTTTGTTACTCCATAAAGATTTAACTTCTAAATGGGTTTGTATAACATTCTGAAATATATTATACCTACTTAAGATACTCTTTCCCTGGGAATCTATTATCTATAACTCATAGAAACAAATGCGTTTATTACACCCAGATTTCGCCAGTTACTTGATCCTTATTATGTGTTTTCTATCGCTACAATATAAACTGTACAATTACATATATAGGCATATCTTTCAAAGATAACGAAACGCTTACATCACAAAATTACCATCGTAAATTAGTCGGATTAGGTTTGATTAGGCTGCGAAACTTGGCTGCCATCTTCACAGCAGTTGTTGGCCCTGGCATTTTGGGTATATTCGCCTGTCTGTCAGCTGTTGCACCTTGATGCAGTTGAAGATGACTTGGAACTTAGAGATGTTAAAAGGGCCCCTTAGCATCGTAAGTATCGGCTAATATAATACTTTGTTACACACAAGCTCTATAGTTTACGAAAGTAGCAAACGCATTTCTATCGAACGAACGAAACGAAATCCTAGAGTGGTAAACAAACAGGGCGATTAAATCAGTATCAGCTCTGAATCAACAGGAAGGCGAACGGGTTACTGCACTATCTAAAGTAAGGTATGCCTGCTGCGGTATACCATATGCAGTTTCCGATACAAAAGTGGTAAGTAGGTTTACCAAATTTATATTATTTTTAAGTTATGCTTATTACTATGTTAGATTCCAAATAAAGCTACAAGCGGAACATGGCCGTGTAAAATGTCTCTGCCTACGCTTTCGGAAGACACATGTGTGATTATATCTCTGTATATTAGATAAAATAACCTTGTTTAGTTTGTGACTGAAATATTTAATTGGTTGCAATATTATATAGATAAAGATTTCAATTTCACAATTAAGCTAATAACGAGGATGTTTTGGAAGACAGTGTGGTAGAAAATGTGTGTAGAAGATGGAAAATGCGTGACTAACTAATAATTGGGTCACAAAAGTATACGAAAACATCGAATTCATATCAGATAGCGCCTTTCATCGTGAACGTAGCAAACATACTTACTGCGAAATCTTAAACAATCTAACGTAAAAGCCGGCGAGTTGGACAAAGGGTTCCGTACCGAAAACACTGTTGCATGGGAGCCTTTTTAATATCTATTATATTCTACTTTTTAGTATTTGTTGTTATAGTGACAACAGAAATACATCATCTGTGAAAATTTCAACATTCTAACTATCACGGCTCGTGAGACAGCGCAAGACAGACAGACGGACGGACAGCGAAGTCTAGGGCTTTTTACCCTTTGGGTACGAAACCCTAAAAAGTATACTTAATATATACCAATAGAGGTATTAAGTTCATGAAATAAATAAATAAATAAATAATATATAAATAAATAAATAACCACGTAGTTACCCTAAACAGATTTATACTAGTGGTTCTGTGAACCGTAGACTTCGGGAGCGGCTTTGTTTAGAAAAAAATGTTCTTCAATTTTCTTTATTACTCTTTCATTTGTCATCCAATCCAAAAAATATCATTCAAATGTTATTCATTGTAAGCAATGAGTGTGTGTGTAAAGTTTCATGCAAATCGGTTGATAAATACGGCCTCAAACATGATCTGACAGAACACGTAGATGGGTACAGACGAAAGAAATTCTCCCCAGTCTGCAAGTTGAAATCGAGCCTTCGGTCGCTTCGCTCCCTCAGTCAATTCTGCAACAGTGTCACAAAACTGGAACTATTGTCACTAGACATGTGAAGGAATCAAAACTATTCCAAAATTCTGTAAACATTTTAAGTTCCTATTTATTACTTCGTTACGCACGCTCCCGGTTTCCGGGGTGTAATTTAAATGTGGTATTTTTTTATCAAAATATGAGCATATTTTACAGGGTAGTTCCACGCTATTTTGGCTGCCATTAAAATATTTTCCGGTTCATTCGTCAGGCGTTGTTTCAAAATATTAAAGTTTTTGAAACACTTGAATGCATATCGATCACATTTAACAGGGATTATGATTTCTAGAATAAACTATATTGTACACTAAAAATCACAAGATACAACAAAAACAGGATGTACAAAGGGCGGCCTTGCCGCTAAAAGCAATATCTTACAGGCAACCTTAGGATGGAGGGCCACCTCCAGGATCCAGCATAAATGTAGGGAGCGTTAGCATCGGCATCGAGCCCTCCACGAAGTATCTGGGGCTCGTACTCGATGGCCGGTGGAACTTCGGACCACATTTCCGAAGTTTGGTCCCCAAAGCGACGGGGGCAGCAGCCGCGCTTTCGCGACTGATGCCTAACTTAAAGGGACCCAACGCTTCCTGCAGGAGACTGTACCTGGGGATCGTGCGGAGTATGGCCGTATACGGGGCTCCCGTATGGGCGGCGAGACTGACGGCCAACAACGCTGCTATATTGCACAGATCGTTGAGGACCTTGGCCGTCAGGACAATAAGAGGGTACCGCACGATCTCTCTAGAGGCTGCATGTCTCCTAGCCGCGACCCCTCCATGGGACCTGGAAGCGAGAGCCCTTGCGTCATTGTTTCAATGGCACAAGGAGGCGCTGGAGCGGGACCACAGGCCTGCCTCTCGAGAAATCGAGGCCCAGCGGTCCCATCTCCGCCAGGATCTCATGGAGACATGGAAGGTGCGACTTGAGCAACCTAAGTGGGGAACCACCACCATCGCGGCGGTGAGACCGATCATGGAGGACCGGCTGCAGAGGCAGCACGGTGGCCTCACGTACCGTGCGACACAGATCATCACCAGGCACGGAAACTTTGGTGGGTATCTGTTTCGCATACATCGTGAGGTCACACCCGCGTGTCAACACTGCGAGGCTTCCGGCGAAGACACGGCATTCCACACGTTGGTGGAATGCTCAGCGTGGGCAAGTCAGCGCCGGGACCTCGTTGTGGGCCTGGGCGTGGATACTCTCTCACTGGAGACCATGCTACGAGCCATGGTCTCTAGCGAGAGCCAGTGGAACACGGCCGTTTCCTTCTGCGAGCAGGTTATGCTCGTGAAGGAGACGGCCGGAAGGGCGAGGGAGCGTATCCTCCCCGCTGAGTTCCGAAGTCTGCGTCGAGGGCGCCGCATACGTGACTACGCCCAGGACCATCGACCTCCATGATCGGGGCCTGAGGACGATGGATTAGCAACCCACCGTCCTTACAGAAGCAGGCTAGAAGGGCTGCGTGATGTGGGGCTTCACCCCATGCACGCCTTCACTCACCGACGCGGGATAAAACCCGACCCTAGAGATGCGGGGTAACACCCGACCACCACGCAGTGGCCACTCAAGTGACCAAGGTCCGCCGGGTGCCACTGGGAATTCTTTCAGTATCTACCGGAGGCACTCGGCAATGGACGTAGGTGCGGCCGCAGCCACAAGCCGCGGATTAAAAAAAAAAAAAAAAAAAAAAAAACCTTAGGATGGACAGGTATTTAAAGAGACAAGCATTAAGGTGGGTAAAACATTTGTGCCAAATATAAATTATTAAATAAGTACAAACTAAAAAAAATGTAAATAAAATGCTGATCTTAATGAATAAATTAATATAAAAACTACATAATTACTAGATTATTAAATAAAGTGCTAATCTTAATGAATAAATAAATATAAAAACTACCTATAAGTATGATAACTATTATTTTTGCTATTTCCTTCGCTTTTATATATTTTACGTGTTTTATGCTTTTTGTTCAAAATCATAAATAGAAAGTAAAAGATTTAACATGCTGTTCTAGTTACCCATAGGTAACTAGAACAGCATGTTAAATCTTCAAAATTGTTAAACATTCAGTCATTTCATAAAATGACTGAATGTTTAACAATTTTGCATAACTTTAAATCAGGACTCTTGCGTGGGAATGACGGTTCCTTTTTACCATCACAAGCTCTATGAGGAAGATACCCTGATCGATGCCGCTTCAAAAAAAAGTCCGTTACGAGCCGCTATATCTTTTGTTGTCAAGAATATAGGGCGCTTGATATTGTTTGATACTTTTTAATTTTGCATTCAATATTGCCAAAAGCTGTTACTATTAAGAAATATGATGCATACGGATAAAATACATTGTAATGTTGGCCTTGCATTGAATGGGCCATCATAACGAAGTTCATTATAAAAAGAGCTACGTTTGATTCTTAGTTTCATTCTGAGTTTCATTCTATTTATCGTTTTGAAGTACAATAAAAATCTCCATGTGTTTATTATTAAATACTAGCGGATGCCCGTGGCTTCTCTTGCTTCACAAATTATATACACAAATACCTTCCTCGAGAACCACTCTGTTCATTGGTGAAAACTGCATCAAAATCCGTTTCGTAGTTTTAAAGATCTAAGCATAATAGGAAACGGAAACGACTTTATGATTTCTTCATGCACATAATTCATAATGTTTGTGTGACATTAGAGAATGAAAAAACGTATTAATGCTTTTATATACTTAATTATCTTAATGTTTAAATTGTCTTATATAATATTAGCTGTCTAAAATATTTCCCACATGATCAAGACAATTTAATCCCACTATACAACAAGGCAAAGTCAAAGAAGCTACCCTATTGTTGTGTAATATTTATTCTTGCTTAGATCTCCAAGGAGTCTTTCAGCGAGGTCGACACCATTGTCACAGGGTTCATGGGAACGGACAAAAAACGGACTTTACCTTTAGGGTACTACCGAATTCACTAAAGAAACTGAATAAGCACTTTTTCTGAACTTAGTTCGCTGATCCACGTGTTCCAAGATTAAGATGATGTATATTTTGTATTTAATAATCTGTTCTTCTTATGCAAGGGTCTTAAGACATTCCAAAAAAGTTAATACCAGTTTTGTTTATCCTACTCCTACTATGACAGCATAAGGTTTGCAAGGAAAGACATTTATCTTGAATAAAATATATTTTATATTTGTCTAAGTGCGACGCGGCGACGGAAGTAACGAGAATAGTTTTGTGCTCTTATTTTAACAAAATACTATGTCACTGTTGACTTTTTTGTTACAAGTCTGACTACACTAGGTATAGCAAATATTGTTGAGCGTGGTGCCGTACTGCATTGAAGTTAAGACAATATTCGTAGTAATTTCTGAATCATCGGGTATGTACACACATATTTTATTTGATCTTTGTTTTGCGAGAGGTCAAACTTAATCTTTTTATCAAGTTAAACTTTCCTACTTCATAAAAAGTTTCATTTAATCTTTCATCTTTTTCGTTTTTTTCTTTCGTTTTTCTTTTGTTTTTTTCTTTCGTTTCATCTACTCGTTCTTATGTAAAGTGTGTTCTTATAGTTGTCAGTTACGATATTATTGTATTATCTTATGGACATAATATAAACAATTCATTTAATTTACATTACTATAGTATTTCGTTTTTAATGTTGTACCTACTTGACAAGTTTAGTGTTACCTAAATAATGGTGAAGATTTTATGCGTTACGAGTACGGCTGTTCGTTTGTTTACATTGTAAATAAACTAAAATCAGACAAATAAATCGTTTCTTGTATCCGACGTGGGACCAGATTGTTCGATATAACAGACAGTGAAATTGCAACGAGTTCCTCACATCACATGATGCCATACGGCATGCGCGCGCTCCATATGGTGATCTACACAGATTGTACAAAAACTACAAATTAACTTTACATTTGAAAAAATTCACGGTGCCATATGACATTGTTTGATTATAATTACCCAGTATTATTTTATTTAGAAATAAACATAACACTACGACGTAGTGTGAAAGTTGTAATATAGTCTATCGTTATTTCATAGTTTATATAGGTAATTGGCTATCGTGTCGATTATTTAAAATAAGAATAACAATTTACATACTTATGTCCAATAGTAGATTGTTAACCAAGGGAAGCAAGCATCCCATTTCTGACGAGATATTTCTCTCTCACTTCGTTCGAGCGCCAATAGTTCGAGGCAGAAATGGGTGTTTTCACCCGAGTTAAACACTCTACTTTTCATTTCGAATACGAGGAAAGCAAATAAAAGTCAAATAATACAAATATAACAATAGAGATTGATCACGTATCAAGTACTGTGTACTTCCACGCCTTTTTTTTTTAATTTTTGTTTTTCATTCGCATTTTTTTCAGGGCAGGCAAGTCTTTTGGTCATACCGCCTCGTCATATTTCTGCGTACAAAATGGTCTTCAGTTTTCTTAATTACTTCAGTTATTTTCTTACGCATATTTTTGGATGCGCTATAGAGTATTTTTTATGATTTGACGCGTTACGGCGGTCGATTTAGTCAGGTTTGGTCGGAGTCTCTACTAAAAGTCAATACTAAAATACTCAGTATTTTAAGGTATAACTGTCCAAATAATTATTGTTTGTGCTATTTACGTTTTATTTTATTGTAACCCAACTCTTTTTTTGTTTATGATCATTCAAAAACCAGAATGTTGTATTGACTATCGAACTTTGGCTGTATACTTTTTATGCCATCGCCTCAAGATATGCTGATGATTTTTTTTTTAAATATTTCGCCCTAGGGCCGAAATGTATAACTTTCAACCCGCATATTAGGTAAGTAATGACCCACTTTCAGAGCATGAGAGATGAAAAATATATTTACACTATAAAATGTTGTTTAAAAAATCCTCCGCGTCATTGCTGACATGCTGCAGAATGCTGGCTGTGTTGCCACGTTGGGCGGCGATACTTATTCTTTGGGCCAGAAAACAGCCAACCTTCTGGTCCTGAGAAGCATCGATTAAGCGTTTAACTATGTTGTATATAATTTTTTAAAGGCCGCAATCCAAAAAAAATCATCATCTGCCTGCCCTTATCCCAATTATTTGGGGTCGGCACATCTTCCATACATCCCTGTCACACGTCATCTCCTTAGGCACTCCTTTCCTGGTCATATCCTCTTTCACGCATTCCATCCATCTTTTCTTGGGCCTACCTCGAGTTCTCAAGCCATCTACATTCATACTTTGCACCTTTCTTACCACATTACTTTCCTCTCTTCTCATAACATGTCCAATCCAAAAAAAAATTACTTAAGAAAAATCAGCTGATTTTTCTGAACTTTTTGAAATTGGTACCTATTAGGTTGAAATTGAGAAAAAACTTTTGTTTGTACTTAAGCTAAAAATAGCCTGCTAACTCCTGTCTCCTTTTGTCAGGAGTTATCAGATCTACTTTTTTACATACATAATAGGCCCTCGCCTAGTTCTGAGGATGCTAGGGAACTCTAATAACATCTCCAGGGCCCAATATTATGCTTTGCACCTGCTCACAATCGGAGGAGGCTCTAGCAAATATACTTCCCGGTAACGGCAATGTGGGGGTTTATGAACTGGCGAAACGTGGACGTAATAAGCGCTTCTGTCCACCCCGTCGGGAAGATGCGACGTAATTTGTGTTGGTCTAGTTTTGAGGAATGGTCATAGTTGGACTAGTTATAGTCCGAGACGCCCAGGACTTTAATTGGCTGTGCCACAGCGACTGGCACGTAAGATTTTGTTACCTTTAATCAACATTTCATCGCAAAGCAACGGGTTTCAATTTTTATTCAAAATTACAATATAGCTTCTACTTTTTATTAAATTCATTCGGTCATTTGTACATAACCCATTGTATGTGTGCCCGGTGACGGCAATAGGCTTGCCCCCTATTACGTGGGACTAAAAATACTGGCAAATTGTGGGTGTGTAATGCACCTCCTACCCCTTCGGGGATATAGGCGTGATATGTGTGTGTGTGTGTGTGTCTGTGTGTGTGTGTAGTTCTGAGGAATCTCAACAATGAACAACTTCACCCTTAAGTCAATATGACAGAATTATGTTTCCACAATTATTAGATCATCTTACTTAGCGCATTTGTTTATATCTCCATCGGATTCTAACCAATGTACGGGACGCGATTTTAGTACGAGTAGTAGCTGATACCTTGGAAAAACATATGTTTGAATCTTTGCAATAGGTTCCTCTAAAAGCGGGTTTCAACATACGGATCATTACCTCTAAAATGCAAAGAATAATGAATTTATGTAAAATAGACAATATTAAAGTACCTACGACATGATTGTAAGTGAGTACAATGTACATTAATATTAATTTTCTTGCCCCTAAGCGACCCAAAGAGATCAAAAAGCCACGAAACGTTATATAAAAACGTAGCATTACTTTTATTATTTAACGTCACACAGTACATATTTCTGAAGTTTCCTAAATAACCACGGAGCCCACTACTACAAGGCAGCCAGTTTGCTATCAAAGCGTAGGTTTGGGAGGTTAAGTTTGAAAATGGTTCTGGACCGCGGCCGCTCTCACGTCCGTTGCCGGGCGTCTCTGGTTTGCACGCAGAATGTATTTCCAGTGGCGCCCAGATGTTCTATTTCTAGTAGATCTCAACATTGATATTAGGTACATACTACTATTAATATCATAGCTGGAATTACTTTACTTTAATTATTACCGCCGGGCGCCACTGGAAATACGTTCAACCAGACCAGAGACGCCCGGCAACGGCAACGGACGTTAGAGAGGTCGCGGCCCAAAAAAAAAACTTTAATTATTAGTGTAGATTCTTTATTGTCATTTATTATTGCTTGTCTATAAATTAATTTTATTTGGAAATGCCTTTGGTGTGGGACCTTAGCACCTTCACACCTTCTAAGCACATCCGGATGTGCCGGCGCTGCTGCTACATCTTCTGAAGGCCTCCAACGGCGTAAATACACCGTCCTTTTTGGTTTGGGGTTGAGACACTGGGGGTCATGGTGTCCGAGCGCTCGCCACCTTTATTGAGATATTGCTAAACGCTTAATCGATGCCGACCAGAAGACTGGCTATGTTCTGGCCCAAAAAATAAGTATCGCCATCGAACGTTTTAAAGTTTTAAAACCACAAATACAGGAAAAGAGAATAAAGAAAACCTTAAACATAAACAATAAACAGTCTCTCGATTTTATATTCTAAAATACACATCAAAAATTGACACAACAACCGACTTCAAACTACCAAAATGGGACCAAATAGTATTCGGAATGAGACCAAATTGAAATGGGACCACTTGGGAAGGAGGTAGTAGCGTCCAATTAATAAAAAAAAATCAAAATCGGTTAAACCAGTCCGAAGATATGAGGTAACAAACATAAAAAAATATAAAAAGACACACACAGTTACAGAATTCCTTTTTGGAAGTCGGTTGAAAATGCATGCGAATTTTAGACCGCAGATACCAAATTCATTGCTCTATGTGCAGAATAGACAAACGTGTGTTAAATAAAAGTGGTCATAAAACTAGGTATGCAATGCATGCTGCTAATTGCAAATGTATGGCAGAGCAAATGTTTTTATTACATGTCAGAATCAGAATCGAACACTTAAATTAATTAATCGAATGAAAAAAAAATCTATTTTCATTGTTGACACATGTGTTTCCATGGCAACCATTTAATCATCTTTAAAGAACTTTTTCGTCGATGTCCAGGACATTTTCGGTGATTATTCCTCCGTGGTCAGCTCTGTTTTCATGATTTCAAATCGGTCGAGCCGTTTCGGAGGAGTAGACACGATTTACACTTGTCGCCCTAAGATTGAGCTCCGCTTCGCTCCGCTCAATAACAGAGCAGAGTGTTATTGAGCTAGGTTAGTCAAGTAGTAGCTAAATGAACTAACAGTAATGGCAAAATAAAAAACCAACAGTGATGCCGGAATCACGGATAGTCTAACGCACATGCTGTTAGTGTGCTGCGTGCATTATCAGCCCTACTTCCTTGGCACATGTCCCGGTGACATACGCTATACAAATTCAATCATGAATTATTAAAAATGTTCATTGTCAATTACATTTGACGTAGTTTGAGTACGTAAATTACTTTTAAACAACAATGTTTTTCACTCCTAACTGAAAAGTAAGCGAGACTTAGTTGTACGGTTGGTACACTTCAACCAAAAGTCGTCGAAGAGCATTAGGACAGACAGACAGACACATATCACGCCTATATCCCCGAAGAGGTCGGCAGAGGTGCATTACACACCCACAATTTGCCAGTATTTTTGGTCCAACGTAATAGGGCAAGCCTATTGCCGTCACCGGACACACATATAATAGGTTATATCCAAAAATGATTTTATTAAAAAGTAACAGCTATTTTGTAATTTTGAAAAAAAAGTTGAAACCCGTTGCCTTGCGATGAAATGTTGATGAAATGCAACAAAGTCTTACGTGCCAGCCGCTATGGCACAGCCAATTAATAACCTGGGCGTCTCGGACTAAAAGATAGGCTATCGACCTATTATCACAGTCCCCTTAAGAGGTAGGTACGAGTATTATCATGTTGTTGGTTGATAAACACTAGATGCTTTTATCGAATCGGTATTATTTTCTTTCCTACTAAGTACATACCTCTGGTTATTTACCTACCTATATCAATTGGAATTGTTTTAGATATCGGTTCGCATAGATGGTTCTGATATTTTTAGATACGGATGAATTGACGAAGCACAGTATACTCGTATGTATATAAGATATCAATTCAGTGGATAACAGTAAATATATTTCTACATCTATCTATTAAGAAAATATTTGATTGTTTGTTTGATGCGAATAGAATCCGTTACTACTGATCTGATATTAAAAAAAATTGCGGTCGGGGGACCCCCCGTCAGGAACAAAGTTCGGACCCACCGCCCGGTTGGGAACCGCTGATAAGCGCAATGTGACGATTTCTACTAAATCGCAGCAGACCTAAAGCATAACCTAGATGTGGCTTGATTAAATTTTTACATCGCATTCTAAAACACAAAACATGAAATTCGTGCAAGGAAATTTATCTTTTTAATTTCGCTATTTATAATAAGTATTAATTGTTTATTCTATAATGAAACCATACAGTCTAAAATTACTTTCACTGTCTGAGTTAGACATATTTCTTTCTAGATAGATCTTTTTAAGAGAAATAGGTAAACCTTGCTTACACATTTCTTATAATATTCCAATTGCATAGATTCAATAGCTTATCTAGTAAATATTTGCATTTATGTCATTCAACTACACCACATTGACACCTGCACGAGTACAAACGTGCATTGTGAAAATAATATGCACGTAGAAATATTTAGACAAGGTAAAGGTAAAAGGCGTAAGTGAAGCTTTGCATTTGTGTGAGTGCAGTGTACGTGAACGTATATGTGACCTCTTTTACACACACATGTATTGTACACACAGCTACAAAATAGTTTTTACTCTACTTGTCGTGGTCACTCACACAAATGCAAAACTCCGCTTACCCCTCGCGAAATATAAGTAATGTCCAAGATTGAACAAGTTTCAATGTTTACTTGACATTGACATCAGTTGTGATATCAATAGTTAACTGATTAAAATACAATGATTTATAGGTATATGAATCATTTAACATGAAAATTTTATGTAAATGTATGTTGAGTTACATTAAAAAACTGGTCAAGTGCGTACATTAGGGATGAGCAGTTAACTCCAAAAAATACAAAGTTATCTAAGTCGCTATAGTTTTCCTTTAAAGTTCAGCAAGTTTTAATAAAAAAATATACTCGTTACATTTGAATATCTCTATTAGGTAAATGAATATTTAAATTTAAAACTTGTCTTCTCAGCACACCTTGCAGGTGCGTAGGTATGACTTGGCCCTGGAGATGTTGGTAGGGCCGTAAGGCCACTTAGCACCCATAACATAGCATTTTAAAGTTGATGTGATAGTATAGATAGTTAGATATCTATATAAATAAATAATAATAAATAAATATTTAGGACAATTCACACAACGCCATCTAGTCTCAAACTAAGCAGAGCTATATGAGAGCTTGAGATAAACTGATATAAATACTTAAATACATTTTTTTTTCTGTACCTAAATACATAAATATTATAGGAAACATCCAGACTTCGGTACAAACGTATATGTCATCACACAAAGTTTGTCCCGGCCGGGAATCGAACCCGAGACTCCAGCGTCGAAAGCGGATGTACTACCGACCACGCCGCCGAAACAGTCAACATAATTATAATAGTAGATGTGTATTTTTAGTTTCTCCTGTCTATCCGAAATGTTAGATCTAGGTGTATCGTACGCCGACATGAAATTGTTGTTAGTAACCATTATGACTTAATTTACTTAAGTATGTGCAATAAAGTCATATACAATTTTGAACAAAAAAAAACGACTAAGTAACTGTAAACTAAAAACCAATTTGGGTTTAAGTTCTCTTCAATACAAATTAATCAAACCCAAACACAATGTAACTGCTGTAAATCGTTGATGAGTTCCCTCGACTGGCTTTCGGCTCCCTCATCAGATCGACTCCAAACCTTCAGTAAATGGTAGTCCTATAAAATACCCAATGAAAAAACTATCAAACGCACAAGTCGCCCTTACAATTTGTGAAGGTTACCCTCGATTTCTCTGTGATCCGATCATCAGATCCTGGTTTCGTAATAATATACATAACATAGCATCACGCCTTTTCCCCCGAAGGGGTAGGCAGAGGTGTGCAAAGACACCCACATCTCGCCAGCTATGTTAGGTCCCATGTAATAGGGGGCGAGCCTATTGCCATTTAACGGGCACAAGTTCCAGACTCTGGGATAATTATCTGGATAAAATTCTAAAGAGATTACATTATCCACCAGACCCGGGAATCGAACCCGAGACCTCGAGTGTGGCAGTCCATACATAGTACCATTGTGCCACCGAGGTAGTCAGTTTCCTAATAATGGGGTGGAAATATCTCATTTCCAACAAAAAAAAGTATTAAAATCGGTTCATAAACGATGAAGTTATCTGCGAACAAACAAAAAAAAACATATAAACGATCGAATTGAGAAACCTTTTTTTTAAAGTCGTTTAAAAATATAAGAGTCTTAAGCTATGAAATCTGCATGCTTCAGTGTTTAGTGTTAACCTGCACTTCCAAAAGCTAACCTGGACTTGAAGGTCTTGGGTTGGAGCCCCCTATAACATTATTTTTTGTAAGGAGCACGAGCGATGGTTTGTTCTGTGAAGTTGTGTAACCTATGTATTTAGAAGTATACATGCTTGGTATGATCTCATACAAGCTTATTAGTTTACTTTGTTCTGAAGTTTTATTATCTCCTTTATTCACATTATTTATTGTATTATTATTTTAAAATCCGAAGTTAATGATTTGGTGATTATGTACGAGTATTACGACTTACACAGTATTATATATACTCATAATACAATTGATATTTACATACCAAATTCCTTTGGACCACTATCAAAGGGAATTTGGTACTTAAATATCAAGATCAAGGTTTACTTTCATTGTCCTACACAATGAATAGTTAACCTTGCACTTGATACACTTGCCAGCAAACTATCGGGGAATCTCGTGACCTGTCTGTAATTTACCTATGGATATTTGTATGTAATTCAGTATACGAAACGAGTGTAAACTTTTAAAGGTATTACGCCGTACGGTATTTTTACGCCGTTATGACTTACAGAAGCTACTCAAAGAACAAAGCACTTAACTATTTCAAGTCCACCACAAACTAAACAGTGAAAGATTCTAACCCTTTATTTAACAAACGTTTATATTTATGATTTCGCTTTCAACTCTATAAGAACGACTCCTCCCACTTCTAAGGGTACCTTCAATAAAATTCTTGTCATGTTTTTTATCTGTTCCACTTCTAATTGATAGCACGTGCATAGTTTCCGTTCAGCCACGTGTCCTATTGTAAATTATTATAATATTCGTTCCGCTTCAACTTGGCTTGGCCTTTTACTACTGATAATTATGCATAAAACTTTTCAAAATAATGTGAAATACAGGAACTACTTGACATGAAAATAAACCCAATTTATCGGTGCATGGTATTGAGAGTTTAGCTAAAGGAAGGGTATCGTATTATTAGCCTAACTACCTTGATTCAATTTATAAATAGTTATTATATATATATATATATAGTTGTATTATATTATAGTTATTACTAGCTGACCCGGCAAACGTTGTTTTGCTTTAGGGGTGGACTACCCTTAACATTTAGGGGGATGAAAAATAGATGTTGTCCGATTCTCAGACCTACCCAATATGCAAACAAAATTTCATGAGAATCGGTCAAGCCGTTTCGGAGGAGTATGGCAACGAAAACTGTGACACGAGAATTTTATATATTAGATAATATAATAAATAGTCATTGATGACTGGGAAGGTTCCCAGAACGCTGACTGTGTAGCGACGTTGGATGGCGATACTTATTCTTTGGGCCAGAAAATAGCTACAGTCAAATGAGTGTTTATTTTATTTTGTACCCGAAAACAAGGCGGAGGGAATTTCCTTGGGGCAACATAGTTCGATCGTACAGTTCGATTGGTCGCACTATGAGGATTTATGAAGCAACATAGTGCGACCAATCGAAATATGAGGATTTATAAATCAACATCATCGATTAGTGCACTATGAGGATTTTTTGAATCCTTGTTGTTCGATCGGTCTCCCTACGAGGATTCTTTAATCCATATTGTTCGATTGATCGACCCAAGCGGATCGAAACGCTCGCTATAATTTATTAGAAAATACTATCACCATAATGTTATTATTAAATGTTATCATTTATTTATGTACACATATGAAAAATAAAATAAGAAGAAGATGAACAATAAGGATAGATTGAGTACAAAGGCACCACATATTTCATTAGAAATCTCTTCCAGTGGGCCAGGGGAAGGAAATGCTTGAAAGAATCAGTCTTATGTGTGCGTAGGTGGTATTACACAAATACATATATATAGATATATACAGATTAGGTTATAATAATAATATATAGGTACAATATATACTTAAGTACATACATGAAAAAATAGGAACCATAAATAGATATATACAAATATATATTAACAATATATATACATACATACAGATATTTAAGACGTTTAGAGTTTTTATTATTTCAGGATAACAATATTACGAAAAATACTGATACTCATAAATACATTCGATCGATCTTTTTACTTGTTTTACTTTAAATAGGTATCTTAAGACATGGGACGTATGATTTTGATCGAACAGTGTGCACCTTTAAATAATGACAGCTCGTGGTTCGACTGATCTATCGAACAATGAGGATTTTAAAAATACTGTTTGTTCGATTGATCGAACAGTGTGCACCTTTAAATAATAACAGCACGTAGTTCGATTGATCTATCGAACAATAAGGATATAAAAATACTGTTCGTTCGATTGATCGAACTGTGCGATCGAACTAATGTTGCCAGAAGGGAGAATTTGTATTTTTAATTATATTTTAGGTGACACGAATTTTCTTCAATTGTGAATTAATTATAAACTCTATACCTAGTTATTTTGACTCTATCTAATCTGAGATATGTAAACTTTGAACATAAACGTAATGGTTTAAGATGTAAGTACTATTCCCTATTCTGTGGTTTAAGGTTGTATAAACTCATAAGTTAAAACGTCCGTTGGTTTTTTAGCCAATCGCACATAAACCATTTAATAGATTTAAATGAACACAGCACAGTAAGTTGATCATTTCTTAAATTGACACAGTTATTTTTTTGTGTAAGTGTTCTCGTAGTTATTTACAACCAGAAAGCTTTTAACTACATATAATATCTTTGTAAACCCTTATTAAGTCAGTAGGACAGTTTTCTACAAAATTAAAAGTACTTACCTAACTTTCGTCTTCTTTTTCCAAAACGTGGCTCTATCGATATTCATCGATTATTTCGCCAATGTCAATGTAATGCTTAATTTTTCCCGCACAGAAGAACTAGTTGCTCTGAACTAATTCGCGGTGCGGGACAAGGAAACGTTGTTCGGTATTGTAATTTGAGCGGTTGGGCTTGGATGTTTGCCCAGCGCCACAGGTAACTTAAAAGGCTACCAGACACGCGCTCTGCAAAAACCAAAGTCCTTCCCTAACTTTATATTTTATAGAAAACTGTGACACGTTTAGTCACCGTAAAACAGACGCTGAAGTTTATTAACAAGTTCCTTACACTTTACTTCATAAACACTCAAATTGTCTTAAAATAGAAGAGAGTCCTGTCTCCAGATGTTTTCCTGCTTGTTTTTTTCTGAGGCGGAACATATACCAACGTGGGAACTCGAAGAGTTTGGAAAAAAAAACCTTCGCAGATGTAGCGAATCTTGTAGTATGTTCCACATGTCAGAAGTGAAAAAAAAACATAATTTATAGACGACGCGTGCCTTTTGCCTTGGCTCCAACGGCCTGTGTAATTGACCGGTTGTTTACACAACCGGTCAATTATAACAACAACATTGATAGATACCTTACAACTACATTGTATTCTTACATTAGTTCCACCTGGTGTGAACAACCACAAGAAATCATTTTAACACTTAGTTTTAATGTAAGTAGGTAACTCTTTTGTCTAGGAATAATAGCTATTTATGTCACAAACACCTATAATTAATGAGCATATGAAATGAAAAATAAATGTCTTTGTGTAACAACAAATGCAATAAGTTACGAACAATACTTTATATGTAGGAATAAAGGCGAATTAAATTCAGTGTGAGTTTTCTTCCCAAAAAAGTCTTGTCACCCGTGTTTCCAGCCACCTGCGTGCTGCCCGGCTTATATTTTTTAAAGACTTCGAAAAGAAGGAGGAGCTTCTTAATTCGACCGTTTGTTTTTATGTGACTTAGTTTAACCAATTTAGTTTTTTTATTAATTGAAAGTTAGTGCTTTCCTTGTGATCCCATTTCAATTTAGTCTTATTTCGAAAATTGTTTTATTCCATTTCAATATTTGAAATCGTTCTTTTTTGCTAAAATTATTCATAGACAGACATGCTTCTACTGTAATGTAAATAAATAAATAAATATATTAGGACAATGCACACAACGCCATCTAGTCTCAAACTAAGCAGAGCTTGTGATATGAGTACTAGATAAACTGATATAAATACTTATATACATATTTTTTTTGTAAATACATACATATTATACATAGGAAACATCCAGACTTCGGTACAAACGCATATGTCATCACACAAAGTTTGTTCCGACCGGGAATCGAACCCGAGACTCCGGCGTCGAAAGCCGATGCACTACCGACCACGCCACCGATGCAGTCGAGTCCACATACGCGAGTTGCGATTTGATCAATACACTCATACAGCCTTTTTTTTTTTAATCCGCTACCTTAGGCCGTGGCCGCACCTACGTTCATTGCCGAGCGCCTCCGGTTAGCACTGAGAGAATTTCCAGTGGCGCCCGGCGGACCTTGGCCACCGGCGGCGGCGCCGGCGTGGCCGCTGCGTGGTGGTCGGGTGTTACCCGCATCTGTCTGGTCACTCACCTAACAATCGCAAAAATACGTGACGTCAGCTACAACTTGAAGTTGTAAGTCAGTAAGGGTTGTCTCTGGTTTGTGACACGGCATTGACCATAAAGCTGATATTGAGGCTTTAACATAATAATTATTGGTCAAAGTATGCTGGTATATATTTTAATTTACTGGACAACCTTAACGTTCGAATGATGTTCTCTGTAAACAAAAGAATGTGCTTTAATTAACGTCGGAGTGCAAGTTCTGTATGTAAGTACTATTCCCTATTCTGTGGTAAAGGCAGCCCTTCTAGCCTGCTTCTGTAAGGACGGTGGTTTGCTAATTCTTCGTCCTCAGGCCGTCTGATTAACTCATGCAGCCTGGATCCGCATGCAGCAGGCAACCCGCATGAAAGGAAAAGCACGCTAAAGATCTTAGTAGGACTTAGGTATCTATGTATCCAATGAAACCACCAGTCATTGTTGTATAATTTTATAACCTTGTAACTTTAGTCGCGTCTTTTTATCATACAAGTATAATCACATACAAACAACATTAAACTGTCAACATTTTCATAGGGTCTTATATATTATTTAATCAAATGAAAGTAATTCAGCATAATATCTTATTAAACACCTACATTATAATAATGCTAGTTTACCTACATAGTAGTTAGGTACATAGCTACAAAAACTGAAAAAAAGTGTACAGTGTGTGTATTCTCTAAGTAATGCCGGGATTACTAAAATGTAAGTAATGTCAAACCTAGGATTTTGTCATAACCTTGTTTAAATAAGTAATGATAACATAATGTAATTTTTGCACTACAATAAATAAGAATGACGTAGGCAAATTAGAGGCATTTGGTTAGTTATTTAAATGGGTATCGGGATCTTATTAATTACCTAATAAATGCATTTTCAGTGACCAATTAAATAATATTTGTTCCTAAATTAGTAGATCTGTCACCTAATTTCAATCACCAAATGTGAGATTTTTATATCTGAAAACACAGATAAATTAACAACAATCTCCAAATTCAACTGTCTGGCCCCCAACATAAAAGTTTTGGACAAAACTTCTTTACGCCTCCTAGGGTCCCCGATTTTAGAAGATGGCTTTTCCACTTTTATCGAGGAAAAAATTCAAAATTTTTATCAGGTTATTGATAGTCTATGTAATATCAGTATTCATTCAGCTTTCACTATTCTTCGTTTATGTCTTTTCGTACCCAAATTTACACATGCCCTCCGTTCAGGACAATTTTGGAAAAATGTAGAAATTTTGGGCAGACTAGACAACTTGATACAAAATTCTTTGTGTAAAATTTTAAATGTAAATATTAATGACCGGGCCTGGGTCCAAGCGTCTCTTCCAGTTCGCTTGGGCGGGCTAGGTATTCGCAGAGTCACAGATGTCAGTCTGCCAGCATTTCTGTCGTCGGTCCATAGCACCGAAGAATTAGTCAGGAAAATTTTGTCAAATACACTGATTGATTCCGAGGTGCGATGCAAGACCGATGCCATAAATGCTTGGAGGATGTCTTGCCCCGACACTGACCTGCCCTCACGCCTAGGCTAACAGCGACTGTGGGATTCACCGCTCTGTAAATTGAGAATTAATACACTAATTGACACTTCTGTCAATATTTCAGAGCGTGCACGCCTACTAGCTGTTGGAGAATGGGAGTCAGGGTTATGGATCCAGGCGCTCCCATCGCCCAACATCGGTACAATGTTGGACGACACTACCTTCCGCATTGCCACTTGCCTTCGGCTGGGTACACCTTGTGTATCCCCGCATCATTGCACCTGTGGAGTAGCCGTCGATAATCTGGGACACCATGGCCTTTCTTGTAGCAGAAGCGCAGGTCGTATACCTCGGCACGCTATTCTAAACGACATAATTCGTAGGGCTCTTTCCACCGCAGGTCTTCCGGCCGTACGCGAACCAAATGGTTTAGCACGAAGCGATGGAAAGAGACCGGACGGTATGTCGTTGCTACCGTGGAAGATGGGAAGGCCTTTGGTGTGAGACGCTTAGAGCTTAGACCTTAGCACCTTCACACCTTCCAAGCACATCCGGATGTGCCGGCGCTGCTGCTGCATCGGCTGAAGGCTTTAAACGGCGTAAATATGCTAACCTAGCAGGTGATTACATATTTGAGCCGTTTGGGGTTGAGACACTGGGGTCATGGGGTCGTAGTGCTCGCCGCCTTTATAGAGACATTGCTAAACGCCTAATCAATGCTTCTCAGGACCAGAAGGCTGGCTATTTTCTGGCCCAAAGAATAAGTATCGCCATCCAACGTGGCAACACAGCCAGCATTCTGGGAACCTTCCCAGTCGGCAATGACGCGGAGGATTTTTTAAACGATATTTTGTAATGTAAATATTTTTAGTCTATAATTATGTTTATTTTGTATATTGTAATTCTTATTGTAAATAAATGTAAGAACATATTTTAGTATAAAAATCATCAAATAATATTGACACAATTACTTGGAAATAATATCAGTCATCAAATAATTATATTGGGTGTCAAATTAATAGTACCTTTCACTAACTGTACGAGTACTTAAAACTAACGTAACCCAAGTCGGATTGCTCTAAAACTTTTTCTAGGTACTGATTAGATTCATTAGGCGACAGATCTAGGTTTTGTGTCATCAAACTTGGACTGCAGGAAAAAATATCGTCATAATTATAATGATATTCCATCATGCTATAATATAATAAATTCGATAGTATTGGCTTAGGTTTTAAGGTGACAGTTTCATAATGATCAACGGTCACAGACCAGTCGCCAACTACCTATAACTCATAATAAAAATTTAAGTCTGGGCATAGGCCTCCCCCAACGAACGCCACAACATTCGGTCGTACGCTTTCCGCGTCCAGTGGCTTCCTGCAACCTTAACGATGTCGTCGGTCCAACTTGCGGCAGGCCTACCCACGCTGCATTTCCCAGTATACGCAGTCGCCACTCAAGGACTTTTGGCCCCATCGGCCCTCGGTTCTTCGAGCGATATCATCCCAGACCTCCGGCGAAGACACCGCACTCCACACGTTGGTGGAGTGCTCAGCGGGGGTAAGTCAGCACCGGAACCTCGTAGTGGGACTGGGCGTGGATACCCTCTCGCTGGAGACCATGCTTCAGCGCGAGTAGGTGGAACGCGGCCATGTCATTCTGCGAGCAAGTTGTGCTCGCGAAGGAGGCGGTCGAGAGGGTGAGGGAGAGTACCCTCCCCTCTGACTTCCGAAGTCAGCGGCGAGGGCGCCGCAGACTCCTCGATCACGGAGGTCGATGGTCTTGGGTGTCATCTACGCCCAAGACCATCGACCTCCATGATCGGGGCCTGAGGACGGCGATAGTCACCCGCCGTCCTTACAGAAGCTGGCTAGAAGGGTCGCGTGCTGATTCTAGTCCGCTACACAAATGTGTCAGTTCACTGACCGCCTTCAATTGTCTTGATTACCATAAGTAGACTCATCTCTACATTAGAAAATTGTCCATACCTACTAGGTAATCTAATCACCTGTGGATGGATAGTAACCTGTCTTAAACAATCTACTTGATGCGTACGTCAGTTTTTTGTATGTTGCTGTTGGATACTTGCGGCATTCAACCCTCGACCTCCGATGGTCGTGGGTTCGATGCCGTCTTGGGCAAAACTTTGGATGTTGTCTAGAGTTTGTCTAAATCCATTTAGTATCCAACAGCAACATACTTTTTTGATCTAAGGCAACATACAAAAAACTGACGTACCTACGCATTGGTGTCTTAAATATAAATGTATGTAATTAGTCCAGAATATACAAGTTAATCCAAGATCCCAATAACAATATATTTTAAAGCGACCCTGTCAGGATATTATACCAACAAGAAAAATATTCCACGTAAATTACTATTTTTAATTTCAACAATACAATACTTCTTTTTCAACGGAACTTAGCAGGCCATAGATAGTGATAAAGAGAAACGTGAAATTTGTGTGTCGATAACCACTCGTACTGATACCCGCCTTATTTTCTTAATCAGACGTTTCAATGTCAGTTACATAATATAAATTATCACTATGAGCAATTATATATTTTAGAGAACTGATAACTTACGTGACACGGCGCTCAAATTCCTTGTCTACTTATAGGTAAATAAGTGATTCATAATTTCGTTACGATGGTAAGATGGCCGACATCTCTTGAGCTCTAGTTATCGTACAATCGACCAACTCAAATACCGACAAGACTGGCAAATAAATCATAAGTTTTCTGAAACAACATGAACTGGATTCCAGAGATGTTAATAGACTATCTTTACACCCACCATCTTTGAAAATTTTACTTATTCAATAGTTATTTTTTCGGGACTTAAACGAGTAAATTATGTTATAATGACCTGATGATTCGACCGAGTTACATCGGGCCGTGGTCACAGGCTAACTCACTTTTCAGGTATGTTTAATTTCCGAAAACTTAACCATTAAAATGTATTTAGAACACGAATTCTAAAATTTTTATTAGTATTTGACGAACAAAAAAGCTTTCAAATCACTTTTACAAATAAGACACCGGTAACAACAGGCGACTATTTCAGGCAAAATTTACAATTATTCTTCATGTGGAATAAGCGTACATGCATAATATTTTTCTTCATGAATACTAACTCATTATTGGAATCATACTACTCGGATTATCTTATTCCTATTATATAATCTTCATTGGTTTCACCTTCTTTTATTTCCTTATCAATAATTTGTTGTCTGAGATCCATAGAATTAATTTAGAAGAACTATATATAATTCCGTGCAAACTTTGTAAGCTATCAAATCCTAAATCTCTACCTTATTTAGATTTTACGAAATATTAATAGATGAAGATTTATGTTTTTCTTTGATATCATTACCTCTAAAGTATTCTTCGATTTGTAATAAAGTTTTATTTTTTGTCTCTGGTAAATAGAAGTATAAGAATAGTGTTCCAAGTGTGGTTGATAATCCATAAAATAAATACGCTCCGTAAAAACCAATACTTCTAAACATAGAAGGAGCAGTTTTTATTGTCATAAAGTATCCCAGGGATGTCATCATAACGCTGACACCAGATCCAATGCCTTTCATTTCAACAGAAAATACCTCACCTACCATGTTCCATGGTAATAAAGCAATACCCATATTAGATACAGCTATATAAAATGCCATTAAGCTTAATGATATGAACGGTGAAATATACTTTATTACACCAGCATGGAACAGATATAAATATATGGCTAACGATATCAATGAAACTGAAGTAAAAACACCACTAAATAATGCCATTGGTCTTCTTCCCACTATTCTTAATAAAGCACACGCTAATCCGAGTGCTAGGCATCTTAAGATGTCCATGCTTAACATTGCCGCGTAAGTAAAGGAACTTTCACTACTTCCCATTAACTCTTGTAATATATCGGTAGTATATGAAGCTATAACATTTATACCACTGAGTTGGCAAATAACAAAGAATACTACCATTAATAACAGTGGTTTATAAAACTCTGGCTTCCTTAAATTCTCTAACACAGCTTTTCTTTTATTTTGAGGTTTGGTTTTGTTTTGTAAATTCACTAGCATTTTTTGTAATTCAATCTCTGTTGCCAGACTTTTTCCTCTGTACCAATGAAAGGAGGTGATGCATTCATCAATCCTATTTCTAGATGCTAACCATACTGGTGATTCTTGTGCAAAGTATATAACGAACCCACCAGTTAGAGGAAACAATCCGCACAGTGTTGACGCCATGCTCCAGTGAAGGAATGTACCAAATAGATGAGACAAAAATATTCCAACAGCTATAGCCAACGATATACTTGCCAAAAATAGCCCTCGGTAAGCTGGTGAAGAGATTTCACCAACAAAAACTGGGCCTAAGGGTCCTAGCCAACCTTGGCATAAACCAGTAATAAATCTTCCCACGAATATTAAATATAAAACATCGGTCGCTAATCCGATCATAAGCCAGCCAGATGTAAAAACAATTGCTAATGATAAAATTGATAACCTTCTTCCATAACTCTCCATTAAGTATCCAGACAACAGATTACCAAAGAACAAACCCAGACATGCCGTGGCGGCTGGAAACCAATAATTACCCAAATTATTATCATCCAATTTTTTGTACAAAACTATATCCAACACAGAATATGATTAATAATCAGCAATTTACCTATCCATGAGGTTATCTCTGGAGACATGTCATCTCTGGTTTCCATGAGTTGCGGTATTAGGATTGCTGGCATTCCTACTGTAGCTCCTGAGCCCAAACCCATAAGAAAGATTCCAAAAGCGATTATAGCCTGAAACATTGAAAATTATATTAGCCATTTTAACTGTAAGGTAATTTTTTATCTAAACAACAATATTCTAACTAGGCATGCAATGCATGCTACTAATTGCAAATGTTGCGCGGAGCTAATTTTCTTAATTTTTTTTTTTGCTCTCTTTTCATGATTTCAGAGATATGCACTCCCGGGTATGATGTCGACCAGCATGCCAAATTTGGTCAAAATCGGTCGAGCCGTTTCGGAGGAGTTGGCACACAAACGATTTACAATTGTCGTCTAAGATAGAGCTTCGCTTCGCTCCGCTCAATTAAACATTTCTAAAATCATCGAAGAATTGGTAACATCACTGTCATCCAATATTTGTTTATGGCAGGACAACTGTGCCTAAAGTAAGCACCTACTTTTACCCAATTCTCTAACTAGAGCGTTTAAGGTTTTGTTATCTAACTAAGGCATTCCGACGTTGTGATATTGCGGTTAGCAAAGAGCTAGTGGGGGGAGGCATATGATGATAATCATGAAAGAGCTTGTGTAATGATATTCTTTCGAGGGTGTAGGTACTTGGAATGCCCAGCAATGGAAGTTGGGGAAGAAATAAACAAAAAGGCACGTTGCAAGCATTCTACATACTTTCATTACAAGTTTATCTATCTATCCTATCTAAACTACCTACATTATAGTTGCGATCGTTGCGATGATCATACAATATGAAAGAGATAATCTACATGATATACAACTTAATTGTATTCTACAACTCATTTTGGCAGATAAACTTAATTAAAATATAGGCAGTTCATATAGGTAGTGCATATAGGTACTTACTGGTACATTATTATACTACCTTTATATCTGTTTACAACGCTCAAGAACAATCTAGGTCAGATCATAAAATGAATGTTGGTAATATATGTAGGTACTCGTATCTAGATATCAGGTCAGGGGCCTAATTAGGTGACCTAAGCACCTCTGGCACCAGGTTAAACACTGATGTTACAACTACGAAGAGGAATCCTATCGATGTGATTTAGTAAGTTTTTTTTTTTATATTGGGTTCGCCAAATTGACACCGCCCGCCTAGTGGTAAGTCGTGACGACGTCTAGCGATTGTGGGCCACTCTCACAGCACACAATACTATAGAGAGTGGCCCTCAACTTGACGACCTACTACGGGTTAAAGTAAGTAACTAGTAAGTAAGTGTTATGAAAGTTAATAGGCAATTAGAACGCTTTCAACACCTTGCCATAGAGCTGCGTTAGGGAGGCGCTCGTGCATCACGAAACGCCTCTCTACCTCCGTAGTATTGTCGGGGCCTATCTCTCGGAGAGGGCCTTCACTTTCCCCAGCTGGCTCGGGCCAGCTCGGAGAGATGTGTCGTGCGGTGTCTACAGGGGTCGGTCCTGGGGCCGCTCCTGTGGAACATCGGCTACGACTGGGTGCTGCGGGGTGCGTTGCCTGAGGGCGTCAGCGTAACGTGCTACGCCGACGATACCCTCGTCACGGCACGGGGTGCAACGTACCAGGAGGCAGCACTCAAGGTCACGACGGGTGTTGCTCAAATCGTGGGTCGGATACGGCGGCTGGGACTGGAGGTGGCCTTGCACAAATTCGAAGTTCTGTGTTTTCAGCATTAATGTAGGAGGCGTCAGCATCGGCATCAAGCCCTCGATGAAGTACCTAGGGATCGTACTTGATAGCCGATGGAACTTCAGACCACATTTCCGAAGTTTGGTCCCCAAGGTGACGCAGATATCGGTCGCACTTTCGCGACTGATGCCCAACCTAAAGGTACCTGGGGATCGTGCGATACCGCACAATCTCCGGAGAGACTGCATGTCTCCTATCCGGGACCCCTCCATGGGACCTTGAAGCGAGACCCTTGAGAACAAGGCGCTGGAGCGGGACCACAGGCCTGCGTCTCGAGAAATCGAGGACCAGCGGTCCCAACTCCGCCAGGATCTCATGGAGTCATGGAGGGTACGACTTGAGCAACCCAAGTGGGGAACCACCATCATCGCAGCGGTGAGACCGATCATGGACGAATGCTTTGGTATCTATCTGTTTCGCATCCATCGTGAGGTCACACCCCGGTGTCAACACTGCGAGGTTTCGGACGACGACACCGCACTCCACACGTTGGTGGAGTGCTCAGCGTGGGCGAGTCAGCGCCAGGACCTCGTAGTGGGTCTGGGCATGGATACCCTCTCGCTGGAGACCATGCTTCAAGCCATGGTCTCCAGCGGGAGTAGGTGGAACGCGGCCGTGTCCTTCTGCTAGCAAGTTATGCTCGCGAAGGAGGTGGCCGAGAGGGAGAGGGAGCGTACCCTCCCCGCCGAGTTTCGTAGTCAGCGGCGAGGGCGCCGCAGACTCATCTACGCCCAAGACAATCGACCTCCGTGATCGGGGCCTGAAGACGGCTGGATCACCACCCGCCGTCCTGACAGAAGCAGGCTAGAAGGGATGCGTACTGCGGGGCCTTTGCCCCACAGCACGCAACCAGATTCACTCACTGACGCGAGATAAAACCCTACCCCAACGACGCGGGATTCTCATCCCGATCCAACCCCCGCAATGACCACAAAGGTGGTCAAAGTCCGCCGGGCACCACTGGAAATACCTTATGCGTGTGAACCAGAGACGCCCGGCAACGGACGTACGAGCGGCCGCGGCCTCGGGCCGCGGAACTAAAAAAAAAACAAGAGGCAATTAGAGAACTGCTAAATAGTGTATAAAAAAAACAACAAGCAAGAAAATGTATTAAATGTCTACTAAAAAGAATGTTAAAAATATCAGTAATTATAAATCTAGTTTTACATACCTGTCTTCTAAAAGGTGAAGGGCACTTATTATCATTGCTTTCAACATTTTCTGTTTCGTTTTTATTAATTTTCTCCAACTCTGACACTAAATTGAGATCCATGTTCAAACTGTTTCTTTCCATTATTATCACTATCACACACGAATCCAATCACCGACTATGAAGTCTAAGCATATTGTACTTTATCTTATCAACCATTCAACTCGAATTATTTCTTGTGACTAAGGACACTTGTATTTGTCATGTTTACTTGTTAAATAATAAATAAAACGTTGAGTAAAAACGGACGCTAATCTTGTTTACTAATGTGTGGTGCGCGACATGAAAAACATGTTTTGAGTCTAGTTTCGAGCCGACGAGACATACGAGTATACAGAGGGCCTGATGGAATGGCCCAACGATGACACAACGGTGGCCTAAACAAAACGACAAAAAAGAAGTATTAATTAAATACCCATATTTAATTATTTATTTCGGTCTAACTACAGAACTTTGACATCGCCCATGGGTTGTGGAGGTCAGGATGGCAGTGGCTTCACAGAAAATATCGAAGTTCAGCAGAATCGTAGTTAGACTAGAAAGCCAACCCCAACCGCGTTTGGAAAAAAGCTTGGTTATTTAATTAACAATTTCTGTTGTTTATACTTTTTTTTTTTTTTTTTTTTTTTTTTTTTTTTTTTTTTTTCAACAAACCCACAATGTTGCATTGTTGCTGCCTTTTAAAAACAACTCATACATATTGATTCATTTATTAAAGTAGGTATCATAATAACGTAAAACCAGTAAAGCTGATTGAAGCGATAGAATGTGGTTATTTACAAGGTAAAATTAGAATCAAGATACACACTTAAAATACCTCTGCCTATTGAGCTCGACATGACGTATTTTTTAATTTGCAAGGTATTTGTACAAGGGAACTCAATAATGTTACTAGTGAAACAGAACAGTGGCGATTTACTAATAGTCTATCACCCATTTTTACTTAGACTTAGGCTACCTTAATATAAATGCATTAAGAAACTTAAACTTAATAATATCTATAAGTAAATACCTAATAAAAGTTTATAGTAAGCATAACTAATTATGTTTTGAATAATTTGAATAAGGTGTAGAGTGGTTATGGATTTTCTATAATGCCCGGTAACGGCATTCTATTAAGTGTGGGTGTATACTACACCTCTACCTACTACTTCGGGGATATGGGCGTAATAATACGTAAGTATACATGTTATAATGTAACTAATAAGCAGATTAAAAAAGGCAAAGCCAAATTGCAAATTAATCGAACGCCTGATCGATATCACGAGCAACACGTATAACTTAATTTAACCGTCACCAAGATTTCAGGCATTACGAAACAACATTGAAACACATATTATTGTACAATAATATTATGTCGATTGTGATATATTTCACGAAGCAAACACAAACGAACCACACCTAAAGTATTCCCCCTAGCACACGTCCTGTGTTTAGCGAGGGAATACTATTTCAAACTCGACAGTAACAATCTATAATAAGTACTTACAGGTAAAAGTGAAATCATTCTTTCATAGACGGCTGAGTGTTTATTTAGATGATTCGTTTTGGTGGTACTTACCAATTTGTGTAAAACCTCGTTAAATTAACCTGCGCCTTAGAAGGCTCATTTACATACACCGGTCGTTATACCGCACGCTGGTACGAGGCACGAGGTAACGTCAATAGCCCGCATGCGCACATTCAGTTCAACGTCTATGACAAATTAATCATCGATTTCATCGATAGCTAAAAATGCGCCCAAGATCCTCTTTTAAAAGTTTTACTTAGTTATTTAGCCAACAAAAGAAATAAAATGTCAGTTTAATCGTCTTCAATCATACGCACGTAGGTAATACTGTGACGTATTGAATTTATTTTTATTTACATAATTTGTAATGTTACCTACTGAATACAGTGTATACCTACTCTGGACGCAGAATAGGGAATAGTAACTACCTACCTACTCTGGTGCCTGTTAACATCCACCAAGATAGCTGGTGAATGACCATTATTTATTCTTTCATGTTATATTGCCTGCCTAATAGATGATTTGCTATATGCAAAAAAACCCAGAAATGGTCTTAGAGCAATCTGACTTGGATAGATTAGTATGTACCAACTTATTTTGTTGTGCAATCAGTATTTTTAATAGGAAATTATTATTTATAAGTTAGGTAGGGTAAGGTAATAACAAAAGAAAGGTTTTTGATTTACAGTTAACTAAATTCTACCCGGAAAGTAATAATGTGTGGGAACAGAACACAAATTTTAAATAGCTGAATTTAAGATTCACTGTATTTCCTCTGCAATATTAACATGCCAACGATTAGTATCGGACATTCACAGTAGACATATAATAAATACATTAGGTACTTTCTTTTTTTTTATGAATAAATTTGAGTGCGTTTGACCGCAATCTTACCTGATGTTAAGTAACGATGCGGTCTAAGATGAAGCACGCAAACTCAAATAATGCCTATGTACTCTTGCCTTGAAAATCCCAAGATTATATGTATCGGGGAACAATGACTCTGGAAGGGAATTCCATTCCTTTGCGGTTCGCATGATGAAAGATGAAGCGAATCGAGAGGTACGAAGAGGTGGTATATCGAACACATACGGATGGAATCTCAGACCACGCCTTGATGTCCGATGATGGAATGGTGCTGGTGGAATTAATTCATGCAATTCCTGCGCACACTCTCCGAAATGTAACCTGTAGAAGACACACAGACTCGCAACCAGACGGCGATGGTCGAGGCTCTGAAGTCGGTTGCTTGTGAGCGCCTCATCGCTTATAATTTTTCTGGCGCGTCTGTCAATAGCTTCCAGGGCCTCAAGCTGGTAGCGGGCGGATCCATCCCAAAGGTGCGAGCAGTACTCCATGCAGGAGCGAACCTGTGCTGAGTAACGACTCAGCAGTTGATTCGAGGTAAAATATTTACGCACCTTAGAGAGGATGCCTAGTTTTTTCGAAGCTGTTTTAGCCCTGGATTCAATGTAGCTTCCAAAGTTCAGGTTGGATGATAAGTCCACACCAAGGAGTTGGAGTTGCTGAGTCACAGGTACAGGGACATCCCGGAAAGTTAGAGCCTTGGTGAACGGGCTCTTTTTGGCGGAGAAAAAACACGCCTGGGTTTTCGTGGTGTTGAATGTGACAAGGTTAGCATCGCCCCAATCAGACACTGCCTGAAGGGTTAAGTTGGTGTGTTCAACCATTGCCACTCGCCCGTTTTTTTGGCCTTTGCGCTGGAGAAATATCTCTCTGCAACCGTGCTATCGTCCGCATACCCAAACATACCGGGTCTGAGCAGGTCGTTAATATGTAGCAGGAATAACGTTGCCGAGAGAACAGATCCCTGTGGTACCCCAGCGTTAATTGCTAATAGATCAGACGAGCAGCCGTCAACAACCACTCGAATAGATCGTTCCCTTAGGAAATCTGAAATCTAAGCACAAAGACTAGCCGGAACTCTGTAAGCAGGAAGCTTGGCTATAAGGGCTTCGTGCCAGACTCTGTCAAAAGCCTTCGAAATGTCAAGTGATATAGCAAGTGCCTCACCATATCTTTCAAGAGCCTCACCCCAGAGGTGAGTGGCATACACTAGAAGATCTCCAGTAGAACGGCGTTGGCGAAACCCGTATTGCCGATCACTTAGGAGGTCATTGTCTTCGAGGTATGCCAGTAAACGATTGTTTATTACACACTCCATCACCTTGCAGAGAATGGAGGTGATCGCAATTGGGCGGTAGTTGACAGGGTCTGCACGACTACCCTTTTTTGGTACTGGCTGTACGTTAGCTACCTTCCAAGCTTTCGGAACTTTATCAGCCCGGAAAGACATACGGAACAGGCGTGTCAGGACAGGAGACAACTCGGCTGCGCAGTTCCTCAGAACAATGGCAGGAATACCGTCGGGATCACTGTCTTTATTCACATCCAGAGTGCGTAGTATTTTGAGAACCTTCTTTTGATGAATGCGGATTTCTGGCATTTTGCAATCACTAGGAGGTAGCTGTGGTGGTATTTAAATACCAGCATCTAGCCGTGTATTTTCAGCAAACAGAGAGGCAAACAGATTAGCCTTTTCCACAGCTGTGTGTGCCAGTGTTCCATCAGGTTTCTGCAAAGGAGGGAGTGAGGATCGACAAAAGTTCGCCTCAACACATTTGGCTAGAGACCAAAACTCCTTACTCCCAGATGGGTAAGACGAGAGTCTGGCTCCTACGCGGCCAACGTGATTGAAGCGCGCCTTCATCAGGACCCTTTTGCAGGACTTGGCTGCCTTGTTAAAGGCTTTCTTCTTTTTACGCGTATCCGGAGCTTTGCGATTTCTGGCATCAACCCAAGCTTCATAAGCCGACTGTTTGTCTGCCTCAGCTTTCAAACAGTCAGAGCCAAACCAGGCCTGAGCTCTGATGCCAGATGGCCGGTCAGAAAACGGAATAAAGTGTTCCATCGCCCGACCGATAACCCCGGCAACAGCAGACGCGCCGCTCGACGGATCGCCAGAAGAAAAGCAGACTGACAGCCATGGGTAAGATGCAAGGAAATGTCGCATCTCATCCCAATCCGCTCACTTGTATCGCCACACCCGCCTAGTGCCTCTAGAGCTGGAGTCAGGTGGGGGACACAAAAGTATGGACTTAATCAGACAGTGGTCAGAACTGCCAAGGGGGGCTGAAACTGACACTTGATTTCGGTCTGGTTCAGTCGTCAGCAGAAGGTCCAGTAGTCCACATTTGGCCGTGTGGCTCTCAATGTCAGGTATTCGAGTTGCCTGGTCAAACAGCTGGGAAAGGTTCATAGACAAAGCAAACTTTCCTCCTCTCTACCAGGCCTCTCTACCAGCATGGTCTGTTTTCTGATAAGGGAACAGCCACTGCTCGTGGTGGGCATTAAAGTCCCCCAGAAAAACGATTTGAGCGGTCGGATACCTCTGTTGAGCCACATCGGCGGCCTCACTCAAATGGTCACATTTTTTTCGACGCCGGTGTCTACAAGCACCCAGATTGAAGAAGATGAGGGATCTTCTAAGTTACGGAGACGCCTGGCGCACATGTCATCACGCACATAGAAACATACCCCTGCTTTTGAACGGAAGTTGTGCTCCAGGGTGTAGCCTGGGTAGTTTAGGTAGAAAGTATCAGCAGGGGTTAAGATTTGCGTCTCCGCATCTGCAAGAGCAGATGCGGTTTTGCAGCCTCAAGGTGGTGGTGGTGGACTGGGACGAGATTGGAGTGCAGTCCTCGAATGTTAGTGAGGTGCACTTTCAGTGAGAGGCCGTGCATCCGCTGCTGAAACCTCATTTTCTTATATTGTTTATGCATAATATTTTCAAGATCAAGGGAGGAAATAGGCAAAGAGTGGCAGTTATGTGAGGCACCAACCGGACCCCAACGAAAGTTACAGCATTGCCGCACGGTGAGGAAACCTAGCTTGGAGACCGCGGGGACGCCCGGACCCCCCCCCAGAATTGCCTGTTGAGGCCTCTCATCCGGTTGCCAACCGGCCCAACAGGAGCAACTCCGGGATTATGCGCACGATGGCGGAGCAGCCTTTCGCGGATGGCTAGTCCACAATTGGGCTCCCAACGATAGTTGTTTTCCGCGGTTTCCGCGGCCAGCGGAAAACCGTTTCTCCGGATCCCGCTGCAACTACATAGACCCACTCTTAGAGGGCTGCTCAGGGTTGACAGGGTGGAACGCGCGAACGCTTGGCACTCTGACTTCAACCCATAGGGTGGTGACCAGCCACGGCCGAACCTACCACCGGAAAGAGAGCCGCTCTTTAGCACCACCCGGGGGCCACGTGTAGGGACTCGAGGGTAAAGCCGAAAGACTATTAGGTTATCACATTCTCTCCCCATCACAACATGGTTTTCATTCGGGAATAAATGAAATCGTTACTATATAGAAAGTTGTAGGTGTATTCCTCGACTTAGCAAAGGCATTCGACACTGTTTCTTTCCCTGCGCCATGGGCTTAATGGCTCTGGATACCTACATAGGACAATCTGAAATCGCCGATTGCGTGTAGCACGCGCGGATCCGTCCCAAAGATATGAGCAGTGGGTATTACGTATACACACTATAAGTTTTGCGTAACTTAAAAAAAAACAACATGTTAAAACCAAAATATTATGTTTGTTGCTTTTCAGAATACTCTGCTTTACATTTTAAACATTTTTTCATGCGGTCGAACCATTTTTTAAAACAGGAGGACCACAGATCAGAAGGCATGTTTTCTACGTGCTGATTGAACGCTATCGCAGTGATAGCGTTCAATCAGCACGTACTACTCTTCGGAGTTGGTAAAAGTGAAACCACTCATCAAATCTTTGATTTTGGGGAAAATACAGAAATCACAGGGTGCTAGGTCGGGGCTATGCGCAGGATGGGTGACGAGTTGTACTTTTTCGGAAGCTAAAAATCACTTTGTTTTGTTGGCCGTGTGTGAAGAAGCGTTGTCATGATGTAGGAGAACGCGGCTTTTGGGTCGTCTTTCGCGAACTTTTTCTAACACTCTGGGGAAACAAATGGTAGAATACCACTCGGCATTAACACTCTTCTCTCATTGTTCTCATTTTCAAACACCCATTCACAAGATTGCTGTTTTTTTTTCGGGTTCAAAACAATAAATCCACGTTTCGTCTCCTGTGACAATGTCATAAACAGCATTAGAATGTCCGTGGTCGTACTTCAGTAGCATCTGTGAGCACCATTCCACGCGAGCCCGCTTCTGCTCCGCTGTCAGTTCATGAGGGATCCAACGACAACAAAGTTTCCGAACTTTCAATTCTTCGTGTAAAATTTTCTGGATTTGACTTATACTAATCTCCAATAGTCCTCGAATTGTCTCATATGTAATCCGCGGGTTTCCTTCAATTAACCGCTTAGCAGTAGCTACATTTTTTTCGTTGACGGCAGTTGAAGGCCGCCCTTCACGAAATTCATCATGTAATGAAACTCGACCTCTCTCAAATTTAGCAAACCATCACCTCACAGTGTTCAAACAAGTTGCTTCTCTCCCAAAAGCATTTTGAAGACGAGCGGCACAGTCTTGTTGAGAGAGAGAACTTTTAAAAATATTAAAAATTTATCGCTCTAAAATCTTTTCGAATTAATTCCATTTTCGTTGCATAGGTAGAACTTTGATGTGTGATAAAAAACAATTGACAAACGATTTTCCGCCAATTGTTTTTTTTATTACTAAGAAGGTTACTACGTTTAAAAAAATATAACATTCGAAATTCGAAGTTCGTAATCGTATTTTTATTATTAAACCTTAAACCGTATATTAAACCGTCCCTAAAAGTTAAACAGCTGGCTCAATAAATCTACAAAAAACTACGGAACCCTATTCAATGCGTGTCCCGACATAACTTGGCCGGTAACTTAATTGCGAGAAGCACGTACGGACCGGATATATTTACAAACGTAAGTGTTTGTTATATATGTTACGGCTAATACCCGAAGTGCGGCTGCACCTAGTTTTAGCCGGTTAGAACTAGGTGCTATACTAAACTAACCTAGCCTAACCTAACTGGCTAAAACTAGATGCAGCCGCACTTCGGGCGGCTAAAACTAGGTGCAGCCGCACTTCGGGTATTAGCCGTAACATATATTTACCATTGATGTGATTCACAACGTATCTGATTAAAACATGCGTGCAAATCAAAACTGATCACGAATTACATTAATCCCATTAAGAAATGAAATCTTAGCCTTAACCCACAAGAGTATGCTATTGATGTTCATAGTTAGACCATAGTTGCATGCCTTATACCTAGCAGTGCGTTCGTTTTTGTATAACTATATAATATTATTTTGTTATGAGTGAAGACGTTAGGTAAGTCTGAATATATTAAAACAATAATATACGCTTAACATAGTATAAAACGAAGTATGTATGCTTTTAGAACTTTAAAACTACGCAACGAATTTTGTGATGCGGTTTTCACCAATGGATAGAGTGGTTCTCGAAGAAGGCTTTTAGTGTAAAATTAGTCAAGCGAGCTAGTTGTTTTTAAATTAAATTGTACATACTTGAATTATTGTATAGCGTTCACGACTGAGATTGAGATTGTCACCTCAATGCCTATCGGGTGGTTTATTGGAGTAATCACAATTATTGTTTTAACAACCAGCCGGTTGCCAGGAATCTGTTCTGCGTGACTAGTGTCCTGCAGGTAAATAGCTTAACTCATTGTATCGCCTGCGGGGTGACAGGGACGCGGGGACTGGCGAAAAAGGGGATCGTGCGGGGAGTGCGCGGCAGTCAAAATTGTGACTTACCTCACTTCGTTAGCGGCAAAGCATACTGCAAAGCTAGCAGTCACACGTTTCCATAGCTACGGTCGCTCTATGTAATATACACAAGAGATTAAAATGAGCTGATGGATCTTCGGATACAAAATTGGAAGCCGAGACAAACAAAAATTTTAAGAAAAAGAAAATAGACCCGAGTTCATACTTTACAATAAAATAATTAAATCAAAATATTGTTTCAATTATGATGTTTATTTTTTAATTATGTTTTACCCATAAGCAATTGTATTCTTAATACTTTACAGAGTACCTTACAATAAGGTACTCTGTAAAGTATTAAGAACGCTGTGAAATTTTAATTAGCAGTTATGTACGATTGTAATTGTAGCTACGTCGTAATACGTCAATATCTTGAGACCTATCCGTTTCTATCGTTACCAGTGTACATCATGCTGCACCTCCTGCGTCCCTGTCACCCCACAGGCGGTATATGAGTTAGGCGGTCGCACTATAACTCCATAACTCCTAACACCTGTGGTAGGTTCCATCTACTCTATCCCTAACAGAGAGCCACTGGAAATTCTTCCTAGTGCTAACCAGAGGCGCTCGGCTTAGTTCTTAATGTATACAATATTTACCTTATGCGAGATTATTCTCCTTACAATCCTCTACAACTTAAATGTACATATGTACTTACTGGTTAAATGTATTCATAGGCTCATAATAAGCATGTTTTCTGGAAGCAGAAAGATATAAATATAATAGATAACTATTTGCACAGTATTCAAAGACGGTGAAATATAAATTTCACCGTCTTTAAATACTGTGATGAGAAAAGAATGCTGTCGCATAACTATTCTCTATATCACTGCGCCACCACAAAGGCAGTATAAATGCCTTTCAGAAGTGGAGGAAAGGCAGAGGCTCCAATACTTTGTAATCCTTCAATGTAATTTTGGTAAGGTTCTAGTACCTAAAGAGTTTCAAAGTTCGTGCATTGCAGTCATAATCTAAGCCTCTTTAGATATGGTAGTGTATAACATACTTCTATTTTCCCTTTCCGGAAAACAGCGGATATTATAAGAATGATACCAACATGGGTGACTTAATAACGCAATAATAATTTCAAAGAGTAAACACGCCGTTTAAACTTTGATTAGTGTTCAGTGCGAGTTCATGCCAACATTTTCTACTTGCAACTGTTAAGTGATTAGTACAACCAGTTGTACTCGCACTTAACACTGACAAAATCCACCTAAACTAGTCTTAACTGCCACATACGCACGTGGAGGATGGCAACGACTCGCCTCGCGTCACTAATCGCGATCGATCGCGTGAGGCTGTGATCGGCCGCTATGCACGGAAATGCACCTTTAGGTCAGAGTAATTATTTTTCTGATTAAATATACTGGGATGTTATGAGAAATAATCATGGCTCGTGATTACAATGCATCCGGTAGTTATTCATTATGACGGCTTCAGTGGCGCAGTAGCATGAGCATGCGACTGCCGTCTAAACAAACACATATAACGCCTATATCCCGAAGGGGTAGGCAGAGGTGTATTACACACCCACGATTTGCCAGTATTTTTAGTCCCACGTAATAGGAGGCAAGCTTATTGCCGTCACCGGGCACATTTATAATGGGTTATGTCCAAAATGGCCAAATGAATTTAATAAAACGTAGCAGCTATATTGTAATTTAAAAAAAAATTGAATCCCGTAGCCTTGCGATTAAATGTTAATGAAAGGCAACAAAATCTTACGTGCAGCCGCTGTGGCACAGCCAATTAAAGTCCTGGGCGTGTCGGACTATATTAATGTCCTGGGCGTCTCGGACTATACTGCCTACTGACTGCCGTCTAATCACTCAAATATTTGTGTGATCCACAAATGTTTGTTTCGGAGAGTTTGTAGCGAACGAAGCGTCTTCATTTCGAGATTGGAAAATTTTGCTTCCATTCGTCTGTCTGTTTTTATGTGTGTTCCGGGCTGGCAGCCATATTTTTTATCCGATCTTCACAAAAGTTCAAGCACAGCAAGCACAAGTGTTCCTTGAATTAATACAATTTTAAAGTCGTGAGCTTTTTGGGGAGGAAATGGGGTTAAAAGAAACAAGTAACGTTTTAATGATTTTCTGGGTTAGCGACCCCGTTTATTATCTGATCTGATGATGATATAAGATTCGTTTATTTGTAGAACATGTGGTATGAGTACCTATCGCTACTACTACAGATATTTTTGAAGTTTCTTCAGTATCAACATGTTTAACCAAAAGTATGGTACACAAATATTTAGTTGTATTGTTATAATTAATTAAACATTGGCAATTACAAATTGTACTTGTGATTTCACAGTTAGTCAATTATCATCTAATGTCAACAATAAATCGGTATGGGAAATGTCAGATACATACAATAATCAGTGGTACAACAATACAAGGTCACAGTGTTTTGTCATTAAGAAAGTTCATAATATTATAATAGCATTTATCACTTAACATTGTCTTGAGTGCATTTCTGAAATAGACTGTATTCAATAGCCTTATATTTTTGGGAACCTTATTATAAATTAATGGTGCCATGCAAACTATACTTTTATGCAGAAGCGCAGTATTGGCCGGATGCACGCAAAGCCTGTTGTTGTCCCTGCGATTTCTTTTAACTTTGTCCCCTAGACGAGGAAACAGAAGAGTCTCACAAACATAGCCACCTCAAAAATGTAGAGAGATGCTAGTGTCAAAATTTTGTATTTGACAAAAATTGGTTTGCAGCTATCTGTGCTTTGCATGCCGAACATCGTACGAACACGACGCTTCTGCATTTTGAATACCATGTCCCTGTTAGTCGAGTTGCCCCAGAATATCACACCGTATCTATGAACAGACTCAACCAGGCCGTAATATGCGGTCAGTAATTACGATTGGAGCAAGTTTAAACAGAGCATATGAAGTATTGCTTATTTTATTACAGAGTGTGTCAATGTTCTCCTTCCAGTTCAGTTTATTATCCACTGTCAGACCAAGGAAACGGGTGGTCGCTACTTCTTCAACTTGAATGTTATCATGTACTACAATATTTATATTTAACCGGTTTTGTTGTCTTTGACCGAAATGCATTATGTTAGTTTTTTTTAAACTAAATCGTAGATTATTATTGTCTAACCAGGAAATAGTCGATGTCAGAGACTTATTAATGTCATAATTATAAGTGTTTGAATCCTTACATAGAATTTTCATTGTTCTGTCATTAGCAAATAATGTAATTTCAAATGGACTTATTGATTTTGGTAAGTCATTAATATAAATAATAAATAACAGGGGCCCGAGAACGCTACCTTGAGGAACACCGTATGAAATACATTGTTTGTTAGAAGTGTATGTTTCTTCAATTTTTGTTCCAGGACTAATCCTACCAACCTTGGTAACCTGCTGTCGCTTTTCCAGATAGGATTGAAGCAACTGTAAAACGTTTCCTCGGATACCATAAGCTTCCAACTTTTTTAGCAATATACTGTGGTCTACACAATCAAATGCACTCGACATATCACAGTAGATTGCACATACGGGTATTTTTCTATCTACATGAGTAGCAACAGTCTTATAGAAGTCATAAATAGCCATATTTATTGTTTTATTTTCTCTAAAGCCTTTTTGTTCGTAACATAAAAGTTGGTTCTCTTCGAGGTATGAGTTTATCTTCCTATAAATATATTTTTCTATTATTTTCGAAAATATTGGTAACAGTGATATAGGTCTGTAATTTTCTAGTTGTTGCCAATCTCCTTTCTTAAAGAGAGGTTTTACTATACTAGTTTTAAGAGCTGTTGGAAACACACCTGAGCTAATACACAGTTTATTATGTATAACTCAAATGTTGACAAATATATTAATTTACAGCTTTTACCACTCTAGTACTCAGACCATCGCATCCCACACTGTGTGTGTTTTTTAGTTTTTTTTATTAACAAGAATATTTCATGTGGAGAGCTTGGTGCGAGAAACATTGACTTCAATGGCGATTGAATAAAACGTGTCACTTTGTCACCGACATATTGAGTAGGACCAATCCTATGGACAAAATAGTTATTGAATGCGTTTGCTATATCGGTCGGATGGGTTATGAGGTTAGAACTGCCTACATTATTTTTTTTTTTTTTTTTTTTTTTTCATTTATTATCAGGCTACGTCAGTAAAGTTACAGATCTTATATTAACTTATTCTACGGCCCATAGATACATACCTTAAAACTAAAAATACATATAATTATATCTTACAATAGAACACTAAACTGTCTGTTGTTTATACGGGTGTCGTGTTACACTTCGCGTAAGGTAACGTGTCGCGAAACCTTTCGGCCAAAACTCTTCCTTAAGGAACATGTCGAGATGATGAGTCGGCACCCTAATCACGAACGACTTAAGGGCCCAGATCGTGAAAATCACCGAAAAGAGTGTTACGATTTTTCATATTTAACCTATTTACATATGATTAATAACAACGATAATTTGTATATATTAAAATGAAAGACCAAAAATGATGTTAGTGCTAATTTTAACTCTTAAAACCCTGTAGTTGTTATATTATAAACGTCAACAAACGCACAAAATTGAGAAAAAATTCGAAAACCTGCCTTCGTATTTTTCAGATTTAACCCAATAAATCAACACAAATTGATAAAAAGAAACACTTTTTGAACACTGAAAAAGCCAATAAATATAACCATGTACTTTTTTTTGTACCTTTACAAACAAAGACTTCCCCTTTTAAAGCCCTAAAATCTAGATATGTTTTACGTAAATTCTCCATAGAAAAATGTATGCAAATTCAAACGCGTCCCGATAGAACGATCGTCGCAACTAATCGCCAGTGCGCCATAGAATTTCAAAGTGACTCCACGCGTGTCGGATGCTACAGCAAAATTACGTGTTGTGAATTTGTGTTTTTTGTGAAAAACTGTAAGTACAATATTTTTATAACTAATTTACTTTCAGTAAATAGAAAGTACCGATATAATGAAAGTCTGAAAGAAAACCATGATGGAACTAGATATAAATCGTAAGAAATACAAAATTATTTACTTTGTTGCGTAGGTCATTTTATGAACCTTGTAAAGTAGGTATCAATTCAGGCTTGAAACAATCAAAGCCCTGCCCACCTTATTTTCTCGAGATATGAACTGGCGGGGTATATAGTTCTCTGCACGACATACATAGATTTTTCAACATGATAAAGGCAATAGGTATCATAAACGTAATTGGTAATCGAGGGTCTCTTTTCGCAGGATAATTTGCTGAGTGCCATGCCAGCGAAAAGAAAATTTAGTACGCATTATAAAAACGTGAAAGCCAAAAGATCTCGGAATAAAATGTAAGTTCCTCCCTACTTATTTATTTACCTGCCTACTTGACTACGTCTTGTCCTAAATACCTAGAAAAAATTTACTAGATTTGTGTTAGTGTCAAGTAAAAATCCTAGTTTTATTACTTTTATTTGTGTGTATGCTTATCATGTCTTAGTAGTAATAATAATATAATCTATTTGCATTTTGAACAGGGTAGGTACATTACAAAGCAAATAGGTACAATGATTTAGATCGCCTGATTCAGACATATACCTACAACAGCATGTAAATATTGATTTGACATGTAATTAGATAGGTACACAATTAGGTATGTCAGTCTAAGAAGAAAAATTATCATGTCCTAGTAGTAATAATAATATAATCTATTTGCATTTTGAACAGGGTAGGTACATTACAAAGCAAATAGGTACAATGATTTAGATCGCCTGATTCAGACATATACCTACAACAGCATGTAAATATTGATTTGACATGTAATTAGATAGGTACACAATTAGGTATGTCAGTCTAAGAAGAAAAATTACAATGTCCAGTAGGTAATAATTACGTAATTTCAATATCTATATAAGTAATAAAGTCAATTTCTATAGGAACAATTTTCATAATAATAAATTTTATTACATAATATAGTATTAGTTTTCATATATTTATGTATTTCAAAGCAATGAGTTTGCTTACACTATTATTAGTAACAGTATTATTAGTTTTCATGTTCATCATGTCTAAATATGTGGAAGTGGAAGTAGGTATGTTTCCTATCAGAAATTGCACGGGCGCGCGCGCGCCGTGCCTGGCGTAGGGTTGTACAAAAATTTCAAAATAAATAAAAAGTGGATATTGATGAATAATATTTCCAGTACTGAAAACCTTCAGGCCGAGACTCCGAGCAACACTGCTACGCGCTGTATAGAGGTAAGTTGTTATACGTAATTCTTGTAGACTTGTTACATAAATAAACAAACTAGCTAGTGATGGGCGAAGACAAAATCTCAGTACCTACAGTTTTTTTTTGCAATATTTATTATTTTCATTGTGAGACAAACACATACTTCTCAATTACTTTCTCAAAAGAAAATTCACGTTCAAATCTCGTATTTTACCAAAATCAAGTTTTTTTTTTGTAAAATATTATCTTTTACGCGACTGGTGTACGTATGTATGTATGTATACTAAGTAATATATCTTTGTGGCACGATAAGTTCAAAATTATTGAACCGATTTTAATGTTTTTAGTATCATTAGAATTGTCTTCTAAGCCCGAGTGACATAGAATAAGTGACGCCATAAAAAACCAATACGTATAGCGTAAAGGAAATTTATAATTTCTGTTCATCACGAACATAATATTGTATGAATTCTTTTGCACTTTTATATTTGTCTTCGTCAGTTATGAATATAAATAAATAAACAATAAAAATGTTAAAACCCGACAGATTAAAAAATGAAAATGTGTAATAAAAATAAATAACAACACCATTGTAATATAGCGTATTTAGCAGTCGGGGCCTATTTCTAAAGAAATATTTAGCTAGTCAGGAATATCTTCGAGCCTGTGAGGATTTCAATGGGTCTCAACTGTTGAATTCGATTTATTACAATAGTGTTCTTATTTATTTTTATGTAACATAATTCAAGACCGTAGACTTGTTTTCTTTTTACCTTTTGAGTTTTTATGCATATAGTCGGATTTATTAAATTTATGACGTGATAACGTCTTATAAATCGATGAACACCGGCAACACGCACAAAAAAGTGTCACATTATGTCACGCTAGGGTCAAGCGAGAGCGCAGTACAAGCGATGGAGAATAATATTATGACGTTATCCGATAAAATTATCGTCCTAAACCGACTTTACAAGCAACCAGTTTTTTATTATGTTTATTTATTCACTTTCATAATTGACGAAGACTGACGTCGTCGTCGAAAACGTTTAAGATTTTGATCTAGTGTTCTGTGTTTCAAAGATGTATTCTAAGGGAGTTCTTAGCTATGTTTGAAGAAATTTGGCCCATACCTTTTGAATTATTTTTTATAATAAAAATCAAGCCATTATCTTTCTTTACAGAAACTAGTTATTGACAACCGTCAAGAGGGAAAGGTGGATGAAGTGGAAGTTGGGCGTAGAGTAGTGGATATTTCTTTTTTTTTTAAAGCTCTTCAGGCCATAGGGGACCACGGTCCAATGGATTGTAAGTTAAGTTACCTCAGTATAATAGGTGAAGTAAAAGTTGGTCTGGACTCAAAACTCATCATAAAATGTAGTATGTGTAATATGAAATTTACTGTGTGTTTGGTTGAAAAGAAAGAAGATAGCATGGAAGTGAATCATCAAATTGTGTCTGGTATCATATCATCTGGTGAGAGCTACTCTCAGTTAAAAACATTAAGTGCCGCAGTAGCCCTACCAATCATGTCACCTTCATTGTACAATGAAATTAATAATACGGTTTGCGATTGGTGGGAAAAGACAGCAGCACATTCCATGGCAGAAGCTGTCAAGGAAGAAGCGGAGTACGCAGTGTCTATAGGTAGTGTTGATAAAAATGGTACACCATTAATATCTGTTGCTGTTGACGGTTGTTGGAGCAAGAGATCTTATGGTAAGAATTTTTCCGCCTTATCCGGCGCAGCTGCGATAATTGGCATTAAAACTAATAAAGTATTGTTTTTTGGAGTTAAAAATAAATACTGCGTAGTCTGAGCACGAGCCGCAAAGAACAACAGTCAGCCCCCGGAACACCATTGTTTCAAGAATTATTCAGGATCATCTACCGGGATGGAATCGACCATAATAGTTGAGGGGTTTAAACGTTCCTTTGTTGATCACGGCGTAATTTATAATAAATTTGTAGCAGACGGCGATTCCAGTACTTATAAAAAAATATTAGATTCGCGTCCGTACGATAATTGAATAGTAGAGAAAATTGAATGCAAAAATCATCTTTTACGAAACTACTGCAATAGCTTTTAGAAATTGTCGAAAGACACTAAGTATCCTTGCGAGTTGCGGAAATTCCTAAAAGAAAGGTATTTGCGTATAAGAACGGGTGTAAAATGCGCGATTAAATATTGGGGGGATCAAAATCAGTCACTCGAAGAAAAAATAAAAAATCTTAGTGAAGATATTCTAAATGGTCCACAACACGTATTTGGTAATCACCAACATTGCAAGGAGTATTTTTGTAGACCTGACACTCGTCGAATAGAACCTGTTGGGTTACTTCCAGCAATTGTTGGATGCGGATTAATGGACGCGGTAGAAATTTTAAGTAAAAGACTGTCATATCATTCTAGAAGTTTAATTCATAATTGCACAAGTAATATAGTTGAAAGTTTTAACGGAGTAATTGCCAAATTAGTTGGGGGTAAGCGTGTAAATTATTCTTCCCGTGGTTCTTATGCGGGCCGATGCGCAGCTGCTGTTGTGTCTTTTAATACGGGATCGATTCATAGTAAAACTCATGAAGTCATATTTAAATCTAGTCCTAATCCTTTGATCGCGAAAGTGGAAAATAGTAATCATAGAAACCGTTTAATTGCTAAACCTAAATTAAGATTGAAAAAAAGCCACAGCGCTGTATCGAAAGACGCTCACTATGGACCAAACTGCGAAAAACCTGATCTGAGTCCAGAATTATATGAGAAAGCCAAGTCATCTTTTTTAGTTGATTTAAAGTTGTCCTGTGCTGAAAGAGAGGAGCTTGAAAGGTCGACCCATTTGCAAAGAAGTAGTGCTGAGTGGATGAGTACAAGGAGAAAATTACTAACCTCATCATCGTTCGGGGAAGTTTGTAAAAAACGAGAGAGCACAAGTTGTGCTGCTCTTGTTTGTAAAATCGTTTATGGTAGTAATATCTCCAGTTTGCCTGCTGTACGGTACGGTATCGAAAACGAAGAAACTGCAATTAGACAGTTAGAAATTCAAGAGAATATTAGTATACAAGGTTGCGGTTTGTTCGTCGACGATCAATATGAATTTCTTGGTACTACACCAGATGGCATTTATGCAAACGGTTTAATTGAAATTAAGTGCCCACATTCTTTAGCTGGCATGACTCTTGATGAAGCAATGGCCAAACATACCTTTTGGGTTAAGGACAAGGCTTCCAAGGGTTATGTCATAAATAAAAATCATTACTGGTATTTCCAAATTCAGGGACAGCTACATATAACTAAAAGAAACGTTTGCATGCTTGGCATCTGGTTTGGTGCTACTGTACCTATGAAAGTTTATATTATAGAAAAGGACGACAAATTTTGGAAGGAGAAAATGGAGATGAAATTAGTTAGATTTTATTACGATTGCCTCCTTCCAGAATTAGTTGATCCTCGGCAGTCACGAAGCATGCCTATTCGTGACCCGCCCAATGTCATAGAGGCTATGAAAGAGAGGAAAGAAAGAGCTTTACGTGTTTTGAAAGAGAAGAACGTCTAATGATTTTGAAAGAGACTGAGGTAACTTAACTACCCAGCCGGTCGATTCACGTAAACACGCCAGTTCAAAAGTCGTTTTAACTTAGAAACTTAGAAATCGCCTTTTGGTTTTCTGTTTTTAACGCACTTACTTATCTAGTCTTGGATTGTCATAAATCTTCCAATAGCTCAATTTCTATACAATTCCTATACGATTTTGAAGAGTTACCTGGTGTAAACCCAAGGTCCGATCCTAATGAAATTAAAATGTGACCACACGGGATCACCAGCTTTCAAATAAAAAAAAAATCATCAAAATCGGTTCAAAAAATACAGCGAATTGAGAATCTTCTTCTTTTTTTAAGTCGGTTAAAAAGTGTGCGAAGTGACATTTTTAAGTCACTACGCTACGGTTTTTATTACGTGAATCGGGCAGCTGGTAACATTTTCATTCTGATAGGTTTTGCAATAGCAATTGATTTTATCATCAAATTAGTAGAAATCAGAATTTGATCAGTAATCATTAAAATGAAAAAAACATTAGAAACTCTTAAACTCATATTTTGTTATTGTTTACTTTCGTTTAATTAAGTATATGAATAATTTATAAATTTCATGTTTGTTTATAACTAATTTTTGTACAACCCTAGCACGCTTTTTAGGTGGCGACTCATATTTTGTTTACTTTTAATTATATGAACCATTTTTATACTTGTGTTTCATTTATTGACAATTTTTTGTACAACCCTAGAAGATTTTTTAGATTGCGAGGTGATCGTAAGCAAAAAGTATTTGAGTTTACGCAATAGGCACATTTCCTTGCGTAGATATAAACACTAGCGAGGAAAGGCGTGATGTTATTTCGACCGTACTTCCTACTGAATTTGCAATTATTTTATTGAATGAAAATTTTACGAAATAAGAATAAACTTTGGTAGTAAAATTACAAATAAATACATAGGTACTCGTAGTTGGAATTTTAGGTAAGTAGAATACAAAAAGGTCAGTCCGGACCTGCTCTTGATTGTTTATTATAAATAGAAAATCATAAAAATTGTGTCTCAAACTACTCTTATTTATTTATCTAGTAATTAGGATCATTTTATAACGAAAACTACTCTTGGAATATTTTACAAATAGGCAGTCGTTTATTTCCAATAATTCAACATTTTTGTTATGCTGTAAATATTCAACTTCAATAACAATAACTCAACGTGGAACGTTTGTCGCAAAACATTTTCAAAATCGCGCTCTCTGGGTCATTCACCCGCCCGTCGGATGATTCGGGCAACAATAGCGCTGCTGTCGCTCAAAATCGACTTTATCCGTGCGCGGTCTGGGCCCTTAAAGTTCGTGTTGTGGCGCGAATCCAACCTCTCGACTTTCAAGGCCCAGTTGGTCTTCGTCCTGATGTACTCCACGAGCTCGATGTCACATTTCATTACTCAAACAAATTTTAGCAACCTTTTTTTATACCATTGCAATATTTCGAATGATTTTAGTTCGCATATTTTTATTTGGTCAAATTTTTACTTGGCAAAATATTACCAAGTATAATGTCATTATGGCATTTGGTCTTTAATCAAATGATTTATTATAGTAAACAATCTTCAGACAATAAACGTATGGTGAAATGATTAATTGTTAAGACAAAACATATGGGAAGTAAACAAAATGGGTAGGTTAGGTTAGGTTAAAACTGGGACCTCCTACACCAGAAACAACTTGCATTAATAGAAAAAAGATTGTTTTTAGTAGGTTACCCGGAACTGAACAATTTAGAAATGTGTTGTGTTAGTGTGTGTGTGTGTGTAGTGTTAATTTCTTCTTTAACACATTTTTGTCATTGAAGCATTTGACTGAATAGGAAAGGGAGAATTGAAAACTGACTATACTAAATATTTGGCTTATTTGATTTTGCGTAAAAACTGTTATTCCAACTAAAATATTTGGTTAAAAATAAATAATTAAAAGTTGTACTAGTTGATAAACAAGTTATAGTTTAAACGTTCATTTCCAAAACATTAGGCTTGCGTTAAAAATTTTTGTGAATATATTTTTTGCTAAGTAATAATTTGGCAAATGAAATTATGCGATAAATTTTTTGGGAAGTGAACATTTGCCAATTCCTTTCGGTCAAACAAGGGAGACCCTTATTTTACACTAGCTTCTGCTTGCGACTTCGTACTTGGGATTTAGTGTAGAGAGAAATGAAACAAAAGAAAAGAAGGAAATAACATCTTTATAAATTCAATTAATATGTCGTAGTTCTCAGCGGCATCGACCTGGACTTTCGTGGGTCTACCATTTTGCTCCTTCGTCATGACATTTTGCATGGTCATACTCAACTGTTTCCGTTACTCCTTCATCACTTGAGTTTCTTTTACATTGCCTGTAGCGAAACCATAAACCAATAAGCACATAAACCTTGTTATTTAAAGCAAGCGTTAGTATCATGCAGTAATTAAATAAAAAAAATATGAAAACGAAAGAGACTTAGGATAAAATAATATCAACGTTTTAAAATAAAATTGTATAGTATGTTAATCGTGTAAATCTATGGCATTGAAATACAATTGAAATTGCCATGGTTAACGGGCCTTTCTGAAATAAAACCTGGCTCATGTAGACTAATAGTAAAAAGTACCACTAAACACTACAAGCTAAGTCACTTATTAGTATGTATGTTTTCATGCATCTCAAAGACATTTCCTCTTAGTGTTATAAGGATCCAGATAAAACACCATATTAATATAAGGATGCGAAAGTGTATATTTTAATTTGGCGAAGCCGAGGGTTGAAGCTAGTATAGCATATATATCATATATACCTTTTAGCTCTTGCCTTTTCCAAATTTGTATTTTTTTTTCGTTTTCGTTTCTTCGCTAAAAATAACTTGGTTTTATTTCCCATTGCGGCTGAAATATAATTTGTTGTGACTAAAAATATTGTCTGCCTTGATACGGCCCCTGCCACGGAAGTTCAATTAAACGACAGAAAAACAATTAATATCACTTTAATAGCAGGAACCTAGTTTTATACAATAATAGTAGCTACTAGTGTGTCGGTCGGATAGGATCACATATATTGTTCACGGAAGTGCCCGGTGCACTTAACTTGTGGGTCCACGGGCGACGGCGGTCGGCCGGCGGGATCCGCTGGTGTCCTCCAATCAAGCTTGTTCTTTATCAGGCTGAGATGCTCCGGGTTGAAGGAAGCGACGGCGCAGCTTCAGGCTGCTCAGTAGTTGCAGTCTTCACAATATGGCTTATCTAAGCCCCAAGGTAGTTCCCTGATTCGGGAACGGAATTAACTGCACATTTTCACAGATTTTCGGAATCTATCAATCAATAATACTTTTCGGCATTACTTGGTTAATTAACTTTTCTTTTATTTTTAAAAGATTAAATTTATTATCTCGTCAGCGCTGTCACGACGGCTGCGTGTCGACTAGACTAATATTATCCAATTGTTTCCCCGCTTAGACGTTGTGCACTCCTTATAATACTTCGGTCTGGCAATTAAAACCTACTGACCCCGCCCACACGCGTCTAGTGATGTGACGGTAGTAGTCAAGGCGGCCTACCATTGGTCAATCGCGCCGTTGTTATCGCTTCGATCTCAGCCGGTTCACAAGACAATGGGCTAAGGAATTTCTTGCGAAACAAACTGGTTTTTCCACCTTCTGGAAGTTTCGAACTTAGGGATGTGACTCAACGCAAACCATGCCTCGTCGAGGCATTCACATCGTAACAGCCTAAAAAAAATCATATAATATTTTACTTACCAAAGTACCAAGATTTGTCGATGACGCTATAAATGTCTGCTATCCTTATACGCACGGCAAAGGTCAACACAGGTCAATCAGAGCGCCGAGCGACACATCCTCACTCTAGAAAGCCACGCGGCGAACTGATTTGAATAGATTGACGCGCTACGTTTCATTTCATTCATTCATCTTTTAAGTTGAATTATTATTATATTGAATTTAATAAGATATATCGGTGAAAAAACCTTTTAAATTTCCTAATATTTCACAGTGTTTGAATTTTAATTTCTTGTAATAATATACCTAAATCATAAAATCTTTTTTTCTTTCCTAAGGATCTTATCGATTGGTTAATATTTTTTGTAAATTAATTTTGTCAGTAGTTTCATATATTTGCAGCTTCGAAATTGATGCTGAAACGGTAATTGAGAAAACCTCTGTTAGGTTATCTTAATAGAATGCACAAATACTGTATTAAGGGCCCAGATCGTGAAAATCACCGAAAAGAGTGTTACGATTTTTCATATTTAACCTATTTACATATGATTAATAACAACGATAATTTGTACATATTAAAATGAAAGACCAAAAATTATGTAAATGCTAATTTTAACTCTTAAAACCCTGTAGTTGTTATATAATAAACGTCAACAAACGCACAAAATTGAGAAAAAATGCGAAAACGTGCCTTCGTATTTTTCAGATTTAACCCAATAAATCAACACAAATTGATAAAAAGAAACACTTTTTGAACACTGAAAAAACCAATAAATATAACGTTGTACTTTTTTTTGTACCTTTACAAACAAAAACTTCCCCTTTTAAAGCCCTAAAATCTAGATATGTTTTACGTAAATTCTCCATAGAAGAATGTATGAAAAATAATTCGCGTCGCGATTGTACGATTCTCACCAGTGCGCCATAGAATTTCAAAGCGACTCCACGCGTGTCGGATGCTCCAGCAAAATTACGTGTCGTGAATTTGTGTTTTTTGTGAAAAACTGTAAGTACAATATTATTATAACTAATTTACTTTCAGTAAGTAGAAAGTACCGATATAATGAAAGTCTGAAAGAAAACCATGATGGAACTAGATATAAATCTTAAGAAATACAAAATTATTTACTTTGTTGAGTAGGTCATTTTATGAACCTTGTAAAGTAGGTATCAACTCAGGCTTGAAACAATCAAAGCCCTGCCCACTTTATTTTCTCGAGATGAACTGGCGGGGTATGACAGGGTATACTATAACTTTATACTACTATAACTTTCAATCATCTAGTTCTCTGCACGACGTACATAGATTTTTCAACATGATAAAGGCAATAGGTATCATAAACGTATTGGTAATCGAGTGTCTCTTTTCGCAGGATAATTTGCTGAGTGCCATGCCACCGAAAAGAAAATTTAGTACGCATTATAAAAACGTGAAAGCCAAAAGATCTCGGAATAAAATGTAAGTTCCTCCCTACTTATTTATTTATCTGCCTACTTGACTACGTCTTGTCGTAAATACCTAGAAAAAATTTACGAGATTTGTGTTAGTGTCAAGTAAAAATCCTAGTTTTATTACTTTTATTTGTGTGTATGCTTATCATGTCTTAGTAGTAATAATAATATAATCTATTTGCATTTTGAACAGGGTAGGTACATTACAAAGCTAATAGGTACAATGATTTAGATCGCCTGATTCAGACATATACCTACAATAGCATGTAAATATTGATTTGACATGTAATTAGATAGGTACACAATCAGAAATTGCACGGCCGCGAGCTGCTTTGACGACATACTTCGGCGGTAATTAAGTCGCGCCAACGCCTGGCGTAGGGTTGTACAAAAATTACAAAATAAATAAAAAGTGGATATTGATGAATAATATTTCCTGTACTGAAAATGAAGAAAACCTTCAGGCCGAGACTCCGAGCAACACTGCTACGCGCTGTATAGAGGTAAGTTGTTATACGTAATTCTTGTAGACTTGTTACATAAATAAACAAACTAGTTAGTGATGGGCGAACATAATATTGTATGAATTCTTTTGCACTTTTATAATTTGTCTTCGTCAGTTATGAATATAAATAAATAAACAATAAAAATTTTAAAACCCGACAGATTAAAAAATGAAAACATGTAATAAAAATATTTAATAAAAATAAATAACAACGCCATTGTAATATAACGTATTTAGCAGTCGGGGCCTATTTCTAAAGAAATATTTAGCTAGTCAGGAATATCTTCGAACCTGTGAGGATTTCAATGGGTCTCGATTGTTGAATTCGATTTATTACAATAGTGTTCTTATTTATTTTTATGTAACATAATTCAAGACCGTAGACTTGTTTTCTTTTTACCTTTTGAGTTTTTATGCATATAGTCGGATTTATTAAATTTATGACGTGATAACGTCTTATAAATCGATGAACACCGGCAACACGCACAAAAAAGTGTCATATTATGTCACGCTAGGGTCAAGCGAGAGCGCAGTACAAGCGATTGAGAATAATATTATGACGTTATCCGGTAAAATAATCGTTCTAAACCGACTTTACAAGCAACCAGTTTTTTATTATGTTTATTTATTCATTTTCATAATTGACGAAGACTGATAAAAACGTTCAAGATTTTGATCTAGTGTTATGTATTTCAAAGATGTATTCTAAGGGAGTTCTTAGCTATGTTTGAAGAAATTTGGCCCATACCTTTTGAATTATTTTTAATAAAAAAAATCAAGCCATTATCTTTTTTTACAGGAACTAGTTATTGACAACCGTCAAGAGGGAAAGGTGGATGAAGTGGAAGTTGGGCGTAGAGTAGTGGATATTTCTTTTTTTTTAAAGCTCTTCAGGCCATAGGGGACCACGGTCCAATGGATTGTAAGTTAAGTTACCTCAGTATAATAGGTGAAGTAAAAGTTGGTCTGGACTCAAAACTCATCATAAAATGTAGTATGTGTAATATGAAATTTACTGTGTGTTTGTTTGAAAAGAAAGAAGATAGCATGGAAGTGAATCATCAAATTGTGTCTGGTATCATATCATCTGGTGGGAGCTACTCTCAGTTAAAAACATTAAGTGCCGCAGTAGCCCTACCAATCATGTCACCTTCATTATACAATGAAATTAATAATACGGTTTGCGATTGGTGGGAGAAGACAGCAGCACATTCCATGGCAGAAGCTTCCAAGGAAGAAGCGGAGTGCGCAGTGTCTATAGGTAGTGTTGATAAAAATGGTACACCATTAATATCTGTTGCTGTTGACGGTTGTTGGAGCAAGAGATCTTATGGTAAGAATTTTTCCGCCTTATCCGGCGCAGCTGCGATAATTGGCATTAAAACTAATAAAGTATTGTTTTTTGGAGTTAAAAATAAATACTGCGTAGTCTGTGCACGAGCCGCAAAGAACAACAGTCAGCCCCCGGAACACCATTGTTTCAAGAATTATTCAGGATCATCTACCGGGATGGAATCGACCATAATAGTTGAGGGGTTTAAACGTTCCTTTGTTGATCACGGTGTAATTTATAATAAATTTGTAGCAGACGGCGATTCCAGTACTTATAAAAAAATATTAGATTCGCGTCCGTACGATAATTTAATAGTAGAGAAAATTGAATGCAAAAATCATCTTTTACGAAACTACTGCAATAGCTTGGAGAAATTGTCGAAAGACACTAAGTATCCTTGCGAATTGCGGAAATTCCTAAAAGAAAGGTATTTGCGTTTAAGAACGGGTGTAAAATGCGCGATTAAATATTGGGGGGATCAAAATCAGTCACTCGAAGAAAAAAAAAAAATCTTAGTGAAGATATCCTAAATGGTCCACAACACGTATTTGGTAATCACCAACATTGCAAGGAGTATTTTTGTAGACCTGACACTCGTCGAATAGAACCTGTTGGGTTACTTCCAGCAATTGTTGGATGCGGATTAATGGACGCGGTAGAAATTTTAAGTAAAAGACTGTCATATCATTCTAGAAATTTAATTCATAATTGCACAAGTAATATAGTTGAAAGTTTTAACGGAGTAATTGCCAAATTAGTTGGGGGTAAGCGTGTAAATTATTCTTCCCATGGTTCTTATGCGGGCCGATGCGCAGCTGCTGTTGTGTCTTTTAATACGGGATCGATTCATAGTAAAACTCATGAAGTCATATTTAAATCTAGTCCTAATCCTTTGATCGCGAAAGTGGAAAATAGTAATCGTAGAAACCGTTTAATTGCTAAACCTAAATTAAGATTGAAAAAAAGCCACAGCGCTGTATCGAAAGACGCTCACTATGGACCAAACTGCGAAAAACCTGATCTGAGTCCAGAATTATATGAGAAAGCCAAGTCATCTTTTTTAGTTGATTTAAAGTTGTCTTGTGCTGAAAGAGAGGAGCTTGAAAGGTCGACCCATTTGCAAAGAAGTAGTGCTGAGTGGATGAGTACAAGGAGAAAATTACTAACCTCATCATCGTTCGGGGAAGTTTGTAAAAAACGAGAGAGCACAAGTTGTGCTGCTCTTTTTTGTAAAATCGTTTATGGTAGTAATATCTCCAGTTTGCCTGCTGTACGGTACGGTATCGAAAACGAAGAAACTGCAATTAGACAGTTAGAAATTCAAGAGAATATTAGTATACAAGGTTGCGGTTTCTTCGTCGACGATCAATATGAATATCTTGGTACTACACCAGATGGCATTTATGCAAACGGTTTAATTGAAATTAAGTGCCCACATTCTTTAGCTGGCATGACTCTTAATGAAGCAATGGCCAAACATACCTTTTGGGTTAAGGACAAGGCTTCCAAGGGTTATGTCATAAATAAAAATCATTACTGGTATTTCCAAATTCAGGGACAGATACATATAACTAAAAGAAACGTTTGCATGCTTGGCATCTGGTTTGGTGCTACTGTACCTATGAAAGTTTATATTATAGAAAAGGACGACAAATTTTGGAAGGAGAAAATGGAGATGAAATTAGTTAGATTTTATTACGATTGCCTCCTTCCAGAATTAGTTGATCCTCGGCAGTCACGAAGCATGCCTATTCGTGACCCGCCCAATGTCATAGAGGCTATGAAAGAGAGGAAAGAAAGAGCTTTACGTGTTTTGAAAGAGAAGAACGCATAATGATTTTGAAAGAGACTGAGGTAACTTAACTACCCAGCTGGTCGATTCACGTAAACACGCCAGTCCAAAAGTCGTTTTAACTTATAAACTTAGAAATCGCCTTTTGGCTTTCTGTTTTTAACGCACTTACTTATCTAGTCTTGGATTGTCATAAATCTTCCAATAGCTCAATTTCTATACAATTCCTATACGATTTTGAAGAGTTACCTGGTGTAAACCCAAGGTCCGATCCTAATGAAATTAAAATGTGACCACACGGGATGCACCAGCTTTCAAATAAAAAAAAGAATCATCAAAATCGGTTCAAAAAATACAGCGAATTGAGAATCTTCTTCTTTTTTTAAGTCGGTTAAAAAGTGTGCGAAGTGACATTTTTAAGTCACTACGCTACGGTTTTTATTACGTGAATCGGGCAGCTGGTAACATTTTCATTCTGATAGGTTTTGCAATAGCAATTGATTTTATCATCAAATTAGTAGAAATCAGAATTTGATCAGTAATCATTAAAATGAAAAAAACATTAGAATTTTGAACTCATATTTTGTTATTGTTTACTTTCGTTTAATTAAGTATATGAATAATTTATAAATTTCATGTTTGTTTATAACTAATTTTTGCACAACCCTAGCACGCTTTTTAGATGGCGACTCATATTTTGTTATTGTTTACTTACTTTTAATTACATGAACCATTTTTATACTTGTGTTTCATTTATTGACAATTTTTTGTACAACCCTAGAAGATTTTTTAGATTGCGAGGTGATCGTAAACAAAAAGTATTTGAGTTTACGCAATAGGCACATTTCCTTGCGTAGATATAAACACTAGCGAGGAAAGGCTTGATGTTATTTCGACCGTACTTCCTACTGAATTTGCAATTATTTTATTGAATGATAATTTTACGAAATAAGAATAAACTTTGGTAGTAAAATTACAAATAAATACATACTCGTAGTTGGAATTTTAGGTAAGTAGAATACAAAAAGGTCAGTCCGGACCTGCTCTTGATTGTTTATTATAAATAGAAAATCATAAAAATTGTGTCTCAAACTACTCTTATTTATTTATCTAGTAATTAGGATCATTTTATAACGAAAACTACTCTTAGAATATTTTACAAATAGGCAGTCGTTTATTTCCAATAATTCAACATTTTTGTTATGCTGTAAATATTCAACTTCAATAACAATAACTCAACGTGGAACGTTTGTCGCAAAACATTTTCAAAATCGCGGTCTCTCTGGGTCATTCACCCGCCCGTCGGGTGATTCGGAAAACAATAGCGCTGCTGTCGCTCAAAATCGACTTCGTCCGTGCGCGGTCTGGGCCCTTAATCGGAATATTTTCTCTACTAACTATTGAGACTACAAAATTTCCTAACGTTGTTAGCAATTAACATTTTTGTAAGATAAGTAGTTCACGATATTAACAGGTTTGAAAAGTATTATTTTAGAGTCAAACTGCGCATAGACGGCGTACACGTTCTAACATGTCGAGATGATGAGTCGGCACCCTAATCACGAACGACTTAAAGTTCGTGTTGTGGCGCGAATCCAACCTCCCGACTCTCAAGGCCCAGTTGGTCTTCATCCTGATGTACTCCACGATCTCGATGTCCTTCGTGGAGTGATGAAGTCGGGACACGTACAGTAACGTACTCGGTATCGCTGGACGTAACAACATATTAGGCCCGGCCAGACCCGTACCGCACTGGTTTCGACATGGAGGCTACCTAGTAATTGGCTCTTTCGGCAGATTTGGCCGCTCACTACTCGTATTAATGATCCGCCATGCAGTTTTACTTTTGTTTGCCGAAATTTTAATCTTATAGTTATTCTGCGCACGTTTTTTTTAAACTTTTTACTGTAATTAACAAACTTTTGATTATTTTCCTTTGTGCAATTTCTCCTGTATTTCCACAGTAATGCATTTTTTTCTGCTACAAACTCGAATACCACGTGATTTCCACTTTGGTTTAGTGTGCACTTTTATTCTAGCTAACCTTTCAGGGAAGCACAGATTGTGGAAAAGTTTAATTTCCTCTATAAAGAGGTTATAGGCGGCGACGTTAGGATCTTTGGACTGATAAATATTACAGAAAGATAGGTTTCTGATACAAGATTTGAACTTCTCTATGTAATATAAACTAAAGTCGCGCTTCTAATAAAACAGAACTTGAGAGCAAAGGTTTTTTTCACTGAAAGTCTAATTAACTGAGCAGTGTGATCAGATAAGCCAAATTCCAAGATATCTGATTTACACCCCTTTTTGAAATCATGCGCAAAGTTGTCAAGGCAGGTTCCGCTAACTGGTCTGGTCGTTGCATGTAATTCTAATTTAAGATTGTAATTAAGTAGTATACATTTGATGTTTAAGGTTTCGTTATTATTAATTAACACATTTATAAGTCGCCAGCAACTATAACATTTCTGAATTTAAACTTACTCAATCTCGTTAGAAGTTATTTTGGTTAGGCGTTCTATAAATACATACAATACCAAACTTATAATCTACAAGTTCAGAACAGCAACATTCAAACAATCGGTCTACAGAAAGTTGTGTAATTTCTGGGTAATCCTTAAACCTATGCTCCTTCTTGAGTAGGATGCAGGCACCTCCTCTTTTTCTATCACTGCGACTATAAACTGAGGTCAACTTGTTCGGCAGAGATAAATTTGATTCATAACCAGACAGCATAAAATGTTCGGTAATGTATAAAGCGTCAATTACCTTATTTTTACATCGAGTTTCTTCCAAGTGTACTATCAATTCGTCAGATTTGTTCAGTAAACCAGCAATGTTATAGTGTAAAATGTATATATTTTCATTATAGAAAAAGCTGCCGACTGTTAGTGTAAACGATGTTCGCGCCGTGCAATGACGTTCTGGAGAAATCCGGGTTATACTGTATTGAATTAACATTTTTGTTGCAGTCGATTTGTTATGCGTAGGTCACACTATAAGTTTTGCGTAACTTAAAAAAACAACATGTTAAAACCAAAATATTATGTTTATTGCTTTTCAAAATACTCTTCTTTACATTTTAAACATGTTTTCATGCGATCGAACCATTTTTTAAAACAGGAGGACCACAGATCTGAAGGAATGTTTTCTACGTGCTGATTGAACGCTATCACTGCCTCTGCGGAGTTCTTTGATTTTGGGGAAAATACAGAAATCACAGGGTGCTAGGTCGGGGCTATGCGCAGGATGGGTGACGAGTTGTACTTTTTCGGAAGCTAAAAATCACTTTGTTTTGTTGGCCGTGTGTGAAGAAGCGTTGTCATGATGTGGGAGAACGCGGCCTTTGGGTCGTCTTTCGCGAACTTTTTCTAACACCCTGGGTAAACAAATGGTAGAATACCACTCAGCGTTAACACTCTTTTGATCTTCAAGTGGAATTGTACAGATGGGACCCGTAGCTGAGAAAAAAAACGCGATCATTTTTTTACCAACGTTTCTCGCCTGTCTCACTTTTGTTGGCTTGTTCTCATTTTCAAACACCCATTCACAAGATTGCTGTTTTTTTTTCGGGTTCAAAACAATAAATCCACGTTTCGTCTCCTGTGACAATGTCATAAACAGCATTAGAATGTCCGTGGTCGTACTTCAGTAGCATCTGTGAGCACCATTCCACGCGAGCCCGCTTCTGCTCCGCTGTCAGTTCATGAGGGATCCAACGACAACAGTTTCCGAACTTTCAATTCTTCGTGTAAAATTTTCTGGATTTGACTTATACTAATCGAAAAGCATTTTGAAGACGAGCGGCACAGTCTTATGGAGAGAGAGAACTTTTAAAAATATTAAAAAATTATCGCTCTAAAATCTTTTCGACTTAATTCCATTTTCTTGGATAGGTAGAACTTTGATGTGTGATAAAAAAACAATTGACAAACGATTTCCCGCCAATTGTTTTTTTTTTATTACTAAGAAGGTTACTACGTTTAAAAAAAATATAACATTCGAAATTCAAATAGTTCCGATTAGCTAGAAGTGCAAAACTTTTAGTGTGCCCCATGTATGACGCAGAGTCGAATCTACATTTTGTAAAACAGACACCTCTGGTGCGGTTTGAAGAAACTCCTAACCTTATTCAAGATTCCTGGTTTCCACGAAACTAGCCCTATATAATTTTCAATATAGATCACCACCAAAGCGGACTACGTGCAAACGTTAGTTACCGATTTACATATTTTTAAAACATTACTCGTATAAATTTGCATTTAATCGAATACGATTATTCGAGCCTAGAGTCACATAACGTATACCATAACACATAACCATAATTAAATGTGACTCTAAGCTCGAATAATCGTATTCGATTAAATGCAAATTTAAGTAATGTTTTAAAATATGTAAATCGGTAACTAACGTTTGCACGTAGTCCGCTTTGGTGGTGATCTACATTACATTATACGGACTTGGACCTTAGAGATCTTGATAGGCTATTTACAGTCTTGACCACGATAAGGCACGAGGAAAAAATCATCTCTGTGGTTATCCTTAGAAAAGAGTCCCAGGACACCCGGTAGTGGTATAAAAAATACTAAGTTGATATTTAAGTAGGTACTAATATTCAACTGAATTCAAATACTCTTTATTGTACCTACACAAAAAAGGAAACATACAATTAGGAGACATAATTTACAGATAGTACAAAAGGTGGTCTTATCAGAAAACCTTTGGATGGATAGCGAGTTAAAGAAATTAAAAGGGTAGTGTACAATACATGAAAGAGAAAAGATAAAAAAAGCTTAGTAAATAATAAAATAAAGATTGACAGAGTAGGATAACAATATAAATGAACTAATGAACTTACCCAGGTAGTAAAGGAAAAGAAAGAATACTTACATAAATACTTAAAATACTTACACAAAATACATAGACATACTAAATGTTGGTTAGAGAAAGGTGTAAAGGTAAAAATTATTACAAAACAATGGGGTAAGATGTTGATTTTTTTTTATGTAATTGCACTAATTTCGCTAAATAGAAGACATTATAAACGTCGACATATGTTTCACCTACTCACGAGGCATTCTCAAAACTGTCTCGAAGAGAACAGAATATGTTTATACCGAAAATTTTATTTGTACGAGTATTATGTAAAAAGTAAAATTGCATGGTTCGCATTTCTTTGTAACAGTAAAATTGCATAGTTCGCATTTGTTTGTAACAGTAAAATTGTATGGTTCGCATTTCTTTGGGTCTCTAAAATAAACTACGCAATTTTTTTTTTATGACTAAATTTGAGTGGTCAAACACCACAATCTTACCTGAATGTTAAGGTCTAAGATGAAGCGCGCAAACTCAAATAATGCCTATTTACTCCTGCCTTGAAAATCCCAAGATTATATGTATCGGGGAACAATGACGCTGGAAGGGAATTCCATTCCTTAGCGGTTCGCATGATGAAAGAAGAAGCGAATCGAGAGGTACGAAGAGGTGGAATATCGACCACATACGGATGGAATCTCAGACCACGCCTTGATGTCAGATGATGGAATGGTGCTGGTGGAATTAATTCATGCAATTCCTGCGCACACTCTCCGAAATGTAACCTGTAGAAGACACACAGACTCGCAACCAGACGGCGATGGTCGAGGCTCTGAAGTCGGTTGCATGTGAGCGCCTCATCGCTTATAAGTTTTCTGGCGCGTCTGTCAATAGCTTCCAGGGCCTCAAGCTGGTAGCGGGCGGATCCATCCCAAAGGTGCGAGCAGTACTCCATGCAGGAGCGTACCTGTGCTGAGTAAAGACTAAGTAGTTGACTCGAAGTAAAATATTTACGCACCTTAGAGAGGATGCCTAGTTTATTCGAAGCTGTTTTAGCCCTGGATTCTATATAGCTTCCAAAGTTCAGGTTGGATCATAAGTCAACACCAAGGAGCTGAAGATGCTGAGTCACAGGTACAGGGACATCCCGGAAAGTAGGAGCCTTGGTGAACGGGCTCTTATTTATTTATTTAAACTTTTTGCACAAACACGTACAATGGCGGACTTAATGCCTTTAGGCATTTTCTACCAGTCAACCTTGAGGTGATACAGAAATAATGCTCAGGTAGGTGCTCATTCTTATTAGGAGAGTGAGATGGTACAAATAAATACAACACTAAATACACATATAGGTATATAAATTACATATAATAAATACTTAATATATAAATATATACTATAAGTAATAAAATATATATTTCTATTTGTATAAACTACAAAGTATAAGTAAGTCGGTTTGCCTGTGCGTTGATGTAAATCTGGCGGACTTTTTTCTTGAAAGTGGGACGGGTATTGCATAACCTGACCTCGGGAGGAAGTACATTCCAAAGGAGAATGGCTTGGACAAAAAATGAGGAATGAACAAGGGCCGAATTGAGATTAGGACAGAGAAGGAGGCGGTTGTTAGAGGAACGTAGGTTTTTACTGTGGGTATCGCATAGTAGTTGAAAGTGAGGTGTTAAGTAGGTTGAAGCATAGGGAGAATGAAGAAGAGAGAAAAGAGTTGTGACAGCATGTAGACTGTGCCGTTGACGTATTGCCAACCAGCCCAGTTCTGTACGATATGCTGAGACATGATCATACTTGCGAAGACAATAGACGAATCGAATGCAATAGTTGAGAAGGCGGTCAAGTTTGTTGAGCAGATCTGCATTCAGGCCGATATAGCATACATCACCATAGTCTATAATTGGGAAAATTAAAGTCTGTACAAGCGCTGCCTTGGTTTTGGACGGTAAGAAATTTTTCAGGCGATAAAGTGCTCGTAACGTTCCCGTCACCTTCTGGGCTACACTAGTGACTTGAGCTCTCCAGCTTAGATTGGCATCAAAGTGTAAGCCCAAGTTCTTGACACTCTTGGCAACAGGTATGGACTTTGACTTATAAAAAAGATGCGGTAAATCTACAACATTCTCTTCTTAGCGGAGAAAAGACATGACTGGGATTTCGTAGTGTTGAATGTGACAAGGTTAGCATCACCCCAGTCAGACACTGCCTGAAGGGTTAAGTTAGTGCGTTCAACCATTGCCACTCTACGATCGTCGATTTCCGGTTTTTTGGCCTTTGCGCTGGATAAATATCTCTCTGCAACCGTGCTATCGTCCGCATACCCAAACATACCGGGTCTGAGCAGGTCGTTTATATGTAGCAGGAATAACGTTGCCGAGAGAACAGATCCCTGAGGTACCCCAGCGTTAATTGCTAATAGATCAGACGAACAGCCGTCAACAACCACTCGAATAGATCAGGAAATCTGAAATCCAAGCACAAAGATTAGCCGGAACTCCGTAAGCAGGAAGCTTGGTTATAAGGGTTTCGTGCCAGACCAAGTCGAAAGCCTTTGTAATGTCAAGTGACACAGCAAGTGCTTCACCATATCTTTCAAGAGCCTCACCCCAGATGTGCGTGGCATACACTAGAAGATCTCCAGTAGAGCGACGTTGGCGAAACCCGTATTGCCGATCACTTAGGAGGTCATTATATTCGAGGTATGCCAGTAAACGTTTGTTTATTACACGCTCCATCACCTTGCAGAGAATGGAGGTGATTGCAATTGGGCGGTAGTTGACAGGGTCTGCACGACTACCCTTTTTCGGTACTGGCTGTACGTTAGCTACCTTCCAAGCTTTCGGAACTTTACCAGCCCGAAAAGACATTCGGAACAGTCGTGTCAAGACAGGAGACAACTCGGCTGCGCAGTTCCTCAGAACAATGGTAGGAATACCGTCGGGACCACTGGCTTTATTCACATTTAGAGTGCGTAGTATTTTGAGAACCTCCTTTTGATGAATGCGGATTTCTGGCATTTTGCAATCACTAGGAGGTAGCTGAGGTGGTGTTTTAGTACCAGCATCTAGCCGTGAATTTTCAGCAAACAGAGAGGCAAACAGATTAGCCTTTTCGACAGCTGTGTGTGCTAGTGTTCCATCAGGTTTCTGCAAAGGAGGGAGTGAGGATCGACAAAAGTTCGCCTCAACACATTTGGCTAGAGACCAGAACTCCTTACTTCCAGATGGGTAAGACGAGAGTCTGGCCCCCACGCGGCCAACGTGATTGAAGCGCGCCTTCATCAGGACCCTTTTGCAGGACTTGGCTACCTTGTTAAAGGCTTTCTTCTTTTTATGCGTGTCCGGAGATTTGCGATTTCTGGCATCAACCCAAGCTTCATAAGCTGACTGTTTGTCTGCCTCAGCTTTCAAACAGTCAGAGCCAAACCAGGGCTGAGCTCTGATGCCAGATGGCCGGTCAGAAAACGGAATAAAGTATTCCATCGCCCGACCGATAACCCCGGCAACAGCAGACGCGCAGCTCGACGGATCGCCAGAAGAAAAGCAGACTGACAGCCATGGGTAAGATGCAAGGAAATGACGCATCTCATCCCAATCTGCTAACTTGTATCGCCACACCCGCCTAGTGCCTCTAGGGCATGGGTCAGGTGGGGGACACAAAAGTATGGACTTAACCAGACAGTGGTCAGAACTGCCAAGGGAGGCTGAAACTGACACTTGATATCGGTCTGGTTCGGTCATCAGCAGAAGGTCCAGACAATTGGCCGTGTGGTTCTCAATGTCAGGTATTCGAGTTGCTTGGTCAACCAGCTGGGAAAGGTTCATAGACAAGGCAAACTTGTAGGCCTCTCTACTAACATGGTCTGTTTTCTGGTAAGGGAACAGCCACTGCTCGTGGTGGGAATTAAAGTCCCCCAGAAAAACAATTTGTGCGGTCGGATACCTCTGTTGAGCCACATCGGCGGCCTCACTCAGATGGTCAAATAGCCTAGTTGTCTCCTGATCTCCGCTGTGCGATCTGTAGACACCCACATAAACAATTTTTTCGATGCCGGTGTCTACAAGCACTCAGATTGAAGAAGATGAGGGATCTTCTAAGTTACGGAGACGCCTAGCGCAGATGTCATCACGCACATAGAAACAAACCCCTGCTTTTGAACGGAAGTTGTGCTCCAGGGTGTAGCCTGGGTAGTTTAGGTAGAAAGTATCAACAGGGGTTGAGATTTGCGTCTCCGTGAGCAAGAGCAGATGCGGTCTTGCAGCCTCAAGGTGGTGGTGGACTGGGACGAGATTGGAGTGCAATCCTCGAATATTAGTGAGGTGCACTTTCAGTGAGGGGCCGTGCATCCGCTGCTGAAACCTCATTTTCTTATATCGTTTCTGCATTATTTTTTTCATGGTCAAGAAAGGAAATAGGCATAGAGTGGCAGTTATGTGGGGCACCAACCGGACCCCAACGAAAGTTACAGCATTGCCGCACGGTGAGGAAACCTAGCTTGGAGACCGCGGGGACGCCCGGACCCCCCCAGAATTGCCTGTTGAGGCCTCTCATCCGGTTGCCAACCGGCCCAACAGGAGCAACTCCAGGATTATGCGCGCGATGGCGGAGCAGCCTTTCGCGGATGGCTAGACCGCAATTGGGCTCCCAACTATCGGCGGGCGGCCAGCGGAAAACCGTTTCTCCGGATCCCGCTGCCCTCCAAACTAAGCACCGTGTGCGGCAATACTGTAAGGCACGTCTACGGTACACCAGAGGGTGCAACCACATAGACCCACTCTGGTTCACTCACACGCATGGTTCGCATTTCTTTGGGTCTCTAAAGTAAATCACGCAATTATTAAAGTTCCGCTAATTACTTGAACGATGAGAAGGAATTATTTAAGTTATGTTAAATGATTTTAAAATATATTCACAATCCAATTGTTAATACATTTAGAACCAATAATGTCCAGTGTCGTCACTGCTTATATAAAAGCGTATCTTTTTATATTAATAATGTTATTGTGGAGTGAAACATCAGGCAAATAGTATCAAACTTGGAATACCTAGTTATAGTTTTAGCATAATAAGGTAAGTGTTATAAGTTAGTTTAGAAATAAAAACCTAACTATAATAACAGTATCTTCATGGTATGGATATTTTGCCACACTTTTTTTAATTTTCTTTAAAATAGCTTTACTATTTCCTAGTTGGTATACCTATAATCGTGTGGTATTATGTTGTATTGTCAAGACAACTGCTTAATCACATTGAATAAAATATCGTTATTGAAAAAGTACCTCAAAATATTTTTTTTTGCATAATATATATTTCTAATGAATAGAATACCTAGATTTTATTCCTCATTTTTAAGTCTAAATTGGTTTAAAATAATCTAAATATTTAAAATATCTTAAACGATCACCACTGATATCTAAGACTGGACAAATATTTCGCTGCAAATGAAAACCAGCAAGTAGTTAATAGGCCATTATCAGTTGTTTCAACTGCCTGCCGTTTAAACCTAATTGGTAATTAATAATCTCTTGAAAACGGAAAGGATATATCATCACTGAAATGACTAAGTATTTTTGGAAATAGGCCGGTTAGATATATAATAGTAGATCGGTTAGAGCGCCCCGTGAAATACTTAGATAATTGTTGACGTATGACGGCAATTTTGTGAAATCCGAAAAAAAGTGAAATACTTGGATTTGGCCCACGAGATTGTCGACATGTGGCATGTAAGCTCAGTTAGTATTGTACTGATAGTTGTTTGCGTGAGCCTCGTATATGTCGCCAAGAGCCTCGACCAATCGAGGCTCTTGGCGATAAACACGAGAGTTGGGTAATTTGCATGTGGCGGAATATTGCAAAGTAGTTAGACTTGTAATAGTAATAGTGTTCTCTTCTACTACCCTTTCGGTAAGAAAGTCATACTATGTAAGTTGCTAAAGTTTCTTCATATTTTCAGAAGAATGACGGGTTTAGTAGATGATTCCTACGTACCCAGCTACAACACAAGGTTGATCTTCTATCCCTTGCTACTCCTCGCCTCCAGTGTCTGGATATTATACAGATGGCAACAGCAATCTAGACTCCGCAAGTTTGCGGACAAGATTCCGGGACCGGCTACGGTGCCTTTTGTTGGAAACGCATTACTACTGCTGAAAAAGAAGCCCAATGGTACAGTATTTGAATAACATTCAAGCAAACTAACATTAAGACAAAAAAATATGAAATCATAAATGTTAGATCAGAATGGAATATATTTATAAATACACTCGCGGCTTCACCGTCGTGAAATAGTTTTATGGATCCCAATTCCCGTGGGATTACAATCCCGAGATAGGAAGTGGCCTATATTATACCTTATTAAGTCAGCCGTTTCAGAGATTAGCCGGAACGAACAGACAGACAGACAGACCGACAGACAAAAATTTAAATATTGAATTTTTATGTAAGTCGTGATATATACTTTTATATGCATGTAGTGAAAGGCTGGTAACCTAAAACACATCAATTTTGTTTATCTGTATGGAGTATGGAAGTATCTTTTCCACTACATTTATTCACTGACCATTTTCACCTGACTCGAAATTATATTTAATTAGGATTTCATAACCCTTTACAAAGCCAAATAATAATTTATTTGCGCAGCAACAAAAATCTATTGAACACATATTTTTAATGTTACAGAACTAGTAGAGTTCGCCATGGAGTACAGTAAAACCATGGGCAGTGTCGTCCGTATATGGCTGGGTTCAAACTTGCTTGTGTTCTTAACTGACCCCAAAGATGTTGAGGTGATCTTAAACAGTAACGTACACATCGAGAAGGCCAAAGAATATAGGTTCTTCAAGCCCTGGCTCGGAGAGGGTCTTCTTATCAGTTCAGGTATGTTTGTTACATAAATAAGTAGGTACGTACTCTCTTTGGCAGTCTTAAATAAAATCACAAAGGTACAGTCAGCAACTAAAAAAGATATCACTGAATGAGCGCATAGGAGTCCTGACAAGATCTTAGAGGTTAAGGGCAACATAACCTACAACATATGTAATGTATGGAAAAAAAACATTGCTCTGGTAAAACAAAAGTTACCGGCTAGCGGTATTAGGTTCGGCTCCTGTTATATGAGACCAATAAAATAATTGACGAAATGTGCCAATTATATTATGTAGATCTTAAATTAAGTAGGTACTTACAATACTTATTTACCAATGACGAAATATTCCTCCGCATCATTGCAGCCTGAAAAGTTCTCGGAATGCTTACACTACTGTCACATTATATTGCAATATACTAATTTCTTTGAACCAGAAAGTAATACCAGACCGTTTCTAGCCCGAAAAATGTCGATCTACCGCTGCCATTTTGCTTAACCTCTAAAAAACAGCGAGAATAGGTGTAACTTTATTTATATTATATCACATTCGGGATCTTCTGGTCCTGAAAGTGATAATATGCAGCTTTGCTAAATATCTAAAACAGTAGCGTGCATTCCAAAGGTGTTACTTAATATACCTAACCTATATCAAGTCCATGATCGTCAATTAAATAGGCATTTATTTTTTTAGGCGAGAAATGGCGCAGCCACAGGAAAATGATTGCTCCCACATTCCACATCAATATCCTAAAGTCCTTCGTAGGCACTTTCAACCAGAACAGCAAAAATGTAGTTGAAAAGATGCGTCCTGAAATGGGCAAGACTTTTGATGTACACGACTACATGAGTGGAGTAACTGTTGATATTTTACTGGGTAAGTTTGTTTGATTTTGTCAATCCAACATTGCATTATGCTAGAAAAAGAAAGGAGTTATCCTTGACGCTTCATGAAGAAACGATAACTACATTCCTAACAAGGATATTCTATGCTTAAAAATCAAAGATTCCTAATATTATTTTACTGCTTGTCAGAGTTCCGATCATATCTTTTTTTCTTATTATACAACTAAAGTGAAGTTGGGTACTATCGCATTAATAATTTCAGTTGATGTTAATCTAACTTTAATTAAACAGAATATACTTATTGGTAGTCGATTTAATAGTCTTATACAAACAATGTCACATTCAAAATTATATACGGTAAACATGCAAAGCAGTATAATAGAAATTATTCTATAATAAATTAATGACCGAATTAATGAGTGATGAGTTTCTTTTTACAAATCCCTTTATTTATTCCAACAACTTAACCTTTAACCAAAATTTTAATATATTGCGGTCTAATGTTTGTAAATGCTTAGAATATTAAACTTTCAAAACAATCGATTACAATTTTGTGGAAATGTTTTATAAAAAATATTTAATGCAAGTCACTTACACTATTTAAATGCGTTCTAGAAACTGCTATGGGGATCACAAGGAAAACTCAAGATGAATCGGGATTTGACTATGCTATGGCAGTCATGAAGTAAGTTTTAGTCTTTATATTCATGTTTTAGAACAAACCTAATTCTACTGGTGTGGCCCAAAGGTTTAACACAAAGAATCATTACTTTCCCATGGTAGCAAGCTACTGGCACTGGCATAGAATGCATGTAAAAAATTGTAGATTGCTTAAGCTTTTACACTTGTGTCATTTTTCAGGATGTGTGACATCATCCACCAGAGACACTACAAACTATATCTTCGTTTCGATGCTATCTTCAATTTAACATCCTTCTACAAGCAACAACAAAAACTCTTGGGAATCATTCACGGACTTACAAACAAAGTAAATAATTAATTATTGCCGGTCTAATAAATACAATACATGCTATCATTCATTGGATAAATTTATTCTAGTGTGGTGTAATTTTAGGTAATCAAGAACAAGAAAGCCACATATTTAGAAAACAAAGCAAAGGGTGTTATTCCACCAACACTCGAGGAACTGACTAGAACTCCTGATGATAATGTGCTTGCTAATAGTGATAAATCTCTTTCTGAAGACGTATTCAAGGGATATCGTGATGATTTAGATTTCAATGATGAAAACGATATTGGTAAAATGTTTTTTTTTTGCTTTAAGCGAATGTTGCCTAAAGTTAATGCAGGCTGGAAACATTACTACAGGAGTACTCCGGAATCGATATGATAATGAGCTACGTATATTAAATTAAAATTTAATTTAAATTGTGACATGTCAGATAAGCACTGGGTACATTGATGTTTAACTAAAGATGTAAACTATGTCTGACTTGTACTTTCATTTTCATTTTTGTCACAATAATTCCCTTCATTTTCGTCTAAATAATAATAATTAAATACTTGTAGGTGAGAAGAAACGATTAGCTTTCTTGGACCTCATGATCGAGTCCGCGCAAAATGGAACACATAATATTAGTGACCACGAAATCAAAGAAGAAGTAGACACAATTATGTTTGAGGTGAGACATAAATAAACTGAATTTGATAGGAAAAATTAAAAATACTAGAGAATCAAATAGTTTACTTTAGTTGTTATGAACCTTTTTTCAGGGTCATGACACCACAGCTGCAGGTTCCAGCTTCTTGCTATGTCTACTTGGTATTCACAGGGAAATACAAGCAAAGGTTTACGATGAACTTTATGAGATCTTTGGTGACTCTGACAGGCCAGCCACTTTTGCTGACACATTGAGGATGAAGTACCTAGAAAGGGTACTTCTAGAAGCTTTGAGAATGTATCCACCAGTACCAATTATTGCCAGGAAACTTAACCATGATGTTAAAATTGGTAAGAATTATATTTTACGGGGCGTAACGGAAATTAAACTCAATATCAACAAACAACTTAAGTGGTCGAGTGATTAGTGACACTGCATAGATTTAATAACTGAACTGGAATCCCACCCAGAACAAGAATTTTTGTGTAATGTCCCATAACACAAGCTTAATTATATTAGCTTATATTGGACTTAAGGAAGCTGTTTAAAAAATGTCCTAAATATTTATAATTATAATCCATATGCACGATCACGACATCAACATAATTCAGAATAAATTAAATCGTATCGTTATTTTACAGCAACCAATGGATACGTGTTACCAAAAGGCTGCACTGTCGTTATTGGAACTCTAAAGGTGCACCGTAGCGCTGAATATTACAAGGACCCAGACGTATTCAACCCTGATAACTTCTTGCCCGAAAATGCAGCTAAGAGACACTACTATAGCTACATTCCGTTTAGCGCAGGGCCCAGGAGTTGTGTTGGTAAATGTCAACTTGCTAACAATATGTCATCGCATACCTAATTACTGTTACAATAGTAACATAGTTTTAGAATGAGATTCAGGATAATAAAGTTCTGTAAAAATCCCGGCACGCGTGATACGTGAAAGGTTGAATCAATTATGATTTCGGAAAGTCCTTAGAAAGTTCTACAAAAGATAAAAATACGAAAGTTGGGTTAAATATTATAGTTAAGTTAAACTTTTTTTTATGTAATCTGGTAATGTGTGCTGCGGACATCAGATAGTTTCATTTAATATTATGTTAATAGTCTGCTTTTTTTAGTACTAAATAGTTAATTTATTTCGCAGGTCGTAAATACGCACTCCTGAAACTTAAGATTTTACTTTCAACTATCCTCCGTAACTACAAGGTCACATCAGAGGTTCCTGAAAAAGAATATTCTCTCCAAGCTGATGTCATTCTAAAGAGGTCTGACGGATTTAGAATGTCAATCGAGCCTAGGAACAGGGTACCGTCTAACGTTACCGCTTAGATCATGTAGTTTTAATTCAACTATAAATGTCATTAATTTAATGCTAATGACATGCTGGTGATATATTTAAATACTTTAGATTTAAAATGAAATGTCATAATATTATGTATTTTATTACAATAAAATTCTAGTTTCTGTAATTGTAATTAGTATAAAATAATTCATTATATTGAAACAATGGTAATAAAGTCGTATACTATGCAAATCTGTGAGACCTTTATTATAATACTCGGCCAACTGTTTAAATACTTATAATTTCAAGAACACGTTCTGGAGCTTCAGTGCGGCAATTAAATAATAATAAATAATAAATATTTTTAGACATTCTCACACAACGTCATCTAGCACAAATGCAGCTAACTAATATAAGCTTCTGCTATGGGATCTATACGACTGATAAACATAATTATACAGGGTTAATTAAAAGTATGTAAGACTTTCCGCGGGCGAAATCCTGACATACCTACTACTAAACACTTATATGTATCAAACTTTTTACGAAACGTTATAGTAGTACCAAAAAAGCCATTTCATGTTTTGGATTGAACCTGTAGTACTTCTTAACTCTATGTTATAAACGTTCATTCAAGCAGTCTTGGAACCCCCACCATAGCTATACAAATTCGAACCGACACAATAACAAATATTAGTTACGCGTGTTTACACACACACACACAAAGCACATCGTTATCCCCGGAGGGTTAGACAGTCGCGTTCATATTACATTACGTCCACATTTCGCCAATCCTACGTATATAATAGGCGACCTACTCAATATTCGTGTAAAAGTCTCGTCCGTCTGTCCCGTGCACGCGAGGATGACTTGGGATGTTGATAGGGCTCCACAGCACCCGAGTAGAACTGCGCCGCGTAGTTATATCGTGTATAGACGAGTCAATGTCGATTTATTAATTTTGTGTGTGGAAAAAATATATATTCAAAATTTCGCAAACTCGTAAACCAAAATTTGCTATATAGACCTTCAGAAACGGTACCTTAAAGGTCTGGGATACTTTTAAAATAACCCTGTGTATTTCTAAATACATACATATTATACATAGAAAATACCCAAACTCCGAAACAAACATTTGTGGATCACACAAATGATTGATTCGACCCGGAATCTAACCTTAGACCTTAGGGGCGGCAGTCGCATACTCATAACACTGCGCCACCAAGGCAGTCACTCATCAATATTATTCGCGCAGTATATTATTGATTTTGTGTGTACAAAATCTAGTCCTGTTTCCTTCCCAATTTTCACATAATCTCTACTGACATAATTCCCACTGGTAGGATACTAGGATTTTTTGGAGTTTACTCCTTAAGAATCGATTTTCATATATAAGGCGCCCGGTATGAGAAAAATCCGAGGGGTAAAACCTACTAACAAGTAACGAAAACGTGTCACGTTTTTGGTGCGCACCTTTAGTGCGCAACTTTCTAATTTGGATGTGAGTGTATTAAGATTATTATTTCGTTTATTCAATAACATTCTTATTTTATACATTTTTAAATAGATTTATAAAAAACACAAATACATTTAAAAATATAAAAAATAGTGTCCCACCAGTAGCGGAGTAGGACCCAAACTACCGGCGGTGGAGGCTACAGACTGAGAAACCTCCTAACAATACGGCACGTGTCGAGGATAACAGCCTTCTGAATCTGACTCTTGATCCAACAATCTAACGAGAGTCTCTTGAGGTGTTGATCGAAACTCTTAGCTATTAGTCCGTTTGCCGAAACGACCATCGGGACAATGATCGTCGAGTCTACGTTCCACATGGCGGTTATCTCGAAGGACAGATCAAGGTACTTACTAAGTTTGTCCTTCTCTGCCTTAACAAGATTCTCGTCATGCGGGACGGCGACATCGACGAGCACTGCCCGACGCTGGGTCCGATCAACCAACACGATATCGGGCCTATTGGCAACAATAGTCCTGTCCGTGATGATTGATCGGTCCCAGTAGAGCAATGCACGACCATTCTCAAGAACTGGCACTGGTGTGTACTTATAGTACGGTACTTCAGACTCAATAAGGTCATATTGAAGAGCAAGTTGCTGGTGGATGATCCTGGCTACTTGATTGTGCCTATGCAAGTACTCGGTGTTAGCAAGATACGAACAACCGGAAATAATATGGCGAAGTGATTCACCAGGACGGTGGCATGCTCGACAAATGTCGACCGTACCGTCCTTCATGATGTATTTCCGATAGTTGTTCGTCTTGATAACCTCATCTGCAATTGCACAGGCAAAACCTTCAGTTTCCCCAAAGAGGTCCCCAAAACGCAGCCAGTTCACCGATGCGAGCAGGTCTACATCGAGTCCTGTTAAGACTCGGTAGAACCGCCCGTGTAGCTCCTTGCTCTTCCATACGTCCTTACGGTCTTCAGTACTTAACACCTTTGGTTTACGCCAGTTCTCGTTAGCCAAGGAAAGAGGTGTAAGGCCCTTGTCAACTTTCACAACATCGCAATGAATGTCACATCCATTCTGTAGGAAGTAATCCCTGAGACTGCACACTTCACGGTTGTGGAGGTTCTTGGCATTCAAAAAGCCTCGACCCCCCCACTTCCGTGGAATGTACAGTCTCATGACAGACGATCGTGGGTGTAACATTCGATGCAATGTCAGTTGTTGACGGACTCGCCTATCCAGGGCGTCTAGTTCCGTTTGAGTCCACCTAAGTATGCCAAAGGAGTACAACAATAAAGGTATCACCCAACCGTTGAAAGCCCGCATTTTGTTACCACCGGACAAAGAACTGTTAAGAACTTTTGTCAGGCGGCCAAAAAAACGTTCTTTCACCGATTTCTTAATATCCTCTACCGCTATACCCAATAACTCTGACATACCTAGGTATTTGTATGTTTCGGTCTCGGTGAGAGATCTGAGAGTTATTATCTCAGAAAGTTGTAGATTCGGTGAATTTACAACCTTCCCCCGCTGTACATGCATAACCGCACACTTATCAACACCGAACTCCATCTTAATGGCATTACTAAAAACTTCCGTAGTTTTTAATAATGTCACTAAATCTTGGTGCTTCGGTGTGAATAGTTTGAGGTCATCCATATACATCAGGTGAGAAATAACCTCACCCCCTCTACGAAACCGATAGCCTAGCCCTGAATCCTTCAGCAATGTGCTAAGTGGATTCAGTGCTAAACAAAACCACAATGGACTCAAACTGTCGCCCTGGAATATACCACGCTCAATCCTTATCAAGTCATGCGAATCAGAGGCGTACCCACCACTACCTGGTTGACGAAGGACTGTGGTCCACTGCCCCATACACGAGACTAAGAAGGATTTAAGAGTCGGATTAATTTTATACAACTCTAAAATCCTCCTCAGCCATGAATGAGGCACCGAATCATAGGCCTTCTTGTAGTCAATCCAGGCAGTAGAGAGGGCGCCCCTACTCCGCTTGACCTGTTGGCTAATGGCCATGTCAATAAGGAGTAGCTCCTTAGTACCACGTGACCCAGCCCTACATCCATTCTGAGCGTTATCTAAAATATTGTTAGACATTATGTGTGAATTTAATTTACTTCTCAGAATGGATGTAAGGAGCTTGTAGATGGTAGGTAAGCAAGTGATAGGTCTATAGTTTTTAGGTTCCGTGGTACTACCTGATTTATGGAGCAGGAAGGTGATGCCAGTGGTCATAAAAGCGGGTAAGGAACCAGACTCGAGGGCTTCTTGATACTGTGTTGCCAAGCGTTCATGCGAGCTCTGAACCCACTTTATCCAAAAGTTGTGCAATCCATCCGGCCCAGGACTTTTCCAGTTCGGGGCCTTACGAATTGCACAACTAACATCTTCGGAGTCTATGGTAATAGACTCCATGGGTTCGATGATACTGCATTCACGCTCGACGACACGGATCCAGTCGCCCTCCGAATGTTCGACGGGCACCGACCATATGTCACGCCAAAATTGATTCATGGTGTGAGCATCTGGCAGTTGTCCGTCGCTCAAACGTTGTCCAGTTCCCTCCCACTCTCGGTACACCTTCCTTTGGTCACTTTGGAAGATGCGATTCTGCCAGTATCTATTTACACGCTCTCTATAACGACGGATACGGCTTGCCCATGCATACACTTTCTGTTTCAGAAAGTCAATACGTTCCGTGACATTGGTTAAGTATTGCTGGGGACGAATACCGGTCCCAGCGAATGCCTGACTCACGAAACGCATGACCCGGGGACGACTATTTCCCCGGCTAAAACAGATAAGCTTCGCAATGAGAATCCTAAATGTGCCGATACGACGCTCGATTCTTGCCTGCCATACAGATTATTATTATTGTTATTATTATTATTTCGTTTATTCAATAACATTCTTATTTTATACATTTTTAAATAGATTTATAAAAAACACAAATACATTTAAAAATATAAAAAATAGTGTCCCACCAGTAGCGGAGTAGGACCCAAACTACCGGCGGTGGAGGCTACAGACTGAGAAACCTCCTAACAATACGGCACGTGTCGAGGATAACAGCCTTCTGAATCTGACTCTTGATCCAACAATCTAACGAGAGTCTCTTGAGGTGTTGATCGAAACTCTTAGCTATTAGTCCGTTTGCCGAAACGACCATCGGGACAATGATCGTCGAGTCTACGTTCCACGTGGCGGTTATCTCGAAGGACAGATCAAGGTACTTACTAAGTTTGTCCTTCTCTGCCTTAACAAGATTCTCGTCATGCGGGACGGCGACATCGACGAGCACTGCCCGACGCTGGGTCCGATCAACCAACACGATATCGGGCCTATTGGCAACAATAGTCCTGTCCGTGATGATTGATCGGTCCCAGTAGAGCAATGCACGACCATTCTCAAGAACTGGCACTGGTGTGTACTTATAGTACGGTACTTCAGACTCAATAAGGTCATATTGAAGAGCAAGTTGCTGGTGGATGATCCTGGCTACTTGATTGTGCCTATGCAAGTACTCGGTGTTAGCAAGATACGAACAACCGGAAATAATATGGCGAAGTGATTCACCAGGACGGTGGCATGCTCGACAAATGTCGACCGTACCGTCCTTCATGATGTATTTCCGATAGTTGTTCGTCTTGATAACCTCATCTGCAATTGCACAGGCAAAACCTTCAGTTTCCCCAAAGAGGTCCCCAAAACGCAGCCAGTTCACCGATGCGAGCAGGTCTACATCGAGTCCTGTTAAGACTCGGTAGAACCGCCCGTGTAGCTCCTTGCTCTTCCATACGTCCTTACGGTCTTCAGTACTTAACACCTTTGGTTTACGCCAGTTCTCGTTAGCCAAGGAAAGAGGTGTAAGGCCCTTGTCAACTTTCACAACATCGCAATGAATGTCACATCCATTCTGTAGGAAGTAATCCCTGAGACTGCACACTTCACGGTTGTGGAGGTTCTTGGCATTCAAAAAGCCTCGACCCCCCCACTTCCGTGGAATGTACAGTCTCATGACAGACGATCGTGGGTGTAACATTCGATGCAATGTCAGTTGTTGACGGACTCGCCTATCCAGGGCGTCTAGTTCCGTTTGAGTCCACCTAAGTATGCCAAAGGAGTACAACAATAAAGGTATCACCCAACCGTTGAAAGCCCGCATTTTGTTACCACCGGACAAAGAACTGTTAAGAACTTTTGTCAGGCGGCCAAAAAAACGTTCTTTCACCGATTTCTTAATATCCTCTACCGCTATACCCAATAACTCTGACATACCTAGGTATTTGTATGTTTCGGTCTCGGTGAGAGATCTGAGAGTTATTATCTCAGAAAGTTGTAGATTCGGTGAATTTACAACCTTCCCCCGCTGTACATGCATAACCGCACACTTATCAACACCGAACTCCATCTTAATGGCATTACTAAAAACTTCCGTAGTTTTTAATAATGTCACTAAATCTTGGTGCTTCGGTGTGAATAGTTTGAGGTCATCCATATACATCAGGTGAGAAATAACCTCACCCCCTCTACGAAACCGATAGCCTAGCCCTGAATCCTTCAGCAATGTGCTAAGTGGATTCAGTGCTAAACAAAACCACAATGGACTCAAACTGTCGCCCTGGAATATACCACGCTCAATCCTTATCAAGTCATGCGAATCAGAGGCGTACCCACCACTACCTGGTTGACGAAGGACTGTGGTCCACTGCCCCATACACGAGACTAAGAAGGATTTAAGAGTCGGATTAATTTTATACAACTCTAAAATCCTCCTCAGCCATGAATGAGGCACCGAATCATAGGCCTTCTTGTAGTCAATCCAGGCAGTAGAGAGGGCGCCCCTACTCCGCTTGACCTGTTGGCTAATGGCCATGTCAATAAGGAGTAGCTCCTTAGTACCACGTGACCCAGCCCTACATCCATTCTGAGCGTTATCTAAAATATTGTTAGACATTATGTGTGAATTTAATTTACTTCTCAGAATGGATGTAAGGAGCTTGTAGATGGTAGGTAAGCAAGTGATAGGTCTATAGTTTTTAGGTTCCGTGGTACTACCTGATTTATGGAGCAGGAAGGTGATGCCAGTGGTCATAAAAGCGGGTAAGGAACCAGACTCGAGGGCTTCTTGATACTGTGTTGCCAAGCGTTCATGCGAGCTCTGAACCCACTTTATCCAAAAGTTGTGCAATCCATCCGGCCCAGGACTTTTCCAGTTCGGGGCCTTACGAATTGCACAACTAACATCTTCGGAGTCTATGGTAATAGACTCCATGGGTTCGATGATACTGCATTCACGCTCGACGACACGGATCCAGTCGCCCTCCGAATGTTCGACGGGCACCGACCATATGTCACGCCAAAATTGATTCATGGTGTGAGCATCTGGCAGTTGTCCGTCGCTCAAACGTTGTCCAGTTCCCTCCCACTCTCGGTACACCTTCCTTTGGTCACTTTGGAAGATGCGATTCTGCCAGTATCTATTTACACGCTCTCTATAACGACGGATACGGCTTGCCCATGCATACACTTTCTGTTTCAGAAAGTCAATACGTTCCGTGACATTGGTTAAGTATTGCTGGGGACGAATACCGGTCCCAGCGAATGCCTGACTCACGAAACGCATGACCCGGGGACGACTATTTCCCCGGCTAAAACAGATAAGCTTCGCAATGAGAATCCTAAATGTGCCGATACGACGCTCGATTCTTGCCTGCCATACAGATTATTATTATTGTTATTATTATTATTTCGTTTATTCAATAACATTCTTATTTTATACATTTTTAAATAGATTTATAAAAAACACAAATACATTTAAAAATATAAAAAATAGTGTCCCACCAGTAGCGGAGTAGGACCCAAACTACCGGCGGTGGAGGCTACAGACTGAGAAACCTCCTAACAATACGGCACGTGTCGAGGATAACAGCCTTCTGAATCTGACTCTTGATCCAACAATCTAACGAGAGTCTCTTGAGGTGTTGATCGAAACTCTTAGCTATTAGTCCGTTTGCCGAAACGACCATCGGGACAATGATCGTCGAGTCTACGTTCCACGTGGCGGTTATCTCGAAGGACAGATCAAGGTACTTACTAAGTTTGTCCTTCTCTGCCTTAACAAGATTCTCGTCATGCGGGACGGCGACATCGACGAGCACTGCCCGACGCTGGGTCCGATCAACCAACACGATATCGGGCCTATTGGCAACAATAGTCCTGTCCGTGATGATTGATCGGTCCCAGTAGAGCAATGCACGACCATTCTCAAGAACTGGCACTGGTGTGTACTTATAGTACGGTACTTCAGACTCAATAAGGTCATATTGAAGAGCAAGTTGCTGGTGGATGATCCTGGCTACTTGATTGTGCCTATGCAAGTACTCGGTGTTAGCAAGATACGAACAACCGGAAATAATATGGCGAAGTGAGACCAGGACGGTGGCATGCTCGACAAATGTCGACCGTACCGTCCTTCATGATGTATTTCCGATAGTTGTTCGTCTTGATAACCTCATCTGCAATTGCACAGGCAAAACCTTCAGTTTCCCCAAAGAGGTCCCCAAAACGCAGCCAGTTCACCGATGCGAGCAGGTCTACATCGAGTCCTGTTAAGACTCGGTAGAACCGCCCGTGTAGCTCCTTGCTCTTCCATACGTCCTTACGGTCTTCAGTACTTAACACCTTTGGTTTACGCCAGTTCTCGTTAGCCAAGGAAAGAGGTGTAAGGCCCTTGTCAACTTTCACAACATCGCAATGAATGTCACATCCATTCTGTAGGAAGTAATCCCTGAGACTGCACACTTCACGGTTGTGAAGGTTCTTGGCATTCAAAAAGCCTCGAACCCCCCACTTCCGTGGAATGTACAGTCTCATGACAGACGATCGTGGGTGTAACATTCGATGCAATGTCAGTTGTTGACGGACTCGCCTATCCAGGGCGTCTAGTTCCGTTTGAGTCCACCTAAGTATGCCAAAGGAGTACAACAATAAAGGTATCACCCAACCGTTGAAAGCCCGCATTTTGTTACCACCGGACAAAGAACTGTTAAGAACTTTTGTCAGGCGGCCAAAAAAAGTTCTTTCACCGATTTCTTAATATCCTCTACCGCTATACCCAATGACTCTGACATACCTAGGTATTTGTATGTTTCGGTCTCGGTGAGAGATCTGAGAGTTATTATCTCAGAAAGTTGTAGATTCGGTGAATTTACAACCTTCCCCCGCTGTACATGCATAACCGCACACTTATCAACACCGAACTCCATCTTAATGGCATTACTAAAAACTTCCGTAGTTTTTAATAATGTCACTAAATCTTGGTGCTTCGGTGTGAATAGTTTGAGGTCATCCATATACATCAGGTGAGAAATAACCTCACCCCCTCTACGAAACCGATAGCCTAGCCCTGAATCCTTCAGCAATGTGCTTCAAGTGGATTCAGTGCTAAACGAAACCACAATGGACTCAAACTGTCGCCCTGGAATATACCACGCTCAATCCTTATCAAGTCATGCGAATCAGAGGCGTACCCACCACTACCTGGTTTACGAAGGACTGTGGTCCACTGCCCCATACACGAGACTAAGAAGGATTTAAGAGTCGGATTAATTTTATACAACTCTAAAATCCTCCTCAGCCATGAATGAGGCACCGAATCATAGGCCTTCTTGTAGTCAATCCAGGCAGTAGAGAGGGCGCCCCTACTCCGCTTGACCTGTTGGCTAATGGCCATGTCAATAAGGAGTAGCTCCTTAGTACCACGTGACCCAGCCCTACATCCATTCTGAGCGTTATCTAAAATATTGTTAGACATTATGTGTGAATTTAATTTACTTCTCAGAATGGATGTAAGGAGCTTGTAGATGGTAGGTAAGCAAGTGATAGGTCTATATCTTTTAGGTTCCGTGGTACTACCTGATTTATGGAGCAGGAAGGTGATGCCAGTGGTCATAAAAGCGGGTAAGGAACCAGACTCGAGGGCTTCTTGATACTGTGTTGCCAAGCGTTCATGCGAGCTCTGAACCCACTTTATCCAAAAGTTGTGCAATCCATCCGGCCCAGGACTTTTCCAGTTCGGGGCCTTACGAATTGCACAACTAACATCTTCGGAGTCTATGGTAATAGACTCCATGGGTTCGATGATACTGCATTCACCCTCGACGACACGGATCCAGTCGCCCTCCGAATGTTCGACGGGCACCGACCATATGTCACGCCAAAATTGATTCATGGTGTGAGCATCTGGCAGTTGTCCGTCGCTCAAACGTTGTCCAGTTCCCTCCCACTCTCGGTACACCTTCCTTTGGTCACTTTGGAAGATGCGATTCTGCCAGTATCTATTTACACGCTCTCTATAACGACGGATACGGCTTGCCCATGCATACACTTTCTGTTTCAGAAAGTCAATACGTTCCGTGACATTGGTTAAGTATTGCTGGGGACGAATACCGGTCCCAGCGAATGCCTGACTCACGAAACGCATGACCCGGGGACGACTATTTCCCCGGCTAAAACAGATAAGCTTCGCAATGAGAGTCCTAAATGTGCCGATACGTCGCTCGATTCTTGCCTGCCATACGGGCACACCACCCGATCGTGGTGCACGGTTAAATTCAGGGAATTTAACGCGTGCAACACGACAAGCGGTAATAGCTCCACAGTAAAGAATCGAGTGGGTATCGAGCAAATCATTGCTAGTCCGTAAGTACGGAGCTAGCAACGCATTCAGGGCTCCCATCAACGCCAGATTTCGTCTATGCATGGGTAAGCGTGGTAGCCGTGAATCTGACTCTTGATCCAACAATCTAACGAGAGTCTCTTGAGATGTTGATCGAGACTCTTCGCTATTAATCCGTTTGCTGAAACGACCACCGGGACAATGATCGTCGAGTCTACGTCCCACATGGCGGTTATCTCGAAGGACAGATCAAGGTATTTACTAAGTTTGTCCTTCTCTGCCTTCACGAGATTTTCGTCATGCGGGACGGCGATATCGACGAGCACTGCCCGACGCTGGGTCCGATCAACCAACACGATATCGGGCCTATTGGCAACAATAGTCCTGTCCGTGATGATTGATCGGTCCCAGTAGAGCAATGCACGACCATTCTCAAGAACTGGCACTGGTGTGTACTTATAGTACGGTACTTCAAACTCAATAAGGCCATATTGAAGAGCAAGTTGCTGGTGGATGATCCTGGCTACTTGATTGTGCCTATGCAAGTACTCGGTGTTAGCAAGATACGAACATCCGGAAATAATATGGCGAAGTGATTCACCAGGACGGTGGCATGCTCGACAAATGTCGACCGTACCGTCCTTCATGATGTATTTCCGATAGTTGTTCGTCTTGATAACCTCATCTGCAATTGCACAGGCAAAACCTTCAGTTTCCCCAAAGAGGTCCCCAAAACGCAGCCAGTTCACCGAAGCGAGCAGGTCTACGTCGGGTCCTGTTAAGACCCGGTAGAACCGCCCATGTAGCTCCCTACTCTTCCATACGTCCCTACGGTCTTCAGTACCTAGCACCTTTGGTTTACGCCAGTTCTCGTTAGCCAAGGAAAGAGGTGTTAGGCCCTTGTCAACCATCACGATATCGCAATGAATGTCACACCCATTCTGTAGAAAGTAATCTCTCAGACTGCACACTTCACGGTTGTGGAGGTTCATTCAAAAAGCCTCGACCCCCCCACTTCCGCGGAATGTACAGTCTCATGACAGAAGATCGTGGGTGTAACATTCGATGCAATGTCAGTTGTTGACGGACTCGCCTATCCAGGGCGTCTAGTTCCGTTTGAGTCCACCTAAGTATGCCAAAGGAGTATAACAATAAAGGTATAACCCAACCGTTGAAAGCCCGCATTTTGTTACCACCGGACAAAGAACTGTTAAGAACTTTTGTCAGGCGGCCAAAAAAACGGTCTTTCACCGATTTCTTAATATCCTCCACCGCTATACCCAATGACTCTGACATACCTAGGTATTTGTATGTTTCGGTCTCGGAGAGAGATCTGAGAGTTATTATCTCAGAAAGTTGTAAATTCGGTGAATTTACAACCTTCCCCCGTTGTACATGCATAACCGCACACTTATCAACACCGAACTCCATCTTAATGGCATTACTAAAAACTTCCGTAGTTTTTAATAATGTCACTAAATCTTGGTGCTTCAGTGTGAACAGTTTGAGGTCATCCATGTACATCAGGTGAGAAATAACCTCACCTCCTCTACGAAACCGATAGCCTAGCCCTGAATCTTTCAGCAATGTGCTAAGTGGATTCAGTGCTAAACAAAACTACAATGGACTCAAACTGTCGCCCTGGAATATACCACGCTCTATCCTTATCAAGCCTTGCGGGTCAGAGGCGTGCCCACCATTACCTGGTTGACGAAGTACTGTGGTCCACTGCCCCATACACGAGACTAAGAAGGATTTAAGAGTCGGATTAATTTTATACAACTCTAAAATCCTCCTCAGCCATGAATGTGGCACCGAATCATAGGCCTTCTTGTAGTCAATCCAGGCAGTAGAGAGGGCGCCGCTTGACTTGTTGGCTAATGGCCATATCAATGAGGAGTAGCTCCTTAGTACCACGAGACCCAGCCCTACATCCATTCTGAGCGTTATCTAAGATATTATTAGATACTATGTGCGAATTTATTTTACTTCTCAGAATAGATGTAAGGAGCTTGTAGATGGTAGGTAAGCAAGTGATGGGTCTATAGTTTTTAGGTTCCGTGGTACTACCTGATTTATGGAGCAGGAAGGTGATGCCAGTGGTCATGAAAGCGGGTAAGGAACCAGACTCAAGGGCTTCTTGATACTGTGTTGCCAAGCGTTCATGCGAACTCTGAACCCACTTTATCCAAAAGTTGTGCAATCCATCCGGCCCAGGACTTTTCCAGTTCGGGGCCGTACGAATTGCACAACTAACGTCTTCGGAGTCTATGGTAATAGACTCCATGGGTTCGATGATACTGCATTCACGCTCGACGACACGGATCCAGTCGCCCTCCGAATGTTCGACGGGCACCGACCATATGTCACGCCAGAATTGATTCATGGTGTGAGCATTTGGCAGTTGTCCGTCGCTCAAACGTTGTCCAGTTCCCTCCCACTCTCGGTACACCTTCCTTTGGTCACTTTGGAAGATGCGATTCTGCCAGTATCTATTTACACGCTCTCTATAACGACGGATACGGCTTGCCCATGCATACACTTTCTGTTTCAGAAAGTCAATACGTTCCGTGACATTGGCTAAGTATTGCTGGGGACGAATGCCGGTCCCAGCAAATGCCTGAGTCACGAAACGCATGACCCGGGGACGACTATTTCCCCGGCTGAAAGAGATAAGCTTTGCAATGAGAGTCCTAAATGTGCCGATACGTCGCTCGATTCTTGCCTGCCATACGGGTACACCATCCGGTCGCGGTGCACGGTTAACTTCGGGGAATTTAACGCGTGCAACACGACAAGCGGCAATAGCTCCACAGTAAAGAATCGAGTGAGTATCAAGCAAATCACTGCTAGTCCGTAAGTACGGCTCTAGCAATGCATTCAGGGCTCCCATCAACGCCAGATTTCGCTTATGCATTGGCAAGCGTGGTAGCCGCGGTCTAGAATTAGGTATAAACCTATACTGCGAGATCACATCTTCCAAAGTACTCCTCAATTGCTCGCTTACCTGGATAGATGTATCACTCGTATCATTTCCCGCGTCGGGTGCGGACTCTGCTAACGTCGCACTTGTAGCAACCATCTGTGTCACAGGTGACGGTGCTCTCGTTGACACTGGAGCTGTACGAGTAGATAATACTTCCAGGCGTAGTCGATCAAGCACAGATTGATCCAACAACTTACATCGTTGGATAGCCCGCACTTGATCCGATAGTCGTTGGACGGCAACAGTCATTGTTGGTTCAAGAGCCTGAAACAAAGGAAGCATCCTTGAACGGTACGCAGTCAGGTTGGTTTCCCCATCTGTAGCCTCATAATATGCCCGCATGACGTTTTCATTGATGGATGAAGTCCATCGCATGCGGTGCACAATACCACCGGTAGTGGGGACCCTACTCGAAGCTGGTAGGCTTCGGGGCCCCAAACTGCTCGGTGGCCGGCCTCTCCCTCGCCAGCGTACAGGTGTTGGCGACGTCGGCGGAGAGAAATACTCGTCACTTGAAGAGCTCGACGCCTCAGCGAGCACCTGTGTCAGCGATGTGCGGTCCGGTGCCTGCGAGGCGGAGTTTAGTGACGAGTCCGGGGATGTTATTTGCGCATTTCTGCTTCTGGCTCTTGTTTGCATCTCACAATCACTTCATATTGTTTGGCCATAATATTGAATGTGATGTTGATATTTTTGAATTCATTGAATGACATGTGTCAAATCTTCGTTGCATATTTTGTAGACTATGTTTATTGTTCTAAAGTTCTAAAATATTATAAAATCCTTTATGTATTGACTTTTTGCTGATATTATTATGAAATCTGAAGTAATTGTATAAATTTAGGTAATAATATAAAAATAAAAATATTAAAATATTTTAAGAATGAAAATGATGTATGAGACGTTCAGAGTTGCCAGTTATTATTATTATTATTATTCCCTTTATTACATTTTATTACATATTTACTATATTTTTAAATAAACTTATAAAAAACACAAATATATTTAAAAATATAAAAAATAGTGACCCACCGGTATCGAGTACAGTGACCAAGCTACCGGTGGTTAGGGCTCCAGAGATAGGAACTTCCGCACAATACGGGCCGTATCCAACAGAACCGCCTTCTGCATCAAGCCCTTGACCCAGCTGCCTAACGCGAGCCTCTGTAGGTGGTGGTCGAGGCTCTTGGCTATTAAACCATGGGCAGATACGACTATCGGAACAATAATCGCCGAATCCACATCCCACATGTCGACAATCTCGTGAGCTAAGTCCAAATATTTAATTTGTTTATCTTTTTCTGCTTTCACGAGATTCTCGTCATGCGGCACAGTGATATCGACAATTATTGCAAGGCGTTTTAATCGATCTATTATCACTATATCTGGTTTGTTGGCTATAATAGTCCTATCAGTGATAATAGACCGATCCCAATACAATGTAGCATGGCCATTTTCAAGAACTGGGTCGGGCACATACCTGTAATAAGGTATCTCTAAGTCAACAAGGTTATATTTTAGAGCAAGTTGTTGGTGGATAATCCTGGCTACTTGGTTGTGTCTGTGCAAATACTCACCGTTCGCAAGACGGGAACAACCAGAGATAATATGTCTTAAAGATTCTCCGGGACGATGACATGCCCGACAGATGTCTAGCGTCCCATCTTTGACAATAAATCTCCGATAGTTATTCGTTATCATAACTTCGTCAGTGATTGCACAGATGAAACCTTCAGTTTCTCCAAAGAGATCACCGAAACGTAACCAGGATATGGAAGCTGTAAAATCAACATCGGGCCCGTGTAGAGCCCGATAAAAACGACCGTGAAGCTCTTTGCTCTTCCATATTTCCTTGCGATCAGATACACCTAGTATTACCGGTTTGCGCCAGTTCTCTTTAGCTAGGGAGAGTGGGGTCAGTCCGTTATCAATTGCCACGACATCTCGATGCAGACCCACATCCACTTGTAAGAAGTACTCTCTAAGGTTGCATATCTCACGGTTATGGAGACTCTTAGCGTTTAAAAATCCTCGACCTCCACATTTCCGTGGGATATACAACCTCATTACTGACGAACGTGGGTGGTGCATTCGGTATGAAGTCAATAGACAACGCACCTTCCTATCCAGAGCTTCTAACTCCGTCTGAGTCCATCTAAGTATGCCAAAAGAGTATACTAAGACTGGCATGGCCCAGCCGTTAACAGCCCGTACCTTGTTACCGCCTGACAAGAGACTTTTCAATACTTTCTTCAGGCGGCCAAAGAAACGGTCCTGCAACGTCCGTTTCATGTCAATCTCAGCAATACACAGAGTTTGGGACATACCTAGATATTTGTAGGTTTCGGTTGCGGAGAGCGACTCAAATTGTGTGAAATCCGAAAGACTGACTCCTTCAGATTCCACAATCCCGCCCTTTTTCACATGCATGACCGCACACTTATCTACCCCGAACTCCATACTGATAGCCTTACTAAAAGTTTCAGTAACTTTTAGTAAAGCCATCAATTCGGGACCATTAGGGGCAAATAACTTTAGGTCATCCATGTAAAAAAGGTGGGATAAAATTTGACCCCCTCTCCGCATCCGATAGCCTAACCCTGAACCCTCTAGTAGCGTACTGAGAGGATTCAGTGCTAGGCAAAACCATAACGGACTCAGACTATCGCCCTGGAATATTCCTCTCTCGATCCCTATTGGTACACCACCTCCTAGAATCTGACGACATCCTGGATAAACCAAAACCGTATTCCATTGTCTCATACATAACCTCAAAAAGGTGCACAGAGTTGCATCAATTTTATACAACTCCAGCACCTTTAGAAGCCATGTATGAGGTACAGAATCATACGCTTTTTTGTAGTCAATCCAGCATGTCGCAAGGTTCTTTCGGTTGCGACGTACCTGCTGACAAACAGCCATGTCAAGAATAAGGAGTTCTTTAGTACCACGTGCCCCACTTTTACATCCATTCTGAGAGATGGACAATATATTGTTGTTTTCTATATGTGAATACATTTTGACTCTCAGAATAGATGTAAAAAGTTTGTATATAGTTGGTAAACAAGTAATGGGTCTGTAATTTTTGGGGTCTGTGGTACCACCAGATTTATAAAGAAGGTGAGTAACTCCGGTAGTCATAAAAGATGGAAGCGACGCTAACTCAAGGGATGACTGGAAGCAAGATGCCAAGCAGGCGTGCGAGCTACGGAACCATTTTAGCCAAAAGTTGTGCAGTCCGTCCGGTCCAGCTGATTTCCAATTTGGTAACGAACGAACTGCACAACCAATATCATCTTCAGATATGGTTATAGGTTCCATAGCTTGTATTGGTTCACACGCCCGCTCTACATCCCCAATCCACCCACCCTGCGTATGACTGACGGGTGTCGACCAAATGTTTTTCCAAAAGGCAACTGTAGCATCAGCATCAGGTAGACTCCCATCAGTCACATCTGAATCAGGTCGCTCCCACCTTCTGTATACCCACCTCTCGTCTTTTTGGAACAAGCGATTTTGTGTATATCTGTCTACTCTCTTTTTATATCGCCTTATACGGTTTGCCCACGCATAGATTTTCTGCTTCAGGAAATCAATGCGCTCCGTGACCCGTACAGAGTATTCACGGGGACTCACGTTAGTTCCCGCGAATGCCCGGGTCACGAAGCGCATGACTCTCGGGCGTGTATTGCCCGTCCTGAAGCAGTGTAGCTTGCCTATGAGCACCCTAGCCTCGGTAATGCGACGTTCAATCCTGCATTGCCAAGCTGGTACTGTAGGTCTTGGTCGAGCAGCTGATTCTTGCTTATTAAATTTAACACCAGCTACTCGACATACTGTAACAGCCGCACAATACAGGATTGAATGCGCATCAGTGAGATCATCACAATTGAGAAAATAAGATGTTAAAATCGAGTCTAGGGCACACACTAGCGCTATATTTTTTCTATGCGTAGGCAAACGTGGAAGCCGCGGTCTACACTGAATAGGGACAGATCTAAACTCACCAATCGCTTGTTCCAAAACGCTCCTTAATTCATCATTGCACTGGATACTTACAGATGTAGCAGCATCATTTACTTCTTCATTAACTGTTAAGACGGGAGGTATTTCATTTTCTACTGTAGTGGAGTTACGGTTACTATGTAATGAAGAAGGGATGATACTGTTACATGCTTCTAAGCGTAGCCTCTCAAGTGCGGCGTCATCCAACAGATGACAGCGTTGTATGGCGCGCACCTGATCCGATAGGCGTTGTGCTGTTACGTTGACATCTGGTTCAAGTACCTGAAACAGGGGCAGCATGCGGACACGGTACGCAATGAGGTTAATTCCTCCCTCTGTAGCCACAAAATATGCCCTCATCACGTTTTCGTTCATAGAGAGACTCCATCGAATGCGGTGCACATTACCACCGGTAGCGGGGTCCCTAATCGAAGCCGGAGGGCCTCGGGGTCCTAAGTCGGTGGCCGGCCTCTCCCCTGCCGACGTACAGGTGGAGGCGACGTCGGTGGGGAGAAAAACTCATCGCTGCTTGAGCTCGACGCCTCACCAGTAGCCACAATTGTCGGCGACTGTGAGGCGGAGCTGTGCGACGAGTCCGGGGATGGTGTAAGTGCTGTTTGCTTGGCACGTGCTCTGGTCAACATTCCTTTTACTTCTTCTCTTTGTTTTTTCTTGATTTAATTTATTTTCACTCATTATGCATGTAGCACAGTGACAGTATATATTATGTCAAACTGTCAATGGTTTTAGATTTTCTGGATATTTCATGTTCTTGATTTTTTTTATGTTTTTCTTTTCTATTTCGAAATATGTGTATATTGATTTAAAATGGTATTGGTCGAAATTATATTAGTATTTATACGTAAAATATTTGAATAAAATTGAGAGTAAGAAAAAAGTGTGACTGTTCTTATTATTATTATTCTCTTTATTAACACTTAACACATATTTATTACATTTTTAAATAGATTTATAAAAAAATACATTTAAAAATATAAAAAACAGTAACCCACCGGCATCGGGTACAGGGACCAAGCTACCGGTGGTTAGGGCTCCAAAGACAGGAACTTCCGCACAATACGGGCCGTATTCAACAGAACCGCCTTCTGCATCAAGCCCTTGATCCAGCTGCCTAACGCGAGCCTCTGTAGGTGGAGGTCGAGGCTCTTGGCTATTAGACCATGCGCAGATACGACTATCGGAACAATAATCGCCGAATCCACATCCCACATGTCGACAATCTCGTGAGCTAGGTCTAAATATTTAATTTGTTTATCTTTTTCTGCTTTCACGAGATTCTCGTCATGTGGCACAGTGATATCGACAATTACTGCAAGGCGCTTTAATCGATCCATTATCACTATATCAGGTCTGTTAGCTATAACAGTCCTATCAGTGATAATAGATCGATCCCAATACAATGTGACATGACCGTTCTCAAGAACTGGGTCGGGCACATACTTGTAATAAGGTACCTCCACGTCGACAAGATTATACTTTAGAGCAAGTTGCTGGTGGATTATCCTGGCTACTTGGTTGTGTCTGTGCAAATACTCACCGTTCGCAAGACGGGAACAACCAGAGATAATATGTCTTAAAGATTCTCCGGGACGATGACATGCCCGACAGATGTCTAGCGTCCCATCTTTGACAATAAATCTCCGATAGTTATTCGTCATCACGACTTCGTCAGTGATTGCACAGATAAAACCCTCAGTTTCTCCGAAGAGATCACCAAATCGTAACCAGGATACCGATGCTATTGAATCAACATCGGGCCCATTTAGAGCCCGATAAAATCGACCATGCAGTTCCTTGCTCTTCCATATTTCCTTCCGATCAGATACACTTAATATTACAGGTTTGCGCCAGTTCTCTTTCGCAAGGGACAGCGGGGTCAGTCCGTTGTCTATTGCCACAACATCTCGATGCACATCCACGTCCACCTGCAGGAAATACTCTCTAAGGTTGCATATCTCACGGTTATGGAGAGTCTTGGTATTTAAAAATCCCCGACCCCCGCATTTCCGTGGTATATACAACCTCATTACTGACGAACGTGGGTGGTGCATTCGATATGAAGTCAATAGACAACGCACCTTCCTATCCAGAGCTTCTAACTACGTCTGAGTCCATCTAAGTATGCCAAAAGAGTATACTAAGACTGGCATGGCCCAGCCGTTGACAGCACGCACCTTGTTACCGCCTGATAAAAGACTTTTCAGTATTTTTTTCAGGCGGCCAAAGAAACGATCCTGCAACTTCTGTTTCATGTCAGTCTCAGCAATACACAGAGCTTGAGACATACCTAGATATTTGTAGGTTTCGGTTGCGGAGAGCGACCCAAATCGTGTGAAATCTGAAAGATTGACTCCTTCAGATTCCACAATCCCGCCCCTTTTTACATGCATGACCGCACACTTATCTACCCCAAACTCCATACTGATGGCCTTACTAAAAGTTTCAGTAACTTTTAGCAAAGCCATCAAATCGGGGCCATTAGGGGCAAATAACTTTAGGTCATCCATGTAAAAAAGGTGGGACAAAATTTGACCCCCTCTGCGCATCCGATAGCCTAACCCTGAACCCTCTAGTAACGTACTGAGAGGATTCCGTGCTAGACAAAACCACAACGGACTCAGACTATCACCCTGGAAAATACCTCTCTCAATCCCTATTGGTACACCACCTCCTAGAACCTGACGACACCCTGGATAAACAAGAACCGTACTCCATTGTCTCATACATGACCTCAAAAAGGTGCATAGAGTTGCATCAACTTTATACAGCTCTAGCACCCTCCGAAGCCATGTATGAGGCACAGAATCGTACGCTTTCTTATAGTCAATCCAGCATGTCGCAAGGTTCTTTCGGTTGCGGCGTACCTGCTGGCAAACAGCCATGTCAATAATAAGGAGCTCTTTCGTACCACGTGCCCCACTTTTACATCCATTCTGAGAGATTGACAAGATGTTATTGTTTTGTACATGTGAATATATTTTTACTCTCAGGATGGATGTAAAAAGTTTGTATATGGTAGGTAGACAAGTTATAGGTCTATAATTTTTGGGGTCTGTGGTACTACCAGACTTGTATAGGAGGTGGGTTACTCCGGTAGTCATAAAAGCTGGAAGCGACGATGACTCAAGGGATGACTGGAAGCAAGATGCCAAGCAAGCGTGTGAGCTACGGAACCATTTTAACCAAAAGTTGTGCAGTCCGTCCGGTCCAGCAGATTTCCAATTTGGCAACGAACGAACTGCACAACCAATATCTTCTTCAGATATGGTTATAGGTTCCATAGCTGGAATTGGTTCACACGCCCGCTCAACATCCCTAATCCACGCATCCTGTGTATGACTGACGGGCGTCGACCAGATGCTTTTCCAGAAGTTAACTGTAGAAACAGCATCAGGTAGACTCCCATCAGTCACATCCGAGTTAGGTCGCTCCCACCTTCTATATACCCACCTCTCATTTTTTTGGAACAAGCGATTCTGAGTGTATCTGTCCACTCTTTTTTTGTACCGCCTTATGCGGTTCGCCCACGCATAAACTTTCTGCTTCAGGTAATCGATGCGCTCTGTGACCCGAACAGAGTATTCACAGGGCCTAATATTAGTTCCCACGAATGCACGGGTCACAAAGCGCATGACTCTCGGGCGTGTATTGCCCGTCCTGAAGCAGTGTAGCTTGCCAATGAGCACCCTAGCCTCGTTGATGCGCCGTTCAATTCTGCACTGCCAAGCTGGTACAGCAGGCTTTGGTCGAATAGCTGTTTCTTGTTTAAAAAATTTAACACCAGCTATTCGACATACTGCAACAGCTGCACAGTACAGAATGGAATGGGCATCAGTAATGTTTCTGCAGTTGTTAAAAAACGATGTTAACATCGAGTCTAGGGCACACACTAGCGCCACGTTTTTTTTATGTGTGGGCAAACGCGGAAGCCGCGGTCTACACTCAATAGGGACAGATTGAAACTCACCAATCGCTCGCTCCAAAGCGCTCCTTAATTCCTCATTGTATTGAGTACTTACAGGTATAGCAGCATCACTCACTTCTTCACCAACATGTGAGATGATGTTTTCTTGCGTTCTTTCATTACGGTTACTTTGTAATGGCACAGGTAATGGTTGCAATGAAGAAGGCGTGATACCACTACACACTTCTAAGCGTAGCCTCTCAAGTGTAGCGTCATCCAACAGGTGACAGCGTTGTATGGCGCGCACCTGATCCGATAGGCGTTGTGCCGATACGTTGACATCTGGTTCAAGTACCTGAAACAGAGGTAGCATGCGAACACGGTACGCAGTGAGGTTAGTTCCCCCCTCTGTAGCCACAAAATATGCCCGCATCACGTTTTCATTCATACCGAAGTTCCATCGAATGCGGTGCACATTACCACCGGTGGCGGGGTCCGTAATCGAAGCCGGAGGGCCTCGGGGTCCCAAGCCAGTCGGTGGCCGGCCTCTCCCCTGCCGACGTACAGGTAGAGGCGACGTCGGCGGAGAGAAAAACTCGTCGCTGCTTGAGCTCGACGCCTCACCAGTAGTCACAGTTGTCGACGACTGTAAGGCGGAGCTGTGCGACAAGTCCGGGGTTGGTAATTGTGCTTTTTGTGCTTTTTTGGCGCCAGCTCTGGTCAACATTATATTTTTTCTTGATTTTCATCTTATTTTCATATTATCATTTTCAGTTTGTTACACTGACATAATGTGTCAAAGTGTACTATAATTTATAAAATATTTGTTTCTGTTTTTTCCGGATTTTCTTCATGCTGATTTTTTTGTTATAGATATATATTTGTACTTTTATTATAATTATAATTATTATTATTGTTCTCTTTATTAACACTTAACACATATTTATTACATTTTTAAATAGATTTATAAAAAAATACATTTAAAAATATAAAAAACAGTAACCCACCGGCATCGGGTACAGGGACCAAGCTACCGGTGGTTAGGGCTCCAAAGACAGGAACTTCCGCACAATACGGGCCGTATTCAACAGAACCGCCTTCTGCATCAAGCCCTTGATCCAGCTGCCTAACGCGAGCCTCTGTAGGTGGAGGTCGAGGCTCTTGGCTATTAGACCATGCGCAGATACGACTATCGGAACAATAATCGCCGAATCCACATCCCACATGTCGACAATCTCGTGAGCTAGGTCTAAATATTTAATTTGTTTATCTTTTTCTGCTTTCACGAGATTCTCGTCATGTGGCACAGTGATATCGACAATTACTGCAAGGCGCTTTAATCGATCCACTATCACTATATCAGGTCTGTTAGCTATAACAGTCCTATCAGTGATAATAGATCGATCCCAATACAATGTGACATAACCGTTCTCAAGAACTGGGTCGGGCACATACTTGTAATAAGGTACCTCCACGTCGACAAGATTATACTTTAGAGCAAGTTGCTGGTGGATTATCCTGGCTACTTGGTTGTGTCTGTGCAAATACTCACCGTTCGCAAGACAGGAACAACCAGAGATAATATGTCTTAAAGATTCTCCGGGACGATGACATGCCCGACAGATGTCTAGCGTCCCATCTTTGACAATAAATCTCCGATAGTTATTCGTCATCACGACTTCGTCAGTGATTGCACAGATAAAACCCTCAGTTTCTCCGAAAAGATCACCAAATCGTAACCAGGATACCGATGCTATTGAATCAACATCGGGCCCATTTAGAGCCCGATAAAATCGACCATGCAGTTCCTTGCTCTTCCATATTTCCTTCCGATCAGATACACTTAATATTACAGGTTTGCGCCAGTTCTCTTTCGCAAGGGACAGCGGGGTCAGTCCGTTGTCTATTGCCACAACATCTCGATGCACATCCACGTCCACCTGCAGGAAATACTCTCTAAGGTTGCATATCTCACGGTTATGGAGAGTCTTGGTATTTAAAATTTTCACAATTCAATCAATTCAATTTCAATAACTCGTCGTGGCTTAGGTTCGGAGCAGACGTGTTATTGGCAGCGGCATTTATATAAAGTTATTAATTACAACGTATTCCAATATATGTCCTATTGTGTGAGTGTTAAGTGTGTAATTCGAGTGCCAGTCATTATCTCGGTTCATCGCTTCAATCTACCTACTTAACTTTAAGATGGCTGAGACAAACGAAACCGAATGCCTCGATAATCCTGGTGTGGACGAAAATTTGCCTAGCGTGAGTAAAGTGCGTCGCACTAAGCAAAAAGGAGAAGAAAAGGGAAAGGGAAAGGAGGAAGACCTTTCCGTAATGTTCGAGAAATTATCTACTGATATTTCAAAAAAACTTACGACGTTTAACTCTGGACTTAGCAGCAAAATTTCCGCAATACAACAGGATATCAAGACTGTAATTAAAAAAGATCTCGAACTTATCAAATCAGACATCCAAGTTATTTACACCAAGCAGTCGGAATGTTTCAACGACATTAGCGACCTGAAGGAATCTATCAGTTTCATCGACAAGGAACACAAGGATCTGCAAAAAAGTATGGAAAACGAATATTTACTTTTGAAGCAAAAAAACTCCGAGATTGAATCTGCATTAAATGTTATTGAGCAGCGTGAACGGTCGGTGAATCTCGAAATAACCGGTTTGCCTGAGAAAGCTAGTGAATCCCTGACCACAGTGATGATTACTATTGCTAATTACGCGGGTGTACAACTATCGCCAAACGACATTATATATGCATCAAGAATACAACCCCGAACAAATATTGCCGGCCGCCCCAGGAACGTAGTGGTGAAATTGGGGTCGAGAAACTTGCGTGACAGCATTTTATCAGGTATACGTTCCAAAAAAGGCATAACTATGGCGGATATGGGAAGTTCTGGCGACGGTAGAAAATGTTATGTTAATGAACATCTGACAATCACAAATAAGCTGCTTTATAGAGATGTCCGTCAAAAATCCAATTTAAAAAACTTCCAATTTACCTGGATTCGCGATGGAAAAATATTTATAAGGAAAGATGCCACATCCCCCAAAATACTCATCAAGAATGTAGAAGATTTAGCAAAAATCATTTAATCACTAGTAATGTAAACACAACTTATAATACCTATGAGATCGGCCTTGCAGAACCATTAGTTATTTTGCATATACGAACATATTATATTATGACACATAAGCGATATATGTTGTTGCGCTCGGATTTTCTCACTAACTACTTGTACAGGTATGTGACACATGTTTGTATGGTTACGTACGGATTGTTAGCGTTATGTTTCTGCCACAGCACTGGTAAGCCCACTGTAGAATGCGATCTGTTATACATATCATACATTATGTTATTTCTCCACAGATTAGCGCAGCACTATCCTCTAGTAAACCATTTATTGGTTCTTAATATTAACATTCTCATTATTAAACATTTATTACCAAAATGTACGTGGTCTGCGCACTAAATGCACAGCATTGTGTAATAACATACTATCACATGATTATGACATCATATTGATAACCGAAACGTGGTTGCAAGATGACATACTCGACTCGGAGATTTGTGACGACAGATACGATATATATCGTTGTGACCGCAACCTCAACTCAACAGGTAAGAAGTCCGGTGGCGGAGTTATGGTATGTATACGTCGTGAATTAGCCGCAGTAATAAATAGTGCATGGTCGTGTAGCTTTATAAATACTGAGTCTCTCTGCATAACAGTTCCGTCCAGTAAAATACAGTCTGTTGCTAACCTGCATATTACGTTGGTCTATATCCCCCCGGACTCCAGTTCTACGCATGTTAATAGTGTATCCGATGTTTGGTGTGCCTTTAGTCACCTTTTTAATTTATACGCTAATGATTACCACTTGTTAGTAGGTGACTTTAATCTACCGTGCTTGCGGTGGACAGACAGTGGATATACTTTAAGGCACATAGGCACGACGGAGGTGCAAGAGAGCGCACAGGCGCTCGCTAATGATCTGCAGTTTATTGGTCTTGACCAGTATTCACTTGTTGTTAATAACTGCGGCAATACTCTAGATCTCTGTTTTTGTAATCTTCCAGTATCGGTATCTCAGTGTCAAGCTATATCTCGTGTGGACCTTCTTCACCCTCCCTTGAATTTAGACATAGCTGATCTTAAATTGACAAGTCTTAAAGAAAACCCGGCGCCTTCTTATACTTTTTTCAAGTGTGATTATAAAATAATTAATAATTATCTAAATTCAATTAACTGGCAGGATATTCTGTACGGGGTTGATATAGATCGCGCCCTAGATTGTTTTTATTCAGAGTTGGAAAAGTGTTTGGAACTATATGTTCCTATGTCGATTAAGAACAAATCCTATCCTGCGTGGTATTCGCGTGCGCTTATCTGTATCATTAAAGAAAAGTCAAAGGCACATAAAAGATGGAAAGAACATAAAAACCCTAGGGACTATGATGAATTCGCACTCCTTAGACGACGTCAGCATAGAGAACAAAGTTCCTGTTTTAAGCGTTTTGTTGATAATGCGGAGACTTATATAAAGCGCTCACCTAAATACTTTTGGAAGTATGTTAAAGCCAAAAGAGGTGGTTCAAGTTATCCCAGGAGTTTCACATATAGGGATCATACTTTCGACGATCCCAAATCAATATGTTCCGCGTTTAATGGTTTCTTTGAAAGCGTATTTACACCGCACTCACATACTAGCACCCAAGCCATCAACTCTGAGAATGACTGCAGAAATAACGAAACACTATCACATATTCATGTTACTGAAGATCTAGTCCTTAAACTATTACTCTCCTTGGATGTTACTAAGGGGTCGGGTTGCGATGGTATCCCCCCCATGTTTCTTAGATCTTGCGCGGATAGCTTAGTGGGCCCAATCACAATAATCTTTAAGCGCTCGATTGAAGAATGTGTATTTCCCACACGTTGGAAAACAGCGCATATCATACCTATCCACAAAAAAGGTACCAAATCAAAAATAGAGAACTATCGCCCCATCTCCATTTTACCCGTACTGGCAAAGACCTTGGAGAAATTGGTATACGAAAGCATTTATAATGTAATTTCAATGGGTGTTGCTGAATCGCAGCACGGTTTTCTTCGAGGACGTTCAACGCTTACTAACTTGGCGGTGTACTCGGACTTTGTTTTAAAACACATGGAAGCTGGAGGTCAGGTTGACGTCATTTATACCGACTTCGAAAAAGCTTTCGATCGGGTCGATCATGTTATTCTACTGCAAAAGCTCCGTGTTCTGGGTATTCACGGTGATTTATTGCGGTGGGTCGAATCGTACCTTAGAAATCGCTCTCAGGCTGTGGTACTGGGGGGCTTTAAATCTGATGTTATACTAGTTCCTTCTGGAGTACCCCAGGGCTCGCATTTAGGGCCGCTTTTCTATAACGCCTACATTCACGACATTTATGAGCATATCGACAGCGCTAATCATCTATTGTACGCTGACGATAAAAAAGTGTTTGTTAAAATTAACAGTATTGATGACTGTGTAAGTCTCCAGAACAATCTCAATAATCTTTACCAGTACTATATCAAAAATAAAATATCAATAAATATATCCAAATGTCAATGTATAACCTTTAGTCGTAAAATTAATATTATCTCATATAATTATAGCTTTAACGGTGTCTCCATAGAAAGAGTAGACAATGTGCGAGACCTGGGGATTCACTTAGACGCTAAAATGAGTATGACTACACACTTCGATAACATAATAAATAAGTCTTATAGAAATCTTGGCTTTGTCATGCGTACTTGTCAACCTTTTAATAGTTTGATTAGCTTAAAGTTAGTGTATTATTCCTACGTTAGAAGTGTATTAGAATACAATTGCCAAATCTGGTCGCCTTTTTATGCCATACATATTAATAGGATAGAGCGTGTTCAGAGGAAATTCTTACGGCACCTTAATTTCAAGTTCCGTAAGCCTCAGACAGACTACGTTCGTAATTGTCGAACGTATAACTTACTTACTCTAGAGGAAAGACGCTGGGTGATGGATATGGGGCTACTTTATGATATACTTCGTAGTCGGATTGACTGTCCTGATTTACTAGCACTAATAACTTTTAGAACCCCAACCTATCGCACTCGTCACACTCAAATGCTAAGCGTTCCGACTCATCCTACCTCATATGGACAGAATGCCGTGACCGCAAGAATCGCGCGCACATACAACGAAAAATTTAGCAGTGTTGACCCCTTTATCACTTCTAAAAATATTTTTTTACACAAAGTTAAGGATATTATAACTGGGAGATTATAACTATCTCAATCCATGCCGTTTTTCACCCCGTGTCTCGTAGTCTTGATTATCGGTTATACGTATTGTTATATTATTGAATATGTCATAATCTTAAAAATACTTGCCATGTGTTTGTGTATATGCATTTGCGTACATAATATAAGCAAAGGGCTTTGCTTTCGTGTTTGTGTTTTGAACAGTAACTAATATGCACTTACTTAAATTGAAAGTATTAAATACAAATATCTGATTTTAGATGTAGGTATGTATAATAGAGAATAAGTAAATATGAATAAGAATAGTCATGACATCATGGTTATTAATAAATATATGTGTATGCTGTGGTCGGAAAAGTTGTTCGAATTCGCATTTTGTACCATTAAATACCTAGTATTTTCACACTCATAAATACTGAGTACCTGCAGTGGCAGTGACTTACCGTTGCACCGTCAAAACCTGTTCTTGCCTCTCGTATCTATTTTATTCACGAGTTCCCGACGCACTCGCATGTTGTTGTCATTATTAACTACTAATGGTTCTGTTAGCGGAGGTTATTGTATACGTTTGCAACTTTTTGTAATCTCATAGGTAGGTATTGATATTGATATTATGTATAAAAATTATGTTGTTAGTACATAGCAGCCTGTTTTGTATCTAGGTACCTTTTTAATCTAGTATAGAAGTGGATAGCTGTTATTGGTCAGTGTCTAGTAATTTCTGTTTGTATACACGATTGTAAAATGGCTGTTGTTATCCCAAATAAAATAAAATAAATAAATAAAAATCCCCGACCCCCGCATTTCCGTGGTATATACAACCTCATTACTGACGAACGTGGGTGGTGCATTCGATATGAAGTCAATAGACAACGCACCTTCCTATCCAGAGCTTCTAACTCCGTCTGAGTCCATCTAAGTATGCCAAAAGAGTATACTAAGACTGGCATAGCCCAGCCGTTGACAGCACGCACCTTGTTACCGCCTGATAAAAGACTTATTATTATTATTATTATACTCATTTATTCAAATTATTCTCTTAACATAATTTTTTTTACAATATTTATATGAAAAATTACATATAATATTATAAAAAAATCCATGTCAGACCACCACCAGTAGCGGAGCAGGGCCCAAACTACCAGCGGTAGAGGTCACAGACTGAGAAACCTCCTAACGATGCGTGCCGTGTCGAGGACGACAGCCTTCTGTATCTGACCCTTGATCCAACATTATATTATAACATTATTATTATTTCGTTTATTCAATAACATTCTTTTTTTATACATTTTTAAATAGATTTATAAAAAACACAAATACATTTAAAAATATAAAAAATAGTGTCCCACCAGTAGCGGAGTAGGACCCAAACTACCGGCCTTAGAGGCTACAGACTAAGAAACCTCCTAACAATACGGCACGTGTCGAGGATAACAACCTTCTGAATCTGACTCTTGATCCAACAATCTAACGAGAGTCTCTTGAGATGTTGATCGAGACTCTTCGCTATTAATCCGTTTGCCGAAACGACCACCGGGACAATGATCGTCGAGTCTACGTCCCACATGGCGGTTATCTCGAAGGACAGATCGAGGTACTTACTAAGTTTGTCCTTCTCTGCCTTCACGAGATTCTCGTCATGCGAGACGGCGATATCGACGAGCACTGCCCGACGCTGGGTCCGATCAACCAACACGATATCGGGCCTATTGGCAACAATAGTCCTGTCCGTGATGATTGATCGGTCCCAGTAGAGCAATGCACGACCATTCTCAAGAACTGGCACTGGTGTGTACTTATAGTACGGTACTTCAAACTCAATAAGGCCATATTGAAGAGCAAGTTGCTGGTGGATGATCCTGGCTACTTGATTGTGCCTATGCAAGTACTCGGTGTTAGCAAGATACGAACAACCGGAAATAATATGGCGAAGTGATTCACCAGGACGGTGGCATGCTCGACAAATGTGGACCGTACCGTCCTTCATGATGTATTTCCGATAGTTGTTCGTCTTGATAACCTCATCTGCAATTGCACAGGCAAAACCTTCAGTTTCCCCAAAGAGGTCCCCAAAACGTAGCCAGTTCACCGAAGCGAGCAGGTCTACGTCGGATCCTGTTAAGACCCGGTAGAACCGCCCGTGTAGCTCCTTACTCTTCCATACGTCCTTACGGTCTTCAGTACCTAGCACCTTTGGTTTACGCCAGTTCTCGTTAGCCAAGGAAAGAGGTGTTAGGCCCTTGTCAACCATCACGACATCGCAATGAATATCACACCCGTTCTGTAGAAAGTAATCTCTCAGACTGCACACTTCACGGTTGTGGAGGTTCTTGGCATTTAAAAAGCCTCGACCCCCCCACTTCCGCGGAATGTACAGTCTCATGACAGAAGATCGTGGGTGTAACATTCGATGCAATGTCAGTTGTTGACGGACTCGCCTATCCAGGGCGTCTAGTTCCGTTTGAGTCCACCTAAGTATGCCAAAGGAGTATAACAATAAAGGTATCACCCAACCGTTGAAAGCCCGCATTTTGTTACCACCGGACAAAGAACTGTTAAGAACTTTTGTCAGGCGGCCAAAAAAACGTTCTTTCACCGATTTCTTAATATCCTCTACCGCTATACCCAATGACTCTGACATACCTAGGTATTTGTATGTTTCGGTCTCGGAGAGAGATCTGAGAGTTATTATCTCAGAAAGTTGTAAATTCGGTGAATTTACAACCTTCCCCCGTTGTACATGCATAACCGCACACTTATCAACACCGAACTCCATCTTAATGGCATTACTAAAAACTTTCGTGGTTTTTAATAATGTCACTAAATCTTGGTGCTTCAATGTGAACAGTTTGAGGTCATCCATGTACATCAGGTGAGATATAACCTCACCCCCTCTACGAAACCGATAGCCTAGCCCTGAATCCTTCAGCAATGTGCTAAGTGGATTCAGTGCTAAACAAAACCACAATGGATTCAAACTGTCGCCCTGGAATATACCACGCTCGATCCTTATCAAGCATTGCGGGTCAGAGGCGTGCCCACCACTACCTGGTTGACGAAGGACTGTGGTCCACTGCCCCATACACGAGACTAAGAAGGATTAAATTTTTTTATTATTCCCTTTATTACATTTTATTACATATTTACTATATTTTTAAATAAACTTATAAAAAACACAAATATATTTAAAAATATAAAAAATAGTGACCCACCGGTATCGAGTACAGTGACCAAGCTACCGGTGGTTAGGGCTCCAGAGATAGGAACTTCCGCACAATACGGGCCGTATCCAACAGAACCGCCTTCTGCATCAAGCCCTTGACCCAGCTGCCTAACGCGAGCCTCTGTAGGTGGTGGTCGAGGCTCTTGGCTATTAAACCATGGGCAGATACGACTATCGGAACAATAATCGCCGAATCCACATCCCACATGTCGACAATCTCGTGAGCTAAGTCCAAATATTTAATTTGTTTATCTTTTTCTGCTTTCACGAGATTCTCGTCATGCGGCACAGTGATATCGACAATTATTGCAAGGCGTTTTAATCGATCTATTATCACTATATCTGGTTTTTTGGCTATAATAGTCCTATCAGTGATAATAGACCGATCCCAATACAATGTAGCATGGCCATTTTCAAGAACTGGGTCGGCCACATACCTGTAATAAGGTATCTCTAAGTCAACAAGGTTATATTTTAGAGCAAGTTGTTGGTGGATAATCCTGGCTACTTGGTTGTGTCTGTGCAAATACTCACCGTTCGCAAGACGGGAACAACCAGAGATAATATGTCTTAAAGATTCTCCGGGACGATGACATGCCCGACAGATGTCTAGCGTCCCATCTTTGACAATAAATCTCCGATAGTTATTCGTCATCATAACTTCGTCAGTGATTGCACAGATGAAACCTTCAGTTTCTCCAAAGAGATCACCGAAACGTAACCAGGATATGGAAGTTGTAAAATCAACATCGGGCCCGTGTAGAGCCCGATAAAAACGACCGTGAAGCTCTTTGCTCTTCCATATTTCCTTGCGATCAGATACACCTAGTATTACCGGTTTGCGCCAGTTCTCTTTAGCTAGGGAGAGTGGGGTCAGTCCGTTATCAATTGCCACGACATCTCGATGCAGACCCACATCCACCTGCAAGAAGTACTCTCTAAGGTTGCATATCTCACGGTTATGGAGACTCTTAGCGTTTAAAAATCCTCGACCTCCACATTTCCGTGGGATATACAACCTCATTACTGACGAACGTGGGTGGTGCATTCGGTATGAAGTCAATAGACAACGCACCTTCCTATCCAGAGCTTCTAACTCCGTCTGAGTCCATCTAAGTATGCCAAAAGAGTATACTAAGACTGGCATGGCCCAGCCGTTAACAGCCCGTACCTTGTTACCGCCTGACAAGAGACTTTTCAATACTTTCTTCAGGCGGCCAAAGAAACGGTCCTGCAACGTCCGTTTCATGTCAATCTCAGCAATACACAGAGTTTGGGACATACCTAGATATTTGTAGGTTTCGGTTGCGGAGAGCGACTCAAATTGTGTGAAATCCGAAAGACTGACTCCTTCAGATTCCACAATCCCGCCCTTTTTCACATGCATGACCGCACACTTATCTACCCCGAACTCCATACTGATAGCCTTACTAAAAGTTTCAGTAACTTTTAGTAAAGCCATCAATTCGGGGCCATTAGGGGCAAATAACTTTAGGTCATCCATGTAAAAAAGGTGGGATAAAATTTGACCCCCTCTCCGCATCCGATAGCCTAACCCTGAACCCTCTAGTAGCGTACTGAGAGGATTCAGTGCTAGGCAAAACCATAACGGACTCAGACTATCGCCCTGGAATATTCCTCTCTCGATCCCTATTGGTACACCACCTCCTAGAATCTGACGACATCCTGGATAAACCAAAACCGTATTCCATTGTCTCATACATGACCTCAAAAAGGTGCACAGAGTTGCATCAATTTTATACAACTCCAGCACCTTTAGAAGCCATGTATGAGGTACAGAATCATACGCTTTTTTGTAGTCAATCCAGCATGTCGCAAGGTTCTTTCGGTTGCGACGTACCTGCTGACAAACAGCCATGTCAAGAATAAGGAGCTCTTTAGTACCACGTGCCCCACTTTTACATCCATTCTGAGAGATGGACAATATATTGTTGTTTTCTATATGTGAATACATTTTGACTCTCAGAATAGATGTAAAAAGTTTGTATATAGTTGGTAAACAAGTAATGGGTCTGTAATTCAACACTCGTACAAATTGGACACAAGTGGGTAACTCAGTCACAATGCACGATTTACTTTGAATATTTACTGTTAAAAAGCGTCAAAAGGGTAAACACTGCTTTTGCTGTTGCTTTTGTGATCATTAATAATAAAAATAGTTAAACTTATCAGTTATGTGTGTTGTGAAAATAAAAGGAACAATATACCTATAAATGTGTTGTGACAGTGTTATTGAAGAAATAGACTCAGTAAATTCTGAGATACGCGTAAAAGAAAACTTACTTCAAACATTCACTAATAAATTTTAAAAACTTATTTACAATCAAATTTATTGCAAATGATGATAAATCGTAATAAGTGCGGTGCAATTCATACATAATATCGATGGTGAATTCTTAAAAAAGTTCATAAACTAGGAATATCTAATATCATTGTGTCAATCAGTTTCGTTTTTTATTGAAACACCTACATAACCATTAAATTGCAAGTGAGTCTCAGTCACAACTGGCGACGTTAAGCTGTAATGCGGATTCACTACGTTATGTTACGGTCGTCAATTTCACATACATGTTCAAAAGTCAAGTTGGTCTCGAGGCCGAGAGTACTGACTTTCACTAAGGTGGATGGGGGTTCGAACCTGAGTAATTGAAAGTTCTTTTTGTAATTGACTACAAAAGTTTGGAAATAATTTATCACGGACAAGTACCTACTATTATTAACATAAAATGAATTTCTTTGACAATATAACATTCAGAAAAAAACGGACATCCATGTCTGAGGTAAATAGTTGCGATGAAAGTAGTAAGAACGACTCTAAGCTAGATGGCACCACTAGTAGCTTACCCAATTTATCAGCTTATGATGACAACCACCTAATGCAAGAGCTCAAAGAGAAAATAGAACAACTTACCTCCGAATTAAACTCAGCCCACGAAGAAATAAATAATTTATCAATAGAGAATAATGAATTAAAGAAAACAGTCAAAGAGTTATCAACAAAACATGAAATTCTTAAAAAAACTACCAAGAAACTTACTGACGAATTTTATACACCTAAGAAAACCCAGAAAATGTCCACCCCATGTAGCAAAACTACAAAAAAGCATAAAAAAAGACTTAGCGATGCTTCTTGTACGTCGATTAATCAATATTCAATTATTGAACCCTCAATCGTGCAAAACACTGTTTGCACTAACCAAAAGACGGATACTAAACTACAGGCGGGCAGGAAGAAGAAGCTATGTATTGTGAGCACGAATAACACTAATAAGATACTGTCTCTTGCTGAAAATGTTTTTGAGAACAATGACATATGTCACTACATATCGCCTAATTGTGGTATTATTCAACTCCTTCGCAACCTGCACCAGAAGCTCGAAGATTTTACAAAGGATGACTTCTGCGTTATATTTATAGGAGAGGAAGACTTTAAAAAATCGCAGAACTACTTTACCTTGACTGTAGCAGTAAGAAATGTATTAAAAGAAATTCAACATACGAATATTATTCTTTGTTCGCCGATATATATGTATAGTTATTATTCATTTTTATTTAATTGCAGGGTTGAATTATTTAATAATCTGTTGTATCTCGATGTTCGGTCTCATAAATATGCAACTTTAATTGATTCGAATCTAGGTATATCGAAGGATGATTCTATGTATCTGAGGAGCAATGGTAGGCTCAATGATCGTGGGATGAGAAATATTATATCCAATATACAGCAACGTTTGTATATTTCAAATCATAAGGTGCCTATGGGGAAAGATGACGATACTACAGATGCATTGATCGTGCCCCACGGTTCCGAATTTTTTCGTCCATAATCACCTTCATATTATGCATCTAAACATTGCTGGTCTAGTAAATAAATCTGACAGACTAACTGTTCATTTACAGGAACTGTTATTGAGCAGGGGTGTAAATATTGATGTATTGTGTGTCACGGAGCATTTTATAATGTCTGGTCACGAAACATTATTATACTTGCCTAATTACAGGCTATCGGCATGCTTCTCTAGAAAGCATGGCAACCGAGGTGGCGCATGCATCCTAACTAAAAGTGGTCTAGCTTGTACTGAAATGACGGACGTTGCTAAATGCTCAGTGACAGGAAGTTTTGAGTGTTGCGCCTTGAGGTTGACTGAACATGGTGTAATAATACTCTGTGTTTATAGAACACCATATGCAGATAATATTGACATTTTTTATAAACAATTGGATTGTATTCTGAAAAAACTTTGCAACAATAACAAAAATAAAGTAATTTTATGTGGTGACTTTAACATAGACAGGTTGAAAAAGACAAGCCTAGCGGCGGAGTTTGAATGCTTTCTCTTGAGCTACAATATAAAATTGCAAATAAACCAAGTCACTAGACCCAGTTCTGGAACATGTATCGATAATTTTGCTCATAACATGCCACAGAAAACTGACGCTGAGGTAGTAGAACTGTCTCTTTCTGATCACACAGCACAAATCTTAAAAATCAGATCAAAAACCTCTTATCAAATCAAATCGTGGCGCAAAACTATTAGGGATATTTCTAATGAAAATCTCACTAGGTTTAACGGTTACCTTCAGTGCCTAAGCTTCTCAGAGGTATACAATACTGAGGATCCCAACTGCGCTTATGATGCTTTCATTGAGTGGTTTCATCTTTTGTACAACCTATGCTTTCCGTATAAAACTATCACGGTAAAATCTGAAAAAGCTATCAAGTGGGTATCCCGTGGTATTCGCACCTGCAGCAAGAGACAACGGCACTTACTTTGGAAACATCGAATAAACCCTAGTGCTGAAAATAAAAGAAACTTTTTAAATTACACTAAGAGATTCAGAAAAATTATTAATTTGACACAAAAAGCTCAAAATAATCATTTAATTCGAAACTCTAAAAACAAATCCAAAACAGCGTGGCAATTAATAAACAGAAGCAAGCAGATCCCAGAACCAATCAGAAATATTAAAACATTAAACTCGTCAACAAGTGATCCACAAGAAATAGCTGAACTTTTCAACAACTACTTTATCGATAAAGTTACAGATATCCCTTGCCACCCATTAAATAAAAATAATATTAAAAAAATTGCTCCTAACCCTAACTCTATATTTATGGCACCTGCTGTCCCTCAAGACTTAGTAAATATAATCAAGGCACTTAAAAATAAAAAAAGTTTTGGATATGACGGCTTTTCAACAAGGGTCATAAAGTATTGCCATGGAAGTATTGTCTGTCCGCTGGCCCACATTATAAATGTGATTATAGTGGCAGGAGTATTTCCGGATGGACTAAAAACAGTTATTGTAAAACCAGTTCATAAAAAGAATAGCAAAGACGACACGTGCAACTATCGTCCTATTGCCTTAATTTCAATTTTCTCCAAAATTATAGAGAAATATATCTACAATTGTATCTATTCTTTCTCAACTAAATTTAATATTCTCTGCGAAGAGCAATATGGATTCAGAAAAAATAAAAATGTCAATATGGCTGTTTTTAACCTACTGAAAACAGTAATGACAAATATGGATATTAGAATACCCATATGTGCAATACTCACAGACATGACTAGTGCTTTTGACTTTGTAAAACATGGCATACTTTTTGACAAATTAGACGCTTTTGGTATTCGAGGAAATGCTCTAAATCTGATAAAATCTTATTTAAATGGTAGAAAACAAATTACGGAAATAACTAATATTTGCCCTATAACCAATCGTGAACAAAAGTATACATCTTCCTCTAGATTAATACAATACGGGGTTCCTCAGGGTAGTGTGATGGGCCCTTTATTGTTTTTGTTGTATATTAATGACTTCCCATATCAAATTAACCACCCTATGGTACTGTTTGCTGATGACAGTACAGTCTTGATAAAATGTATCACAAAAAATAAATATGAAGGGGACATCTGCAATACACTTGAAGCTATGACATACTGGCTGACTAATAATAATTTAATAATTAATATAAACAAAACCAAAATAATACATTTTTACCAAAGGCTATGTCCGGAACAACTAAATATAACTTGTAATAATGAAGTAGTGGAAAGAGTGTATGTATCAAAATTCTTGGGTATTTTGATAGACTCTCAATTGAATTGGAAGGCCCAAGCTGATGACATCTGTCTGAAGCTAAGTAGATCGGCCTATGTACTCTACAGCCTCAGAAATAAAGTTGACATAAAAACGGTGTTAGTAGCTTATCATGGTCTCGTTTTATCTACATTAAGGTTCGGGATTATATTTTGGGGTAATTGTAGCGAAAGGGAGAGTATTTTCAAATCCCAGAAACGTTGCATAAGGTCTATGTTCAACCTAAAAACTACGGACAGTTGTGTTCCTATTTTTAAGACCCATAGTTTGTTAACCTTCCCTAGTCTATATATACTTGAGATTGCCCTCTTTGTCAAAAGTAACCGAGATCTCTTTAAATCTCTCGAAGAAACCCGTATCAGAACGATATCTATGAGATCACAGTATCAAGGTTTATTGAGCACCGGAGGGTTTCAGACCGCACTTCTTAGAAAAAGTGTTTTCGGAATGGCACCTGTGATTTTTAACAAAATACCAACCAGCATCAAAGAACAGCCCTTAGGATCTTTTAAGTGGAGACTCACTAAGTTGCTGGTGGAGAAGTGTTATTACTCAATAAATGAGTTTCTTAACGATGACCTGTAATAATGTAATCCTGTTGACATATGTTAGTTTGATAATATTGTAATTGTAATATATTCTAAATGTGACTTTTTCTTGTATCCTGACTGGCCATTATGCAGAAAATTTCATATTAAAATGTTTGACATGTTAGATATAATAAATAATATTAGTAGTACTTAACTTCATGACATAAATTTAAACTCAGAAGTGATATTTGTGTGCCGGAATGGCAGAATGTATATGGAAGCAAAAATTGTATTTACCATCTAATTGTGATTACCTACATTCTTTGCAAATAAATGAATATTATTATAATATAATTTTTGGGGTCTGTGGTACCACCAGATTTATAAAGAAGGTGAGTAACTCCGGTAGTCATAAAAGATGGAAGCGACGCTAACTCAAGGGATGACTGGAAGCAAGATGCCAAGCAGGCGTGCGAGCTACGGAACCATTTTAGCCAAAAGTTGTGCAGTCCGTCCGGTCCAGCTGATTTCCAATTTGGTAACGAACGAACTGCACAACCAATATCATCTTCAGATATGGTTATAGGTTCCATAGCTTGTATTGGTTCACACGCCCGCTCTACATCCCCAATCCACCCACCCTGCGTATGACTGACGGGTGTCGACCAAATGTTTTTCCAAAAGGCAACTGTAGCATCAGCATCAGGTAGACTCCCATCAGTCACATCTGAATCAGGTCGCTCCCACCTTCTGTATACCCACCTCTCGTCTTTTTGGAACAAGCGATTTTGTGTATATCTGTCTACTCTCTTTTTATATCGCCTTATACGGTTTGCCCACGCATAGATTTTCTGCTTATTATTATTATTATTTTCTTATTATTATTCCTTTATTTAACTTAATTACATATTTAATACATTTTTAAATAAATCTATAAAAAATACAAATATATTTAAAAATATAAAAAATAGTGACCCACCGGCATCGGGTACAAGGACCAAGCTACCGGTGGTTAGGGCTCCAGAGAGAGGAATTTCCTCACGATGCGTGCCGTATCGAGCAACACTGCCTTCTGCATCAGGCCCTTAATCCAACCGTCTAACGAGAGCCTCTGTAGGTGTTTGTCGAGGCTCTTGGCGATCAGTCCATGCACGGAAACGACTATCGGTACAATAACAGCTGAGCTTACATGCCACATGTCGACAATCTCGTGGGCCAAATCCAAGTACTTTACTTGTTTGTCTTTTTCGGCTTTCACGAGATTGCCGTCATGCGGAATAGTAATATCAACTATTATTGCACGGCGCTCTAACCGATCTACTATCACTATGTCAGGCCTATTTGCAACAATAGTCCTGTCAGTGATAATAGATCGGTCCCAGTACAATGTGATATGATCATTTTCGAGAACTGGGTCGGGCACATACTTGTAATACGGTACTTCTGAATCCACGAGTTTGTATTTCAGAGCAAGTTGTTGATGGACAATCCTAGCTACTTGGTTATGCCTATGCAAATACTCGCCGTTAGCCAAACTAGAACAACCAGAGATAATATGCCTAAGGGACTCTCCAGGACGGTGGCACGCCCGACATATGTCAACCGTACCATCCTTCAGAATATACCTCCGGTAATTTTTAGTCATGACAACTTCGTCCATAATTGCAAAGACAAACCCTTCGGTTTCTCCAAATAGATTACCGAATCGTAGCCAGGATACTGATGATTTTAAATCAATATCAGGTCCATGTAGGGCCTGATAGAAACGTCCATGTAACTCTTTACCCTTCCATACACCCATGCGGTCATTGGTACTTAGTATTATAGGTTTGCGCCAGTTCTCTTTAGCCAAACCGAGCGGGGTAAATCCTTTGTCTACTGCAGCAACATCACGATGCAAATCCTCGTCCACCCGCAGGAAGTATTCCCTAAGATTGCACACCTCACGGTTGTGAAGGGTCTTAGCATTAAGAAAGCCTCGGCCCCCACACTTCCGTGGTATGTACAACCTCATTACAGATGAACGCGGATGATGCATTCGGTATGTAGTGAGTAGCGTACGGACTTTTCTATCCAAGGCGTCAAGTTCTGTCTGAGTCCATCTGAGTATGCCAAACGAGTACACTAAAACTGGCATGACCCAACTATTGTAGGCTCGCACCTTGTTACCGCCCGATAAAAGACTCTTAAGAACTTTTTTCAGGCGGCCAAAGAAGCGTTCCCTCAATAATTGTTTCATGTCAGTCTCTAATATGCCTAACGCTTGTGACATACCCAGATATTTATAAGTATCGGTTGCCGAAAGGGACCGAAGTTGAGTGGAATCTGAAAGTTGTATTCTTTCGGAATCCACTATCCCACCCTTCTTCACATGCATGCTTGCACATTTGTCTACGCCAAATTCCATTCTGATAGAATTACTAAAGGTTTCCGTTACCTTTAGTAATTCCATCAGTTGGTGACTGTTTGGGGCAAGTAATTTTAAATCATCCATGTAAAGAAGGTGAGACAAAACCTGGCCATCTTTCCGCAACCGGTACCCTAGACCTGAATTCTCCAGCAAAGCGCTGAGAGGATTCAGGGCCAGACAAAACCATAAAGGACTCAGACTATCGCCCTGAAATATACCACGCTCGATCTTTATCGGTCCACCATTACCACAAGTCTGTCGGCATCCTGAATAGCTCAAGACGGTCTTCCATTGCCCCATGCATGTCCCTAAGAAGGTACATAGAGTTGCATCAATCTTATACAACTCCAGCACCCTCCTAAGCCATGAATGAGGCACAGAGTCATAGGCCTTCTTGTAATCTATCCAGCATGTCGCCAGATCCTTGCGATTACGGCGTATCTGTTGGCTAATAACCATATCCATAATTAGGAGCTCTTTAGTGCCACGAGCCCCACTTCTACATCCATTCTGAGAGATTGACATGATGTTGTTGTCAGTTATGTGGCGCGTTATTTTTTGTCTCAAAATAGATGTGAGAAGCTTATAGACCGTTGGTAGGCATGTAATTGGTCTATAATTTTTAGGCTCTATGGCACTACCAGATTTGTATAAGAGATGGGTCATACCAGTAGTTAGAAAATCGGGAAGCGATCCTGATTCCAAACATGATTGGAATTGAGCTGCCAACCGTCCGTGTGAACTACGGAACCATTTTATCCAAAAATTGTGCAGTCCGTCTGGTCCTGCTGATTTCCAGTTCGGTAACAGACGGACTGCGTTGGTGACATCACTATCTATGAATTTTAATGGTTCCATAGTTTGTATCGGTTCACACAGACGATTAACATCCCGCATCCAACCATCCTCTGTGTGGCTGACAGGAGCCGACCAGATGCCACTCCAGAATGCAATGGTGGCATCATCATCTGGCCGGCGCTCGTCAATCACACTTGAATCAGATCGCTCCCAATCTCTGTAGACCCATCTCTCATCTTTTTGGAACATGCAGTTTTGGGAATACCGGTCCACTCTTTTTTTATATCTTTTTATACGATTTGCCCACGCATAGACTTTTTGCTTCAGGTAGTCAATGCGCTCTGTGACCCGAAAAGCAAATTCTTGGGATCTAATATTAGTCCCCAAGAATGCCCGGTTCACAAAGCGCATCACTCTAGGGCGAGTATTGCCCGACCTGAAGCAAATAAGTTTCCCAATGAGTGCCCTGGTCTCGGTAATACGACGTTCAATCCTATACTGCCAGGCTGGTGTAACAAATTTCGGTCGAGTAGCTTTATCATTTGATAAAAGCTTAATATTTGCTAATCGACATGCTGCAACAGCCCCACAGTACAGAATCGAATGTGTATCACCGAGATTTTCACTACTGTTAAAATAGTCTGACAGTAGTGAATCCAGAGCACACATTAGGGCTATATTTTTCTTATGCGTAGGCAAACGCGGTAGACGAGGTCTTTCGGTAGGTGTTACGTTTCGATATTCCCTCAGTGCACATTCCAAAGCGCTCCCTAATTGTACATTGCAATGAGTACTTACATCTGTAACCCCGGTATCCAATAAATCATCATCAGTGGGACGTTGTGTGGAAACAGTAGGAACATGTGTACCTGATGATGTAGGTATTGTGATACCAGGATTACCCTGTAAATCTGAGCGAAGCCTCTCAAGCACGGCATCATCCAACATATGACCACGTTGTATAACCCGCACTTGATCCGACAGACGTTGCGTTGATACGTTAACAGTTGGTTCGAGCTCCTGAAACAGAGACAGCATTCGTACACGATACGCAGTGAGATTAATTCCTCCCTCTGTAGCCGCATAATATGCCCGCATGACGTTCTCGTTCATGGAAGAAGTCCATCGCATGCGGTGCACATTACCACCGGCAGCGGGGTCCCTAAACGAAGCCGGAGGGCGTCGGGGTCCCAAGCAGGTCGGTGGCCGGCCTCTCCCCTGCCGACGTACAGGTGGAGGCGACGTCGGTGGAGAGAAATACTCGTCGCTGCTAGAGCTCGACGCCTCACCAGTAGCCAAAGTTTCCGGCAAATGGGAGGCGGAGCTATGCGACGAGTCCGGGGTTGGTAATTGTGCAGTTTGTCTCTCTCTGGCTCTAGCTCTTGTGAGCATATTTATCCTTTATCATCATCCATCCATTTCTTGATATTGTTTGTATTTGATTAATATTTTCTTTGACATATGTCAAACATCTGCAATTTGGTAATTTTTCTTGATCTTGATAAAATATAGGTTGTATATGTAATTTATAAATTTATTGCAAATCTTGCTATGCAATATATAATTATAGTATAAATTTAGACTGTAAAATTAAATAAAAATATTAAAATAATTTTAAGATGAAAAATGACGTTCGATGATATTAAGGGTTGCCAGGTTTATTATTATTATTTATTTATTTATTATTTATTTCTTATTATTATTATTAGTGTATTATTATTATTTCATTAAATTGTGAATTTACCCTTTCATATGATATTAATCTTTTTTCAGTTGAATAAACTCTTTTTGCGTATGGTTAGATACTCGTAATAAAGGAGTAAACTCCAGTCGTGTGTCGGAGCTGACACACACACTTTTTTTTTTCAATTATCGCTACCGGTAGGGATTGATGTATATTTGGGGTCTGAAGAAGTACACATAGGTGTTAATTATGCCCAAATTACGCCCTCGTTCATACCCAGTTATAAGAGGCGTATTTTATAAGGGCAAGTCCACATTTACACTATGTAACATGAATCTCTAATATTAAAAAAACGGAAAGTTTCTACTGTTATTTGGATGTATGTATATATGTGTGATGATTTTTTATAATTACTCGATGACTTTCCATTATTATGTGACAATTATTACTTTTAAGTATTTCTTTACTTAGTATAAATTAGAATATTTAACTGGCAACACCTGCGGTACTCCCTCCATGGCAGCAGAGTGGCGGACGGACGGACCGGTGACGATGCGAGTTCAGAAATATATTATTCATTCTGTCTGCGACTTTGGTAGAGATATGTTCTCTGCATTAAGTTATACCTACTATAACATTATTATTATTTGCATTGTTGATAGTTTATAAAGTAATAGGCAGACGTGTAAGTAAATGAGTGTGATTATTACGAAGTATTGTGAGAGTTTCATCACATCTCAGAAGCTGAACACAACCCACAGCGCAAAAAGGTACTGTTCTTCATTTCAAATTAATGTTTTAATCTAGATTTTATGAAATTAAAATTTGTAGAACGTGGTCTTTTCTCTGGCACCATAATCGCCTCACAGAGGGTGCCCTCTGTGAGGCGATTATGGTAGAACTACTAGGTACTACTACTAATAGGTACTGTAGAACGGGGTAGTGGAGCTGGGTACACAAAGAAGTACTCGTAGGATGGGATTCGGGAAATATAATTAACAAAAAAATATAGCCTCTGACATCCGGCTTTCCTACGAGCGCCCTCAAGTAGGTATACAGCACCCAGCAGGGGTGGATGGCCATATACCGTTCTTGAGTCAGTCCTAAGAGGTCACATGGATACTCAAGCAGTGGTTGAGGTATCCAGCACACGCTCCTAGTCCCTACCAAAGAGAATACAATACTACGTAAGAAGAGACGGGACTACCATAGTGCAAAATAATATTACGAAATGTCAAATCAAGGATAACGGAATGTAGGCAACCTAACACTAACACATACGAGTCGCCAACATAAGGGAAAAATAGAGATGTGCCACTTAATATTTTTATTTATCGATATCGATAAATGCAGTGGTCTCTATATTTTAAAAATAATTTTATATTTTCGCAGACGCTATACTCCATTTTTCAACTAAAGTACTGCGTCATACAAGTTACATGTTAAAAATGAATAAGCATTTAAATTCCCGTAGGCAGCACATTTAATTAAAAAAACAGAGTATAGGCTCAGTTTGGGTTTTAAAATGATAAGTTCATGAAATTAAATATTTATTTAAAAACATTACATGTATATTAAAAATATTTGTAATTTCTTCTTCAATCAATATTCTGCAGCTCATAGTATTGGTGACTGTGCAACATTATGACCCTTTTTATTTACCAAATATTAGGACGCTTGCTTCATTAAGTGATGAATTTATTCTTCTGCATTCATTTCTTTAGCAAAACTGACAAACGACACAACAGCAACGAGTCCATTAGGTCTGCATTGTGAATTTATATCCTTTATGATCATCAAGCGACAATAACTACCTATATCTTTATTAAGACGGAGCGCAGCAGTCTCCTTTAAGATGGTCCCAATCAAAAATGTATGTAAAACGATACCGGTCACAATTTTAAACCTATTGACATGAAATTTGGCATGCAGATAGAACACATTAACATGCCTTGCTGTATAGTTTTTGGTGTATGTGGCCCCTATAGTTTTTTAGTTATTAAGAATTTAAATTTACTTAATTAAAAATTTTAAATGCAGCTTTTAAGAGTTTATTGTTGGCTCGCGTCATTGTTGAAAATTTAATTGTATTTTTTAGAGGTTATGTAGGGTTCTCCGTCTTAATTATTTGGATGTAACCGCCCGCATTCCAGCGATTACCTAGTTATGAAGATAAGGTTTTACATCACGTTCGAACACAAAAACACATTTATCAAATGTTTTGAGCGATAATTTGTCTTTCCATCATTCTTTCATGCTATGTAGTTATATATTTTGTTATCTTCCGGTGTTATTGTTCTCGTCCATAGGAAATCTGGCCATGAAAATCCGTTTTGTGCCGTCCTTTCTTCCAGATTTTAAACTACATATTTCACACTTTCTATACATACTCCATAATCGATTTTAATAAACAATGTATAAAACAGTATTTTCTAGAGAACGTCCTTAAAAAAAATTATAATAAAATTCAGCTATTCTCCCAATTATTTCACTAATAACATTCAAAGAAAAACATTATTTTTGAAATTGAAAATAACGATTAGACATCCACAGCGACAGACAGTGACACATGACATTTCATCAAGGAACGAGCGGGACAGCTTGAGAAATTGAGTGAGACAAATATTGAGCCATTAAAATTTATCCCCGTTTCATAATAGTTTTTTTTGTATGTAGTTGCGACAGACTGGTCCCTACTCGTAGCAAGGAATTCACACCAATATCAATAATATGCCGAGGAGGTCATTGACCCTTCGAGAATCTTGACACCGACTTCTAAAGTTACCGGTAGCGCCATCTAGTTACGTCTTCGGTACTAACTCAGTAGTACGAACTAGAATGGCGAGTGACGCAATCTGTTAATCTTCGGTGGTAGTCTCGTTACAACACTCCCCCTATCTCCATGCAGTCGTCCCGACAAATAGGAGATGTAAGGTCACTATTATGTTCTTGGTCTGGAGACGGTTCCGTCTTCCAACATTACGTCAGTGCTGACGCGTGATACACTTCGAAGAGAATCAGCGTGGTGGGAAAAGTGTGTCATCCACTCCATCCAGCTCATATTCTTCCTCGAAATCCTAGACTAGCTCTTCTATTATAGCAGGTATCCTTAATTTTCGTCCAAAATTAAACTTTTCCATAAGGATCCTCTTCTTCTCAATGAATAGTGAGTCTTCCCTTGTAGTAACACTCGTAGCACGTAGCAGCAGATGACGATGACGTCACGAACTTCGTAGCTACCGATGACGTCACGAATCCCGTTGGGCTGCCAGTGTAGAACGTGGTCTTTTCTCTGGTACCATAATCGTCTCACAGAGGGCACCACTGTAGAACGGGGTAGTGGAGCGGGGTACACAAAGAAGTACTCGTAGGATGGGATTCGGGAAATATAATTAACAAAAAAATATAGGCTCTGACATCCGGCTTTCCTACGAGCGCCCTCAAGTAGGTATATAGCACCCAGCAGGAGTGGATGGCCATATACCGTCCTTGAGTCAGTCCTAAGAGGTCACATGGATACTCAAGCAGTGGTTGAGGTATCCAGCACACGCTCCTAGTCCCTACTCGTAGCAAGGAATTCACCACAATATCAATAATATGCCGAGGAGGTCATTGACCCTTCGAGAATCATGACACCGACTTCTAAAGTTACCGGTAGCGCCATCTAGTTACGTCTTCGGTACTAACTCAGTAGTACGAACTAGAATGGCGAGTGACGCAATCTGTTAATCTTCGGTGGTAGTCTCGTTACAAATTGAGATTATTATTTTGTTTTATAGTGGTGGGTACATGGTATTAAAATTAATGGAAATATTTGCTGATCTACTCCTGACGTGTTGTTGTACTAAGTAAATAACTATTGATTGAGTTCATTAGGTCGGAGCTACACTTCGACATTGATAGATGTCCATCAGTATGGTACCGTGTGGACTAGTAATAGTATAAGGGCTCCAAATTTGAAAGGCGTATCTAGCAGAGGTCTTAGGTATGTTTTGTAGATGTTGAGAAACAATTCTCTGGTCATGACATAAAATGTTTTTCTAATCATGTACAACATTGAGTTGGCCTTTTTGGTAATAGTTATAATGTGCTCATCCTACTTAAGGTTATGTGTGATAACAACACCGAGGTCTCTTTGGGAGTCTACTGCTTGCAACGTCACAGATTCAAGCATATACTTGTGTTTGGGATTATTGCTACCTATATACATAACAGTACACTTGTTTTTATTTAGTGTGATCAGCCATTCCTTGGTCCACTGCACTATCCGGTCTAGGTCTTGCTGAATAATGTTTTGAGAGACAAGTGGGTTTCCCATTATTTTGGTGTCATCTGCGAACACCGACAAGTCAGAGTGAATGACATTTTTTAAGTCCGTTATGTATAACACTAAGAGGATTGGTCCAAGCACTGAGCCCTGGAGTACACCACTACGTAAGTCATGAACATCCGACAGTGTTTCACCCACCCTTACTTTGAATTTCCTGTTGGTTAGAAAATCCTCAATCCACTGAAGAAGTTGTCCACGTATTCCAAGGTGTTCAAGTTTGGCTACAAGCCTATTAAAAGGGACCCGGTCAAAAGCTTTTTCAAAGTCCAGATAAATTACATCAGTGGGCTGATGGCTGTTCCAATGACTTGTCCATTTGTCCAGGCAAACATGGAGGTTCGAGACTGTAGATCTCTTGGGTACAAAACCATGTTGTTCATCGATGATGATGTTTTCTATGTTGATAAAAGCTCTCAGTTCTCTTGCTATGATTTTCTCCATAGTTCTGCAGACAATGCTTGTGAGACTGATCGGTCGATAATTAGCAGCCAGGTGTTTGTCGCCTTTTTTATATATTGGTGTCACAACAGCTTCCTTCCACTCTTGAGGTAGTTTCCCAGATCTCAGTGACAGGTTCATAATGTGTGCTATTTGGTAAGCCAGAACATTGCTACACTGTTTCAACAATATTGAAGGCAAAGCATCTGGTCCCATCGAGGTGGAATCACTAAATGTTTTCAAGGCTTTAGTTACTTCATTTGGGGTAAATGTAAGTGACTGTATAGAGTTTTCAACTCGAGGAAACTGGATCCTTGGGATAAGTGCAGACGGTTCAATAACAAATGATTTTTCAAACTGTCGGGCAAACAGATTGGCTACCACTTTCTGATCACTTATCACGTTCCCGCTTTCATCCTGATGGTGGTATTGATACCGTCGAAGATAGTTGTTGACGCTTGTAGGAATAGAAAGCTTTCGGTCCACATTTAACTATTCCTTTTTCAAATTCCATTCGCAGATGTCTTACGGTACTCAATAGTTGATTGTTTGCTTTTCTATATTTTATGTATGAACCATTCGAGATGTACTGTTTCCATAATTGCTTCTTAATCTTTGCTAAGTTCAGCACGTGATGATTGATCCAAGGTTTGTTAATATTACAGTTCTTGTTTGGTCTCTTGAGTGGAATATGTGTCTCGATAACACTGTGTGTTGCCATTGCAAAGTTTTTCCAGGCATCTTCAACATCGGTTACATTAGTATCTTTAATATATTTCTCTGCAAGCGTTTGGGATATATTAACATAATTGGCTTTAAAGTAATTTCTACGTGGCTGATGTGTAACGATTTTGCTAGAAGACTGAAAACTAATTTGTGCTGTCCCTACTAGTACTTGGTGATCGCATTTACCTATATTAGGGTGATGTTCTATTTTTGTACAAAAGTTTTCTTCGTTACATAGTATTAGATCGAGTAGTGATTCCTCATCATTTCTCCTTCTGGTTACCTGTGTAACAAACTGGTGTAAGTTACTGTTTATGAACATGTCCACAAACTGTCCATGGAGCGCATTGTATTTCTCCACATCTACATTGTACAACGGCCATTTTAAATCTGGTTTGTTTCTTTGTGATCATTTATTTTATCCAATATACACGTTCTGACGTGTGCTCAAATGAAAAATAGGCGGTTGTCACTTACCTGTGGCCAATTGTATGCCTAGTTAGATCCATGTATGTAGGACAAAGATGATGATTCTGAAACATGACTCCGACAAACGTTTCCCTTGTAATTTAAATGCCAACAGGATATTTTGGTAATAATGAGCTGTTTAAAGACAGAACCTATTCAAAGCTGTAGATTTTATATACCTTTCGAATCAGTAACTATTAGCACAGAATGGGGAATAGTAGGTATTTACATAATTTATTTGTTTTAGACGTAGGCAACTTCCCTATTGTATTTGTATCATTTTATTACAGTATTATTTAAACACCGCCGGGCGCCACTGGAAATACCTTCTGCGTGCGAACCAGAGACGCCCGGCTACGGACGTGAGAGCGGCCGCGGCCTTGGGCCGCACAATGAAAAATAAATAAAAGTATTATGTAAACATATAACGTATTACTGCGGCTCCGCCCGCTTGATTTGGTTTGCTCGTTACCATACATTTGACAACTGACATACGGTAACACATTGCAGGGATTCCTATCCCTATATGTGTAATAATGTACCTACTATCCCTCTGCCGTGGTATAACTAGAATGCCGTTATCTACCAAAACCACTTTTTTAAATAAGCGCGAAAAACGTGAGAAAATCTTTAAATTGATGTAACTCATTAATGACAAATCATAACTAAAAATTAAAAATATCAAAAGATAGGTAAATTGGAGTACTTTTAAATGCCATCTATGAACTTTAGTACTTAGAACATATTTTTATATAAAAAACGTTTTATGCGTTTTAGTTTTACATCTCTAATACAAAGAGGTCAGAGGGTATAAGCTAAAACGCCGCTATGCATAGCGTAACGGCATTTTAGTGTAAAACTAATAAGAAATAACAATGTCCAATAATATTCTTTAAAAAACTACAATAATAATTTACTAAAATGCTGTTACAACACATTGAGTCGTTTTAGCTAAATAAAAAGAGCCGTGAACTTGCTATATGTTAGACTTAAATGCAGCTAATGTCATTTTACCGCTTTTATGTATATTATCCTAGGCATATTATTAAGAAACTTGAAGCATTGTTAAACTTAAGCGCAGTTAAGTAAAAGAACCCTAAATCTTAACGGCACTATAGCGACACAATGCCGAGATGATAAGTGAGCAAATTTATGAAACAGTAGTTAAGAATAAAAATAAAACAGTTTGTTTTATTAAAATCGTTGTTTTATTGACCAAAGTCAGTCTTTACACGTTTAAAATTACCACTTAGTGGTATAAAATGAGCATAATTATATTTTTTACTTAAAACTAGCATATAGGAACATTCAAATATTCAAATGTTAGGTAGTATTTTCATTATAAAACTTTAATATATATTTTATTTTTTTATATTGGGTTCGCTAAATTGACGCCGCCCGCCTGGTGGTAAGTCGTGACGACGCGACGTCTAGCAAATGTGGGCCACTCTCACAGCGCACAATACTATAGAGTGGCCCTCAACTTGACGACCTACTGATGTGCCTCTTCACGCTCCGCTTAAAGAACCCAGGGTTATATGTGGGAGGAAACATGTGCACAGGCAGGGCGTTCCAGGCCACTATCGTTCGGCAGAGAAACGTACGTTTAAAACGTTCGGTTCTCGCGAACATGCTATCCACTGTGTGGGAGTGGCATCTCTGCCCGGCACGCGTTGTTCGGGATCGGAAGGAAGAGGGTGGGATCAGATTGAAAAGCTCTTCAGAACACTCGCCGTGGTAAATACGGTAGAATGTGGCCAAGGCAGCTATTGTTCGGCGCTGAGCTAGCGGCTCAATGCTTCCCGTTACCTCCGGACAATCTATAATACGGATAGCC